>JALGBA010004228.1:5957500-6390000 GCA_023970755.1 Azemiops feae | reverse complement strand
GAAAAACATATAGACTCATCATTATTCTTTCTTAGAAGCATCAAATCTGTCATTAGTCATTCAGGACATTTTTGAAAAAGAAATGTTAATCACAGATGAGGCACACAAGATTCAATTACTCATTCTGAGTTATTATTTCAGAGCTCAGATGCCTGAATTAGCTGAAAGCCACTGTCTTATGATGCACATTTGAAAGCATAAAAGATTTTATCTATACCAAGATCACATTTTAAAAAAAAGTTATAATAAAAACCACCTTGTCCACTTTGAGCCACTTTGCTCATTTTAACCCACATAAAAACTCTTTCATAATTGAGTTACTGTAACATATACTTTAGAAATATTTACTACTTTCTTAAAATTTCTTAAAATCATTTGCAGGTGACATTTCCACATCCCAAAAGATTATGGTTAAAGTTTATTGAGGATTGTCTATCCCATAGTAAGAATATTCCATGTAGAAAGAGTGGGAAAATTGCTAAGATAATGATGCTGTTCTCTTCTCTTTGGATGGGGAAATCAATACCAACTTGCTAGGTATTTAAATGCTTCTTTTGTTTTTATTTTATTTTATTGTTTATGTGTC
This sequence comes from Azemiops feae, assembly GCA_023970755.1. NCBI lineage: Eukaryota > Metazoa > Chordata > Lepidosauria > Squamata > Viperidae > Azemiops > Azemiops feae. Next base: position 6,389,414 of record JALGBA010004228.1, on the reverse strand, counting down.
TCTGTGTGTATATATACACACATACAGCATACAGGTAGAAAGAAATGACATGACATTGCAAAACCTTACATCTGATTGTTCAGGTATGCGGTTCAACTTTCTCCCTCTTTCCTGGTCTCTTTCCCTACATTTTAAAATGCTTTTATTATTCAAAAACATCTATCAGTAAGCCAGAAGACAGAAACATATGATAGCTCAGTCAATTGTGGCAACATGGTTCTGATCTTTCCAGCAGTTTTTACATCTTTCTGGACAGTTTATTTTTAAAAAAATCTGTTTATTTTGTATCACAATGATAACCTACCACAATCACATATATATACATTCTCTGCAGCTGTCATAATAGATACAAGCAGACATTTAAGCATTAACTGTAAGCAATCGTCTTGACCTGATTCATCCTTTTTATTTTTGGGCTGAATCTAAATTCCATTAAATTGTGCATAATAATTATTCTATAATAGTGATTAAGTTTGTTGATAACTGCTGCAACTAGCTTTTCATAATACAGGTAGTCTTCCACTCACAACCACAACTGCACCCCAAATTTCTGTTGCTAAGCAAGGCATTTGTTAAGTGAGTTTTGCCCCATTTTACAACTTTTCTTGCCACAGTTGTTAAGTGAATCACTGCAGCTGTTAGGTTAGTAACACGGTTGTTAAATGAATCTTGTTTCTCCATTGACTTTGCTTGTCAGAAGGTCACAAAAGGTGATCGCATGATCCCAGGACACTACAACCGTCATAAGTATGAGTCAGTTTCCAATTGTCTGAATTTGGATCATGTGACCATGGGGATGCTGCAAAGGTCATAATTGTGCAAAATAGTCATAGGTTGCTTTTTTCAGGGACATTGTAACTTTAAACAGTCACTAAATGAACTGTTTTAAGTCGAGAACTACCCTATACTGTAAAGAAGGCAAAACAACAGGGCTAGGTTTTTATGCTACATAATACTCTAACTGATTTGTAGGTATCGTGTAGGGTGCTAGAATCTCTACTGTACTGTTGCTCTAGTCTAGAACATGCAGGTTGTTTGATTGGTTTCCCAAGATGATTACAACGAAGCAAATTAGATCAGACACATCATAAATTCCGGGTGGTGGTGGGGGAAATCCCTGATTTTCTCTGTTGCTCAATAGAGTTATTCATTTCCAGTATGATATTAAAACAGCTATACAATTGGAGCTCTAATTGGAATAAACTCATTAAGGAAAGAGTTTAATTGTTGCCCCAATTGCCTCCTTTAACCAATTTATAGCATATGGGATGTGCATATGGGATTTTTAACATATAATTAAAGGATGGGTTAAAATAAGCCTATTGATAGAATGGTGTCATCACCTAAGGCAAGGTAAGTAGATTCAAATAGATACATGGCACAGTGACATATCAGGTGAATGAGACTGTGCCTCTTAATGTTCTAGTAGAGGAAGTATTTAGGGATAGAATCAAGATCACGTGAAGTTCTAGTACTGCTTTACAAAGCCTTAGTAAGACCACACCTGGAATACTGGATCCAGTTTGGGTCATCACACTAAAAAATTTCCAAAACTTTTTTGGGAAAAAGTGCAGAGAAGAGTAAAAAAATAAAAAGATTTTTAGGGTCCTGGAGACTAAAATATATGATGAACAGTTGCAGGAATTGGATATGTCTAGTCTAGTCAAAAGAAGAACTAAGGGAGACATGATAGCAGTGTTCCAATATCTAAGGGGCTGCCACAAAGAAGAGGTGGGTCAACCTATTTTCCAAAGCACCTGAAGGCAAGCAAGAAACAATGGATGGAAACCAATCAAAGAGAAATCCAACCTAGAACTAAGGAGAAATTTCCTGACAGTGAGAGCAACCCACCAGTGGAACAACTTGCTTTCAGAAGTTGTGGGTGCTCCATCACTGGAGGCTTTTAAGAAGAGATTGGACAGCTCCTGTCTGAAATGATATAGGGCAGGGGTCTTCAAACTTGGCCCTTTTATGACTGGTGGACTCCAACTCCCAGAATTCCTCAGCCAGCGTGCCTGGCTGAGGAATTCTGGGAATTGAAGTCCACAAGTCATAAAAGGGCCAAGTTTGAAGACCCCTGATATAGGGTCTCCTGTTTGAGCAGGGGATTGGACTAGAAACCTCCAAGGTCCTTTCCAGCTCTGATATTCTGTGTTCTATGAGGTGGGATTTTTTAGCAATTTTACGTGGTGAGAAAGCAGAACATTTGTATGATAATATCATAAAAATGCTACCTAGAAATGGGTGAACAACAGATGGCCCTGGGTGGAACCCATAGCTAGTGCAGAGGCAGCCCGATTCAAGTGCATCCATATTTATAACACCCTGGATTTTTTTAATTATTTTGACAAATTTAACTTGGACTAAATTATTTTTTCCCGGTTCAAAATTCATCACCCTCCTGGATAGTGGAATTATATTTATCATATACTATCATATTGGGGGGGGGGGGAATAAATTTGGATTGCTTTTTTCAAGAAAAACATACATAAAGCAAATTTGAAGAGACAATCTGGAAGGAAGGAAAGTGTGAAAGGGTCCAGTCTCTGGCCAGGCTGAGGATTGATGCTTTTTAAATCAACTGTATAAGGACAACCCCAATGCTTCTGAATAAAGAGCTTTCTTTGGGCTTATTCTGCTGCTGCCTGACATCCTTTAATCTGATGCTACTCAGAAAAAAAAAGTGATATAAAGATTCCCCCCTCCCTTCTAAGAAGGGTGATTTAAAACTGAGAGCAGCAAGGGGAGGAAAGGGGGGGGGAGGTAAAGTCCCAAATATCTTCTCTGTGTAGTTTATGTAATATAGAAGGTCAATCTTATCCCTCACCTTTCCAAAGGGAAGAGAGAAAAAACAAATATTCCTTACAGCATCATGTTTTATTTTACTTCGATGCCTCTGATTCATTTTCTTATCTTTCTATAATTCTATGAATCCAATGAGCTTGAGAATAAATATCTTGGAATGCATTTGTATTGGATGCCACGGGATATTCTTCTTCACTCCAAGGAACAATCCGTCCTGATTGTAACTATGTGTTATTTTATTTGGCACTTGGTTTTACCCACAAAAACCAATCCACAGCAGATTTTTAACTGCTGTATATGATACTGCTCAAAAGGAAGGAGATAAAATCTTCACTGTGAAAGTCCCTGCCAGATAGAAGATAAATAGGTTGATAGATGATAGATACCGTAGATATGCAGCTTTTTGTTACTGCCAAGCACCTTTTTATCAGCATTTTAAAAACTGAGTTGTAATTGAAGATTATAATGGGAGGGGAGGGAAAGAGAAGGGAAGGGAAGGAATTTGGTTTGGAAGATACAGGGAGAAAAGATTGGGGCCTACATGTTTAAGAATATTTCTTAGCATATATTTTATCTATAACATATACATGGATGCTAGCCTTTGTGGTTATTCATATGGGAACAGAACGTAAACAGAAAGGAATAGGGCAGGATGAGGCAAGACAGGTCAACACAGGATGAGAACAGAAGGGAACAGAGAAATCACATTAGCTGATTTTGGACCTTACATTTGCCCCCTGAAAAATCACTGGTGATGTACCCAAAGATTCAGTTGTTTGTCCTCTGTGGTTGTTCAGACATTCTTGTCGTCTTCTCTTAGTGAGGTAGTGGTTTGCCACCAAGGATGTTCCCAGCCACAGAAGTCTTCCTGCAGTGCATTTGAGAATGCAGTTGAGATGCTGTCAAAAGATACCCATGTGCTTGGGAAGGTCTCTTCATTTCCCAAATGAAGGGAAGACTAGACTTCAGATGTGAGGCCAAAAATGCAAATGGACAGAGATGCATATGAAAGTTAATCTTAATTAATTAATCCATGCTTGCTTCATGGTACTTTCCATCCCAATACCCTAAATATTAGCAAAAGTCTGTTTTACCCTAAAATCTTTTAGACTTTTGCCCAAAGTCAGTGTCTAAATAAACTCTTCCATCTACAGGCTAGGAGTTCAGCAGTTATTATTACATTTGTATGTTGCCCATCTCACTGTCGAGCAACTCTGGGTAATTTACAAAATCACAAAACAGAAATGTGAAAACAATTAGAATGTTAAAACATTGAACATTAAAAGTTAACAAGGAACTAGATAAGGAGGAATCAATACACAAACAGGGTGAAGGTGGGATTGTCTTCTTAGTCTCTAACAACAATTAAATATCCAGTTCAGTAGGGTAGCAAATCTAATAACTAATTTTTGTGTAGGAGTGCCTTAGAGTCAACTACTTTGAGAAGACCCTGCAATTTTCTTATCAAGATTTTCAGAATGTTTGCCCTTGCCTGCTTCCTAGGGCTGAAAGAGAGTGACTGATCCATGAAAGACCAGATTGGAACTCACACTGTTCCATTTTTTAATCTGGTGGTGACTTAGATACTACACTAATCTGGCTCTCAATAGAATAGAATAGAATAGAATAGAATAGAATAGAATAGAATAGAATAGAATAGAATAGAGTCGAGTCGAGTCGAGTCGAGTCGAGTCGAGTCGAGTCGAGTCGAGTCGAGTCGAGTCGAGTCGAATAGAATAGAATAGAATAGAATAGAATAGAATAGAATAGAATAGAATAGAATAGAATAGAGCTGGAAGGGACCTTGGAGGTCTTCTAGTCCAGCCCTCTGCTCAAGCAGGAGAACCTATACCATCTCAGATAGGTGACTGTCGACTAGTCTCTTCTTAAAAATCTCCATTGATGGAGCACCCACGATTTCTGGAGGCAAGCTGTTCCACTGGTTAATTGTCCTCACTGTCAGGAAGTTTCTCCTTAATTCTAGGTTGCTTCTCTCTTTGATCAGTTTCCAACCATTGTTTCTCGTCCTTCCCTCTGGTGCTCTGGTGAATAATGTGATCCCCTCTTACTTGTGGCAGCCCCTCAGATACTGGAATATTGCTATCATGTCTCCCCTATTTTTCTTTTCCTTAGACTAGCCAAATCCAAGTCCCACAGCCATTCTTTGTATGTTTTAGTCTTCAGGCCTTTGATCATCTTGGTTGTTCTCTGAATTTTTCCCCAAACTCTCAACATCTTTTTTGTGATATGGTGACCAAAATTGGCTGCAGTATTCCAGGTGTGGTCTTACTAGGGTTTTATAAAGCTGTACTATGTAATACTTCACATGATCTTGATTCTATACCTCTGTTTATACAACTCAGGATTGTATTAGCTTTTTTGGTTGCTGCTGCACACTGCTGGCTCATAGTCAAGTGATGGTCCACTAGAACTCCAAGGTCCCTCTCCCAGTTACTGTTTTTAAGCTAGGTCTTGCCCAATCTGTACTTGTACCTTTGATTTTTCCTGCTTAAATGTAAAACTTTGCTTTTCTGCACACTGAAACTCATTTTGTTGGATAGGGCCCATTGCTCAAGTTTGTCAAGATCTTTTTGGATCCTGAGTTTGTCTTCTAGGGTGTTGGCTACTCCTGTCAGTTTGATGTCATATGCAAATTTGATGAGTTCCCCTTCAATTCCCTCATCTAAGTCATTTATGAAGATATTGAAGAGTATTGGGCCTAAGACGGAATCTTGTGGTAGCCACTGCTTACTTCTCTCCATGTGGATATAGTGCCATTGAGGACTACTTGTTGCATACAGTTTGCCAGCCAGCTACAGATCCATCTGGTGGTGATGTTGTCTATTCCACCTTTTTCTAGCTTACTAAGGAGTAGGTTGTGGTCTACTTTATCAAATGCTTTACTGTAATCTAAGTATACTACGTCCACAGCATTTCACTGGTCTACTAGTTTAGTCACTAAATAAGATTGGTTTGGCATGATCTGTTTTTAACAAACCCGTGCTGGCTACTAGTTATGACTTTGTTTGCCTCTAGTTGTTCGCAGATCTGTTTTTTGATTATCTTTTCTAGGACTTTCCCAGGTATTGATGTTAAACTGATTGGTCTGTAGTTTCCTGGGTCTGTTTTTTTTTCCTTTTCCTTTTTTCCTTTCTTGAAGATATCAGCCCTTTTCCAATCCACAGGTACTTCCCCGGTGCTCCAGGATTTATAAAAGATGTGGTGCAATGGTTCTGAGATAACATCTGCCACCTCTTTCAGAATTCTGGTATGTAATCTGTTGGGTCCCGGTGATTTATATTCATCAAGGTCGGATAGGTGTTCTCTTACCACTTTCTTGCTTATTTTAATTTTTATTCCTAGTATGTCTTTTTCAGTGGTTTTTTGGGTATGTTGGGCTATAATTTCTTTTGTGTGAAGACTGATGCAAAGTATGAGTTAAGCAGCTCTGCTTTCTCCCTGTTGCCTTTTATTTCTTGCCATCTTCTCTCTTTAGTGGACCTACAGTTTCCTTGACTTTTTTCTTGTTGTTAATATGTTGGAAGAATTTTTTTATTATTATTATCCTTGATTTCTGTTGCTAGTCTTTGTTCGTTCTGAGTCTTTGCTTTCCTGACTTCATCTTTGCATGTTCTGGCTGTCTGCTGATAATTGTCCTTAGTTAATGTGCCCCTCTTTCCATTTTTTTGTATTTGTCCTTTTTGTCTTTCAGTTTGTCAGAGAGATCTTTGTGCAGCCATGCACAATAGTAACTAAACATTCTGCAAAATAAAAGTATTACCAGAGGGATCTTCCTATCGATGTGCAGTTGAATGATATGTGAAGGTTAATGTTATAGGCCCAATACAAGGATTTTCCAATGTCCTACTTGTAATGTAAGCAATTGTGAGTAGAAGTGGGACTGATGGTTATTGTGGATTTGAATGAAAGAAAAATATTGTTGGGATGGCAACTTAAAGACTTCTTGTATTTTATATAATTTTGCCCTTAATTATGTGTAGCGCATTGTTTCTCAACTTTTGCAACTTTAAGGTGTGTGGGCTTCACCTTCCTAGCACGCCAATTGGGGAATTCTGAGAGTTGAAGTCCGCATGTCTTAAGGTTGCTAAGGTTGAGAAACCCTGATATAATCTGATGAGCTTCATGGGTGACCTAACTTTCAGGAGGAAAGTGAGATGGCTTTTTCCACATCGTTCCTACTTTTAAAAAGTTTGTCCTGCTTTCCATAGCTGGCGTTATATTACAAGTTCCTGTTAAGAACATTCTTACTTTTGACATCTCCTTCCATTATCTTATTTTAATAATGCTAATTTCAGCATCTTTGAGCCCCAATAGGTTAACTGCCATCCAACAAGAGAGAATCCAGAATGGTTCCCTTATTTTTCTTGATCTGTTTTCAAATAAACATAAAAGACCAGGCCACAGGAACGATATTAACTCAGCCCAACTCAACCATTCTAGATTCTTTTGAACAGTTTTATTTTGTGCTGTCGATTGATATAAGATTTATGATTCATGTTCCAAGACTACAATATACAATGATAATTCCAAACAAACAGATGTTTTTGGCCAGAAAAATGACTAAACTGAGAAATTATGTCAAGAGGACTGGATACTGTCAAAAAGAACAGCTCCATTTAAAATGTATTTACAAATTAGCAGATTTAGCCAAATATGTCTCTTGCATATGGAGACAGAATTTCATATCTTGCACTAGCATAATTTAAAGTATTAGAAATCTACATTCAATATGTTCTTCGACTTGAAAAGGAACTCATTTTAAAAATAAACTATAACATTGCACAAAACCTGGGGTAACTGTATATATAAGAGCATAAACAGCCAGGTTCTTCTCCTTTATTGTTCTTGGAATTATATTTACGATTTCTTGTTCATTGTCTTTTTTTCCCCTAACATTCATAGCATTCACTTCTATCCCTTAACATGTCACTATCATTTCAATCTATATATCTAACATCCTTCTTCCAGGATTCCTTCTTTTCCATTTCGAGCCAAATCTTTTCATCTCTGTTATTTTTAATTCCATTCACTCTGCTGGAGGCTCCTTGCTTAGCCTACTTCATCTCATTCCAAGACAATGTTTTATTTCCATCAAAATTTCTCTGCATTTTCTCTCCCCCCTTTTAATCTTAACCATTCCTTGCTCTCTTTGCCTACATTATTGGCAAATACTTCTACAACTTCTACCTGTTATATGTCTTTCTGTTCTCATTTTTGCAGTAAAATTTGTCCATAACCATTTTTTCTCATTTGAAACCTCTTCTACCTCATCATTCTACCAAGCATCCTTTTTCATATATTCCATTAGTATAATTACACACATTTTTACACATTCTGTAACATAGTTCTTTTCATTGTTCCAAGCTGTTGCCTTATCATATTTCCCTACAACCTTATTCAGTTCACTTGGTTGAGAGATAAATCTGTTTTCTTTCTTTCTTTCTTTCTTTCTTTCTTTCTTTCTTTCTTTCTTTCTTTCTTTCTTTCTTTCTTTCTTTCTTTCTTTCTTTCTTTCTTTCTTCCTCTTTCTTTCTTTTTCTTTCTTTTTTCTTCCTTCCTTCCTTCCTTTCTTCCTTCCTTCTCTCTCTCTCTTTCTTTCTTTTTTCTTCCTTCTTTCCTTCTTTCTTGGAAGAATGACTCATACATTCTCTTCCTGTTGCCGTTCTACTTTTGCTCTCATTGCTTTCACTTCTCCCTTTTTCTCCCATATCCATTTGCCCATGATCCATACTACCAGAAAATCCTCCGTCCTAGATTCTGAATGGATCAGTGTTCTTGTTATCATTCACTATTTTTTCAGTCTCTCATAAAGCCAAAGAACAATGAAATTAATCATTGCTTTACTGTATGCATATATATGAATAGATTTGGGCTTAAAGGATGCTTTCAAAACATACCAATCTTTTTCTAAGCAGATATTCTTCTTCAGAGTCATCATTCTCATTAACTTCTGCATCTCCAGATGATCCAGTTACTTCTCTGGAACACAACATGCACCCATCACAATGTATGTGATAATGATTCATATGTGTGTGCGTGTGCGTGTGTGTGTGCACGTGTGTGTGTGTGTGTGTGTGTTAATCATATATATTAATTCCTCATTTCACAGTTAACCTTACATGTTCACTTCCTCACCTATAGTCAATCAAATGCATTCCACAAGATTTTTATTCTGATTTATTTTATTATATCCTAATTATTTTTAGTTCCTATTATATTGTTTTTTCTGTTATATACATTGATAGAGAAAATATGTAACTGTTATATTATTAGATATTTTATTGTAACTGGCCTTAGGGCTGTAATAAATTGACTGATACTCCACAAGATTAAACTACTTTTGTTCAGATCTATTATATCACTCCACTTTCTCTTAGTCTAACAGGCACAATGTGTACATAATCCTTGACTTATGACCACAATTGAGCCCAAAATTTATGTCGCTCAGTGAGACCATTGTTACGTGTGTTTTGCCCCATTTTATGGCCTTTCTTGTCATAGTTGTTAAGTGAATAGGAAGAGGAAGGAACATATTAGGTACATTCACCACCTCGAGTTATTTACAAAAATAATAAAGGCGAGATGATAAAAAAAAATCTAAAATTAATAAATGTTAATTTGAAAACCTACCCGGAGAGAAGGAGAGCAATCCTGCGGTGTGGTTCACCGTTTTCAACACAAATTAAATGTAGCTCAGATGCAACGTTCACAGCTTCTAAAGTCGTCACTTTATTCCAGGTAGCAATCTTTGGCTTCAAAAACACACGTGCAATTTTGTGTACGGTATGCATCTATTGAGAGTAGTTTATCACACATTCTAGATGCAAATTATCAGTTCAGGGAGTTCAATACAGAGCAGGATCCATTTCAGCATTTTCATGTTCCTTATTCCACATCATCAAAATATATTTTTTTTAAAAAAAAAAGTACAGGTCATTTATGGGTCACTGAAAGAAGAGGAGAATTCTGTAGTTACGCTGAATATTTGTCCTGAGATCATTATTATAGTAAACAGAGTGTAAAAAACTTGAGCTGCCAAAGGGCGTCATTCCTTTCCTACTCAATAAACAATTAATCCTTGCTGGTTAATACGATTTGTCTCTCTAAGCCATTTCTCTGGAAATCTGTTTGCATTTGTTTTTATTTTTAACACGACATTTGCAGTTAGTGACAAAGGGCTGGTGTGCAAAAGCAGTTGGTCTTTATAGGAACCAAACTGCATATGTTCTTTGAAATCTGAACTTCTAATAATTATCACCCAAAGCTTGGTTGTACTGTACAAGCATGAGATTGTGTGGTAGATTTGTTCCTGCTGGGTCAGAATGGGTGTTTGAATGACAATATCACCTCCCCCACACACACACACAATCCGTCTCAGCCAAAACAAAACAAAAAATTAATAAAAATTGCAGTGAACTTCTCAAATATTTAAGTTTCAGTTTCAAGTAATGACTTTTATGCAGAAGTAAATTCATTCGTGCCATCCTCTCCTGAAAGGTGAAATTGCACATTGCAGTGGAATCTGATATTTGAGGGGGTTCTTGGTGCTTTCTGAGCCTGATTGCTTTTTGCAGACATTTCATTGCCCAAACTAGGTAACATCATCAGTGCTAGTAAGAAGTGGGGTTTCCTCTCCATATTAGCACTGATGATTTATAGGTATATCCGCTTTTTAAAAAACACAATGCGCAAAATACACTACCATATTTTGCCCATCTTACCCAGCTCTAGCCCAAACCACAGGAATAATGGGCAACACAATTTCCCATAGCTTTCAAAATATATGCATTTTAAATGTAAACATTCTTCTGTCTGATGCGATAGGGAGAAAAAAGACTTATAAAAAAAGAGGATATTAAACAACAGGGACACTGCAAAATTTCAAAAGGGGACTTTGCATTGATGAAGTGTGCAATGTTCAAAGTGAACATTTCTTCATACTGAGCAGCTGATGCTCTACCCCTTCTATCCAGCCATGTATCTGCACAGTTTCACTTCAGCTGAGCCAAAGAGAGTTTATGTCTGGGCTGAAACCAGTTTTGGAGAAATAAGATGGACCATATCTCCTCTGTAACATGAAGTGCCTCCTATAAAAAGAAGGAGCATGTATTGTTTCCAGAAAATCAGAGATTTTCAGAAATCAGAAATCAGTCATTTACAAAATCTGGGAAATCTCCATGATTTTTTCCAGATATGTTGGAGTTCAACTTCTACAACAGTCATACTTTTATGCACTTTGACTGAAGTCGAGCAAGTTCATGTTGCTGAAAAAGATGTAAGGATTTACTCAAGAGCAGAACAGAAACTGGAGATCTGGTTTCTGTTTTAGAAACCATTTTCAACCAATTTGAAGATGACCTCCTTGCAAATTCTAAATTCAGTGAGAACTGAAGCTTTATGTCTTTGAAGTTCTCAGTGTAAGCTTTGAACAAAAGAAGGTTACTAATTTCATTTCATTCTAATAACTAAAGAAATTTCTTCCCAGAATCACAGATTTGGAAGGGACCCTGGAGGTCTTCTAGTCCAACCCCCTGCTCAGGCAGGAAACCCTAAACTATTTCAGACAAATAGCAAAGTCCCAGAAAAGTAAAAAATGCTAATGCAATAATCCTCTGAACCCTTTCTTCTGACAGAAGGAATCAAGAAAAAACTGAAGCAAAAATTCTAGTGACAACCCAAATCTAGTAGGGCTACACCAACTGTTATATGCACAGTCAGATTAGATTAATATTGCACTGGATGACACACTGTTTTATATGTCAGCAACATAAAAAAAGAGGAAAAAGAGACTTTCACATAAGTAATAATTCGCTTGGCAGAGAAAAGGTTACCCCACACACCACTTCCTTTTCTTTTGAAAGTTCAATTGGAGAAATAAATTAAGGTTAGAGAGACCACATTTGACTAGTCTCTAGAATTCTGACTCGCAAATTATTACCTTTGCTCTCTTGTCATTATGCTTGGCCAAAATTCAGACAAGAGGCCAGATGAGTTTAATGCTGTTTTAGTTCAATTTAGGGGATGGGGGGGGGGGTGGACAGTGAAGCCATAAAAAAAATTGTGCAGATGCAGAATGGGAAATCCAGGTCTTAATGCTATAAACCTTTAGGTGGCTCTAGTCTACCACTATGCAAAATGCCTAACAACGTGAGTTTCTCAATCCATCTCTCTGAAGGTTTTCTATGTGTGTGTGTGCGTGTGTGTGTGTGTGCATGTAGCTATGTATCACATCTGTATAAGTAGCAATAGCACTTAGGCTTATATGCCGCTCCATAGTGCTTTACCACACTTTCTGGGTGGTTTACAATGTCAGCATTATTTACATATTGCCCCCAACAATCTGGGTCCTCATTTTACCAACCTCAGAAGGATGGAAGGCTGAGTCTACTTTGAGCTGGTCAGGATCGAACTCCTGGCAGTGGGCAGAGTTAGCCTGCAGTTCTGCATTCTAACCACTGTGCCACCATAGCTCAAGTAACAGCTTTTGGTTGCACTTTTTTTTCCAAGTGGTAATCCTATAGAATATCTGTGAAACCATTGTAATGTCTGAACTATCTACCTTTATAGATGAAGATTGCGAGCTGCCCCAGGACAGTTTTATCCTCAAGCTAACTCGTGCACAGGTGGGTATTTCAGCTTCCCCAAAGTTACTGAATACACAAACAATTATTCAGTTATCAGATGATTATGGCTGGTACAATATTCTGCTCAAAGAATCACTGAGTGGTGAGTTCCCTTGCTGAAGAAATTCTGGTACTCCATGGTCTTTGTCCTGAAAGTAAAAAATAAAAAAAACCTGTTGTCCTGAAATATTGCAGAACTATAATTATGGTATTCTTTACCATTTACCATTCTGGCAGAGACTGTTAGGAGTTATATTTCAACATTATCTGAAAATTCATCACCATTTAAGATCCGAGGAACGTGATCACTTTTAGTGATGAAGGTGTGCAGTGGACAGAGCTATAATGTGTAAAGTAGAGAAAACATTTTCACACGTGATGGATCTGGCATTTCAGGTGAGGGGATTAATTTTATATATATATATTGCAAAAAAGGAAATAACAACTCTATTAAGCCTGTCTTGGGTCTTACCTAATAGTGGTACTTTGTGGTACTGATTTTTGATCATTGTGATTGAAAGAGGGTTGTAAAAAAAGGAGTTGAGAATCACGAAGAACACTGAGGTCTCAAGTTGTTCTCTGTTCCTCTAAAGGCCTATTATCAAAGATTGTATATATCCTTTCTTCATTTTCATATGGGAGCAATCTCCAAGCCACATTTTCTATGTTATTATGTCCAGGAAGGCTATTTTTGAATGGACTTTTGCCTTTCTTAGACTTTCACCCCATTGCTAAAACAATTAAGGAATGGTACTATTGACCCAGCTGTAGCTTTCTGAGGAAAAACAATCCTGTTGCCTGTAACCCCAAACTCTGCTGAAGATGTTACCTAGCCTGGTAACGAAATGTTCAGAAAACAACCCACAAGCTCAGAGAACGAACCTTCACCCTCATCCTACACCCGAGCTACAGATATTCGCCACTATTACAAACCTGTAGCCTTTCCCTGTCTTATCACATATGCAAACTAAGGTTCATTATCACCTCTCATTCAAAGAATAGTTGACTCAACAGTTAAACAAGTACCTCAGCATTGTTATCCCAAGTCAGATCTGAGCACATGGCACTTGGTCACGTAGAAGTATGCCAACACGCTGTTCATCAGAACTTGTGGTTTCAGAAAATATTACTTCCATTTGTTTTTAACTGACCTCCTACATCTTTCTCTCTTTTAAAAAAAATAAATAAATCCAACCTGCTATCTCAGGACAAGGCTTCCTCTTTCCAGCTTATTGCATTTTGTTAAAATGAAATACTACATATTTTGTAAAAAAAAAAAAAAAGGTGGTGGTGGTGAGGCTAACATATCTGAATGCTTGTCAGTCTGGAGAAATGAGTTGTACTTGAATTTAGATTGAAAATTGTTCTGTCAGCCTTCTTTCAGAAGAATGGATAGATAGAAAATCATAATCACGTGAAGTGTTAATACCACTTTACAATGCCTTGGTAAGGCCACACTTGGAATACTGCATCCAGTTTTGGTCACCATGATGTAAAAAAGATGTTGAGAACAGGGGTGTCAAACTGCTGGCCTGTGGGCCGGACGTGTCACCAGGAAACCGCACCCACCCCATTGCCGGCAATGGGGAAAAAGCTCCGATACGTTGTGCGATGTCACGTGAAGAACTAAGGGAGACATGATAGCAGTATTCCAGTATTTGAGGGGCTGCCACAAAGAGGAGGGGGGTCAACCTATTTTGCAAAGCACTAGAAGGCAGGACAAGAAACAATGGATGGGAATTAATCAAGGAGAGAAGCAATCTGGAATTAAGGAGAAACTTCCCAACAGTGAGAACAATTAACCAGTGGAACAGCTTGCCTTCAGAAGTTGTGGGTGCTTCATCACAGAAGAGACTGGGCAGTCACTTGTCTGAAATAGTATAGGGTCTCCTGCTTGAGCAGGGGGCTGGACTAGAAGACCTCCAAAGTCCCTTCCAGTTCAAACATAATGGTTTGCATAATGTGTGAATCCAAAGAAAGAGAGAATATTTATAGCATCAAAAATGTTTTATACCACTCTGGTATAGATTTCAGAGAAATGTGAATATTGTTTGTCTCGGTGTGTGTGTATATATATAATAAAACACTTCAGCACAGTAGTGAAGTTTGTATTTCTGTTTGAATTATGGCAAAAATTACATTTTTCAATGAATGACTAAGGTGTTTTTAAAAGTATGCTGAATGAAGTATTAAAGAAACAATCTTTTTTCTCTTGAAGGAGTTGGCATTGCAATAGGCTGCAGTTTCTTCTTTGAATTTGTTCATTTGAAAATCCAGAATAACTGGGTAACATCATATTTAGAGTGAAAATTTTCATTAAATCTTCCTCTCACTCTACCAATTCCCATTGGCCTGTGGCTTAGAGCTTTTCCACTGTCTGACCCTGTCTAATGCCAAATATCTTTATTTATTAGGCATTTATCATTGAGACAAGACTTGGAAAGTGCTGGTGACATAAACATTTTTCATATTTTGCAATAATAAACTGAAAAATATCAATCTGGACATAAGATAAATATTTTTGAAGGATCTCAGCTGAGTTTCTAACAGGACCTCCGTGTTTAATAAAAATGTTATTGGATGACACCATGTGTTCACTTTCAACTATTGACATTAGTTGCTTTCCTTTTCTATAAATCAAAACCTAGAACTTTCTGTGTAAAAGTATACACATTGTTTTGCTTATCACAATTAGTAAAATTCAGTGAAAATTTGGAGACTATGCTAAGTGAGAAGTGTGGGCAAACAATAACTTTATTTTTGAAACTAGTACAACTGAAAAACAAAACCAAACCACAATGCAATACAACACAACACAATACAATACAATACAATACCAATGGAAAATGACCATCCAGCCTTTGTTTGATGACCTAGTGAAGGAGAACGTGACACTTCATATGGCTGCCTACTTTATTGGCTGACAGTCTGCATATTAAAAAAGGTTTTCCTAATATCTAAGCCTGCTTCCTTATAGTTTTAATATTTTGGTTAATCCTGCCATCTGGGGCAGTAGAGAAGAAGCTGACGTTGTCCTTTATGTGACAATACTTCAGGATAACCAAACTATTAGGATAATACTCTCACAAAATTATTTCACTGGAGGAACTGCCTATTTATACTCTTTCTATCATGGTAGTAATCATCAATCCCAAACGCCTATTTTCAAATGTAAATAAAAACTCATGTAATATATAGACTGAAAAGTCAGATACTGAAGCATAAGAATACAAATGATATTTTGATTATTTGCTTTCAGCTCCAGATGAATTTAGCTTTTTCCTCAAAGAAATCCCTTGGTTGTGTTCGTCACATTACTGTGCTATAGGAATATGTTAATAGATAATTTCAAACTGTTGTCAAGAGGGCTTAATAGCTCTCCGTAAGAATAATATGGACAAATTACATTTTAAGTGTCTCCATGAACCATGAAGATCTTAAATGAATGATAATGCGAGCTATTTACTTCCTCTAGGAGACAGAACTTTGACCATTTCGTTTTAATGTGGAGTAATACTGCTCACATATAACTCCAATTCTACAAGCCAGTTGTAGTATTATATAAAAGATAATACAGTACCTGCACCATGTAACAATGGGGCAGCCAAGAGGTATTCAATAGCCTACAGCCTGACTCTTAATGTGTGAGTTAATTGCAGATCTGCATGCCTACTCTGGAAGCAACATAGAACACATTATTCTTCCTTTTGGGCTAAGACCAACAACCTTATTAAAGTTACTGCCATCAGGGGACATAGCTGCAATCTTTCCCATTTGTGTTTTATAAGCCAATCAGTGGAGGAAGTACCCTAAAATTTTGCAGGGAACTGATAAAACAATCGCTTTATGTATCACTTTGCTGTGCCTTGAATGAGTGTTTCCAGTATGTTCTTTGAGAAAAGAGCAAATGAGACCGTTTGCACCATGTTCATCTTCCCCCACCCCATCCCCTACCTCTCTGAGATAGCTAAAACTAAAGTACTCTTGTATATAAAAATAAATTAGAAAGAGAACAGAAAGTCTGTAACTAGGCAAATTCTAGCATTGCATGCACAGCCCAAAACATGACTGGTCCAGTTGCCCATTTAGAAATTTCTGGCAAGCTCATTGATATACTAATCTCTGTCAATAGACTGCCATATTATATACTTGCACAAATGTGCTTATGCTCATTGAAATATGTATTGTTGTGGTCAAAACCTGGCTCAACTAAAATAACTGAATCACTTTGAAAACACATCATAACGTTATTAGTATGCAAACATTAAAATGGTGCACACTGAGCATTTGTAGCATTCTGAGCAGCCCTGAGCAAAGGCAAAACTAGAGGCCTGCTATATTGCAAAGGCAAAGGCAGACACCATGTAAATTGTGGGGTCCTTGGTGCTCTCTGAGCTTGGGTGTTTTCTTGCAGACATTTCATTACCAAATTAGGTTACATCATCAGTGCAGACACTGATGATGTTACCTAGTTTGGTAATGAAAGAACCCCTCAGGTCAATCCTGAGCTACAAATATTATCTTCTATCGATACAGTGTACATTGCAGCATGATTTTGGAATGTTTTTAATAAACCCATCTGTGTGTCCTTGTTATTTATTTATCTCTCTCTTCCAACTGGCCACCACGCTAGCTATACTTTCTCTGAGACATGGCCAATGAATAGAAACAATCTGGTTATGCAGGTTCTTGACTGAGTCTTCTCTCTATCACCACTCAGGGTCAATTCATCTTGCTATGAATGTGTTGTTGTTTTTACAAGGGCACGTTAAGCAGATCACACGTGTGTGTGGTGTGGATAGGGAGCATCTCATAGGTTTGGTACTGAATGCAGCTCACAGGTACATCCAGGAGAGGATACCTTTCACCACCAGAAAACAGGAAGTCCTTGATTTACAATCATAATTGAGCCTGGAATTAGGTAATCTTGCGAGGCCCAGTTGTAGCTTCAAACAGTCACTAAGCAACCATTCATGCATCAAGGACTACCTGTATGTATGGGTAGATATGTAGAAATTTAGATGTGTTTTAGATTCACTCCATGAGTTTACTAGTGAAACTGAAATGTATATGTGCCCACAATATTTTTTTTTTAAGCACCCAAATGTGTAAAGTGGAGAGGAAGGAGGAACCATCTGAACAACAATTGGGTTAATCTGAAAGACTCCTGTCAACTTTACACTTATAGATGCCTTCTGCTTTTAAAATGGATGTTCTTACCTCTGGTGGTCTACTCAGCTGAACATAAGAAGCAGAACAAAACCATCTGCGGGAAGGTCAGTGGACTTTGCCTGGGATTCTCCCCCCAACCCAAGGTTGCTTTCATGCTGACCAGCCTTGAACCACTGGGGACTTCCTTTCATTCTTTCTTCCCAGTCAAAATGCATTGTTCCAAAAGAGTCCCCAGTAGGACAGAGGTCATGACACCCATATCCCAAAGTTGCAAAAGGCTGAAGCAAATCTGTCACTAGAACATAAGACCTACGTAGAGAAATGCTATTGGAGATATTGTGAATGAATCTATCACATCCAGAAAACACTTCTCATTTAAAGACACATCTCATTCCTGTTGCGTTATTAGCAACACATTCTACATGGGACTGTGCTAAGTCATGTCTGCCTCTTCATGACCCCATGAACCATAGCATACCAAGTCCTTGTGTCCTCCACTGTCTTTGTGAGTCTGCCCAAACTCACGCCCACCACCTCAATGACACTATCTAACCATTTCATCCTCTTTTATCTCCTTCACCTTCTAACTTTCCCAACATCAGGGTCTTCTCCAATGAGTCCTCCCTTCTCATTAGGTGGCCAAAATATTTGAGCTTCAGCATCTGCCCTTCCAAAAAACAGTCAGGGTTGATTTCCTTTAGGATCGACTGATTTAATTTCCTTGCACTCCATGGGACTCTCAAGAGTCTTCTCCAACATCACAATTCGAAAGCACCCTGAAGGTCATCTAGAACAAGGCTTTTCAACCAGTGGTACGGGTACCACCTGTGGTACATTGGCACCTGGCAGGTGGTACGTGACCATCCTAGAAAAGTAGTGGGGGAGGGGAATGAGCTGAACCGGTGGCAGCACCGCACAAGCCTGAGTAAGGGATGGCTGGAGCTGCAGAACTGTCAGGGCTCAGCGGAAGCGCCAGGATCAGCGTTTCTTCGGGACTGTCAGGGCTCAGCGGAAGTGCCAGGATCAGCGCCAGGCTCTAGCTGGAGCTCGGCGCTGATCCTGGCCCTTCTGCTGAGCCCAGAAGAAGCGCCGATCACCTGGAATGTTGCAGCATCTCCAGGGTCTTGTGATTTACATTCAGATGCTTGGCAATTGATTCATATTTATGATGGTCACAGTGTCCCAGGGTCATGTGAATTGACCAAAATCTGCTGCAACCACCCAGCAGACGGGGGGAATAAAAACCAAACACCCCCCACCCCACCCCCACTGCCAATCCTCAAAAGAAATGCTCACAAAAATGAAAACCTCGGACAGGAGGAAGAGCACCGCCGGGTGGGCAGGCAGGTGTCTTGCTCAGCTGTGGCTTGGGGGACACTTTTTTCAGTGCCATTGTAACTTCAAACAGTCACTAAGCGAACTGTTGTAAGTCGAGGACTACCTGTACTTCATCACTTTTTCCCCTTTTTTTTTGGTCATCAGGTTTTTGACACCTTGCTAGGCGAATGGTGGTACTCGGATATTGCCATATCCTAAAAGTGGTACAATGGGTGAAAAGGTTGAAAAGCCCTGATCTAGAAGTTAAAAGTTGGGTCAGAATGCAGCAGCTCACATAGGACTGGCACCTCTCAATTTGCCTAAGTTACATCATTGCTGGCTCCCAGTTTCTTTCTGGGTGTAATTCTGGGTGTTGTCCCTTTTAAAGCCCTACATCAGGGGTCTTCAAACTTGGCCCTTTTATGACTTGTGGACTTCAACTCCCAGAATTCCTCAGCCAGCATGCCTTGATTATGTAGGACAGGGGTCTTCAAACATGGCCCTTTTATGACTTGTGGACTTCAACTCCCAGAATTCCTCAGCCAGCATGCCTGGCTGAGGAATTCTGGGAGTTGAAGTCCACAAGTCATAAAAGGGCCATGTTTGAAGACCCCTGTCCTACAAAATCCAGGGCCAAGTTATTTATGGCACTGCCTCTCCATTTCTTCCTTCAACAAGCCATTCTTGCTGTGTCTCTAGTATTTCTGGCTTTCAGATGTCTCAGGCTGCCATATGTAATCAGATCTTTCTTATTATAATTATCTTTAAAATGGAAAGTGTTTGAAAACATTTGTGTGCTGGTGGTGAAATTATTAGACTTATCCTGGCTTTAAGGGAGTTCTGGTTTTTTTTAAAGAAACTTTATCTAAATGAAACTGGAACAGGAACCCTTCCAAGATACTCTCCCAAACAATGCAAGTTTTCTTCCAAAATAACCAGAACTAAGTCTAGATCTCTCCTGACGTATGAACATTTATTCAACATGTGATTAAAATTAAAAATAAAATTGAGCTTCATTCATACAGAAGGTAAATGCTTTTCTCTGGCATATTAAAGTGGAGCATCAGGCTTGTATGATTTATCATTCATTGAAAGTTGAGCCAAAAAAATCTCAAGAATTGTAACTTTTTGTCACTGGGTGCCACGAATTCAGATATATATTCCAAGCACTGATTAGATTGGTTTTTCCATGAAAATATATTCAATGCCACTGGTAGTTTGACTACAATAAGATATTATCTATGTTTCTACAACCATTTATATTTAGAACTTCACAATTTCAATAAGTATCATTCTGCATGCTTGTATGGTGATGTTTTTTTTACTTATTATATAATGGTTAAAATGATTAGAGCAAGAAGTTGCTAGGTAGCCTTCAACCAAGTTACTTATTTGGAAGAAGAAATATTTCTAGCAAATAAACGGTGCTGTGGAAGCCTATAGTAGGTTGCTCTTAGTGCTGGATCATAAGCTTGTTATATAAAATCTGATCAAATTCAAACACTACTACATTAAACCAACATAACAAATGAGAAAACAATTACAGTTATGCTAAATCCTTTAAATTTTGATTTAGAAATGATAAAACAATAAAACAATATAAAACTAAACATTAAAATATACCTTTTTACAAAGATTAAATAATTTTCTATGTAAACTAATATATCACAACTTCTCTCTGAGTCTGCATGCAAATTTAAGAAAGAATGTAAGGTCAAAAATGAAAAACACTTGCTAATTAAATAATTAAAACTACTAGACTTCCACCCAATTTTATAGCCAGGCTTTCCACAAAATAGATTTGCAGGATACTTTTCTAAGCTATTGTAATGTCCAAGTCTAGAATTAATTATACCACAGTCACTCCAGCCCACATTTAATTGTATCACCCCTAACAATCTACACTGCATTCGGAAAATATTCAGACCCCCTTAACTTTTGTCAATTTTGTTATGCTGCAGCCTGATTCTACAGTTGTTGAAATTCATTTTCCCCCTAATTAATCTACACTCAGTACCCCATAATATCAAAGTGAAAATAGAATATTAGAAATATCTGTAAATTTATTAAAAAGAAAAAACTGAAATATTACATTGGCATAAGTATTCAGACCCTTCACTCAGTACTTTGTTGAAGCACCTTTGGCAGCAATTACAGCCTTGAGCCTTTTTGGGTATGACACAACAAGCTTTGCCCACCTGGATTGGGGGATTTTCTGCCATTCTTCCTTGTAAATGCTCTCAAGCTCAGTCAGGTTGGATGGCGACCATTGGTGGACAGCCATTTTCAGGTTCCTCCAGAGATCTTCAATAGGGTTCAAGTCAGGGCTCTGGCTGGACCATCTAGGACATCCACAGAGTTGTCCCTAAGCCACTCCTGCGTTGTCTTGGCTGTGTGCTTCGCATCATTGTCATGTTGGAAAGTGAACCTTCGGCCAGTCTGAGGTCCTGAGTGCCATGGAACAAGTTTTCATTGAGGATATTTCTGTACTTTGCTCCATTCAGCTTTCCCTCAACCCTGACCAGTCTCCCAGTCTCTGCTCCTGAAAAACACCCCCACACCACGCTTCACTGTTGGGATGGTATTGGGCAGGTGATGAATAGTGCCTGGTTTCCTCCAGACATAATGTTTAGAATTGAGACCAAACAGTTCAATCATGGTTTCATCACACCAGAGAATCTTGTTCCTCACAGTCTGAGAGCACTTAGAGGTGCTTTTTTGCAAACTCCAAGCAGGCCTTCATGTGTTTTGCAATGAGGAGAGGCTTCCGTCTAGCCACTCTGCCATAAAGCCCAGATCGGCGGAGGGCTGCAGCAAAGGTTGTCCTTCTGGAAATGTCTCCCATCTCCACACAGGATCTCTGGAGCTCAGTCAGAGTGACCATCGGGTTCTTGGTCACCTCTCTTACTAATTCTCCCTTCTCCCCTGATTGGGGAGACCAGCTCTTGGAAGAGTCCTGGTTGTGCCAAACCTCTTCCATTTGAGAATTATGGAGGCCACTGTGCTATTAGGAACCTTCAGTGCATCAGAAATTTTATTGTAGCCTTCCCCAGATCTGTGCCTTGCAATAATCATGTCTCTGAGCTCTGCAGGCAGTTCCTTTGACCTCATTGTTTTTGCTCTGCTACAGTATGCATTGTTAGGTGTGAGGCCTTCTATAGAGAGGTGTGTGACTTTCCAAATCATGTCCAATCAATTTAATTTACCATGGGTCGACTCCAATCAAGGTGTAGAAACATGTCAGCAACAATCAAGAGAAATGGGAGGCACCTGAGCTAAATTTAAAGTATTGTTGCAAAGGATCTGAATACTTATGCCAATATGATATTTCAGTTTTTTCTTTGTAATAAATGTACAGACATTTCTAAAATTCTGTTTTCACTTTGTCATTATGGGATACTGAGTGTAGATTAATGAGAAAAATAATGAATTTCAACAACTGTAGAATCAGGCTGCAGTATAACAAAACTGACAAAAGTGAATCTAAATACTTTCTGAATGCATTGTAATTCATCCACAACTGATATTTACATAGCATTCTTTGCTTAATAATATACCCATAATATACTCCGTAGAATGTTTACTAGTGGAAAAGACTAATGTTTGATTTATACTTTCCTGTAAATTAAGCCTGCCATGCCTTGTACTAAAATGCGTAATATATTTCTGGCTTCAAATTTTCCAAGATCATAAAGTGTACATTTTCATGACTTCAAATTATTTGAGGGACCACATCTTTCCAATTACTTCCACTCAGACCATCAGGTCCAGAAGAAGAGGCATGCTCCAGGTCATGTCTGCAAACAAATTGTGTTTGGTGAGACCAAGCAGATGGACCTCTTGTGGCATGGCACCCACCCTGTGGAACGTCATCCCCCCTGTAGGTGAGGCTGGGTCCATTCCTGTCATCCTTCTGGAATTCCCTTAAAGCCTAGTTCTGTCAATAGGCTTGGGGATCTCACATAAATCCAATTTAATGAGATGGCTACACTGTGTGTAACATCGATGCACTCCCTGCTCTTTTTAGTTTTTTTTTAAATAACAACACTATTTATGTTTTAATTTTAGAGTATTCTTGTAATTATTATTTTTTTATGATTTTTACTGTATGCCACCCAGAGTCAAGTTTCTGTGAAATGGACAATTTATAAATATGATCAATTAATCAGTCAAGCACTTCTTTTTCTGAAGAAGCGAGTAGCATAGCTAGTGAAATATTGGCAGGTATGTTCATGGTCTTACATGGCATAACCCAAAAGTCATTTCACCAATATTTCCTAGCTCTGTTTCACTCAGCATGCTGCGCAGTAGTGAAGCAGTCTTTCGAGAGAGGAAGTGATATTTTGCTTTCATTTCTGTGTTTCTTAAGGCTGGTTAAATGAAGGAGAAGGAAAGGAAGATGGCTCTGGTAAAACCACAGGCAAGTACAAGGAGTTTAGGGGTCGGAAGAAGGACTGAAAAAAAGGTGGGGATGAAACACCATAGCATTCCTATATCAAAACTATAGATTGCAAATAAATTCTGTTTGGTTTGAATTAAACTAAAATTGTTTCGCACACATTCTCGTCGTTCTCCCATTCTCCTGGCCAAGTGAAGCTTCCTTCAAATTTTAACTCAATAAAAAGTAAGCCCAGGTTTCTATTTCCCCAAAGGAGAATGCATACATGCTCAGATATATCTGTTAAAACTGAGGACATCTCAAACGTACATTAACATCAATCAGTCTCTGCCTACGGTTTGAGAAACCAAGTGCCTTAACAGACCCATCATTTTAATGTTTCCAGTTGCGATGTAGATTTTGTATAGGTTTTTTTTTCCCCTCCAAAAAAGCTCATTTGGGTGATGGTTTTAGCTAAAGTAATATTTTGAAGTAATGCAAGCCATATGGATTTGTAACTTCCATCAGTAAAAATAGCCAGGATGGGACATGTGGTCAAAAAGGGGGGGGAGAAAGAGAGTCATAGTTGGGTTTGTTTTTTGTTTTTAAGAAAAGGGCTTTAAGAAATTTGGAGCTTGAAAAAAATTAAATTAGATAGAAGTTACATCTTGCTATTACAAAGAGGCATTTTGGAGACAGTAAAACATGAGGCGGGAAACTTACATAGAAAGAAAAAGAAAGAGAGAAATAAACAAAAAGCTAAAAATGCAATAAGAAAAAAAGGAGAAGAAAGTAGAAAAAAGAGAATGGTATGAAAGTACTAAAGAAGTGGGTTCCAACTTTCTTCGTAGCAGTTATAAGTGCAATTATACTTAAGCTCTCTCTCTCTAAAGTTACATCATGATTCTGCTTTTTCTATAATCTAATACAGTAATCAAACTATGAAATAGCAATCTATGCATGCCACATTTAAAAAAATATTTGAAACAGCAAAAATATTTGAACCTACAGAGGAGAATATTTGCAGCTCAGGATTGAAATGAGGGGGGTCCTTGGTGCTAACTGAGCTTGGTTGTTTTTTTTGTAGACATTTCATTACCAAACTAGGTAGCATCATAAGTGCACTGATGATGTTACCTAGTTTGATCATGAAATGTTTGCAAGAAAACAATGAAGCACACAGATCACCAAGGACCCCCTCGTATTTGAACCTATTAATAGTAACAACATGAGATTTGGCTATTAAAAGTGGGGGGGGAGTAAAAGGTTTAAAAATAAAAGTAACAAGTTTCATTGGTTGCTAGTATAAAAAGACGTATTGAAGGAGCTGTGTTTGGCCCTGGGTAGGAGCCAAAGCTGGAGGCAGGACTTGACTTGTAGACATTGCCTGCTCTGCACATGTTACAGTTGCTGGCATTTGTACCTGTGCAATCACTAGACCTGTTGTGTTGTTGTTTTTTAAATCGCATGGAGCAAGGGGGAGCCCATAGCAGGCCCTTACACCTGTGGGCTCTTATCTAGGCTATTTACACAGTGCTGAGCTGTTGTGCTTTGCTACCTCCACTTGAAAAAAGGTAGAGGTAAAGGATATTTCAAAAATGTATCCTTTGCGTGGTACTGAAAAGAAGCATTGGAATAACTTCATCGAACTATCAGCTTTTAGTATACAATGCCAAATTTCCAAAACAATGGCAGTAAAAGAAAACAGAATATAGCTGTGCAAGACTTGAGTTGGACTCAGTTCACTCTTTGAATCCAATCCACTTTCTGAATTGGATTAAAAATATGGAATGAACCAGATGGCCCCCAAATTGGTTCCATGATTGCAAGGCCTTTTTCATATGCAACTGCCACCCTACCTCACTCATTTTGTTAGATTGCATTGAAAAATGAATTCCAATTATCAAATTGAATTGACTTGAGTTTCTAAATACTGTACAATCAGATCCTCAAAGCAGGCTGAATTGACATTCCACAGCAGCAGATTACATATCCCTATAACCTGAAAGCACTAAACAAAAGAAATTTCAATGTGTTTTAAGATGATAGCTGAAATTCAGAAAGAAATAAGAATCCATCCCACTGCATCTTACTATTATGTTAGTCCATCAATCATTTTAAAGTATATATCAATTAATCTCCATGGTTATCAACAGCACAGTATTAATATTTGTCCCCAAAATCTTTTGCTGCAGTAGATGTAAAATTGGATTTTGCTTCACCCATTCTTCTTCTTCTTCTTCTGCCATATCCGTTATCGGATGTTGGCGATCATGTTGGCGATCCTGTTTTTATCAGCAGCCGCACGAAAAAGTGCTGCTGAGTTTTGTCCAAACCAGTCCCTTAGATTTTGAAGCCATGATGTTCTTCTTCTGCCTGGACCTCGTTTGCCTGCCTGGACCTCGTTTGCTTCACCCATGCCACATTAAAAAACCCAACCAATAAAATATTATTTTAATACTCACCATGGGAACTATCTTCTATCCTGCCTACAATAGCAATAGTACTTAGACTTATATACCACTTCACATTGCCTTACAGCCCTCTCTAAGTGGTTCACAGAGTCAACATATTGCCCCTAACTATCTGAATCTAATCTCATTTTACTGACCTCAGAAGGCTGATTCAATCTTGAACCTATAAGAATCCAATGGCTGGCAGTCAGCAGAATTAGCCTGCAATACTGCATTCTAACCACTGTGCCACCACAGTTCATTTAGCATAGCTTGAAAGATTTCAGCACAAGCCATGAGGAACAGGTAGCTCTGCCTTCTCACACTTCTGCATTGCTTTTTTTTCCTTCCGTCATGTTGTGCTTGAAACTCTTGCTTTACTTTGAATGATTAGCCTTATAAGTATTATTAGATGCTTGGGAAGAAACAGAGAAGGATGCTTTCATTATACACATTCCAGATCTAAATTATTATGATCTATGGAATCCCCAACTATAAACTGAGACACAGCAAGGCTGCACTCAAATGCCATGTTCTCCTTCTTAAGATACAAGGGGCACTACCGTGTTTTCCCCAAAATAAGTCCTACACCAAAAATAACCCCTAATTTTGGGGTGAGGCGCACACCCAAAAATCAACCTAGGGTAGGGGTGGGGAGTGGAACTGCCCCACACACTCTGCATCTGCTTACCGTTGCAGCCAGGCCTCCCAGGCCCCAACACCTGCTTTGCCTTGCTGGCCCTCTTTTTCTGCGGCCACTCACCACCACTTGCGCAAGTCACCCCCAGCCTCCATTTCACCATCAGAAGCCTTCAGGAAATGCCTCTGCAGATGAAAACGGAGCTCCAGATTGACACGCGCAGTGTCCCCCGGGCCACATTTCACCATCAGAGGCCTTCAGGAACGGCCTCTACAGCTGAAAACCGAAGTCTGGATTGATGTGTGCGGCAGCCCCCAGCCTCCATTTTGCCATCAGAGGTCTTCAGGAAAGGTATCTGCAGCCAAGAACCGAGCTCTTGATTGACGTGCGCAGTGCCCCCTGGTGCGCAAGTGGTGGCAAGCGGCCGCAGAAGAAGTGGACTGGCTGGGCGGGGTTGTCAGTGCCACCACTGCGAGGTGAGACAGGGGATAAGACATCCCCCCAAAATAAGACCTGGTACCTCCTTGGAGGAAAAAAAATAAAATAAAAATAAGACCAGGTCTTATTTTCAGGGAAACATGGTATTAAACAAAGATGCTAAAGGCTCATATTTAGGGCTTTGATTAGGAAAAAGTAAATAAGGATTGGGGATAGTTATTACTGTCTGTAACAGAAATACAATCTAAAGCTTAATTGCAATGGGGCAACAAGTGCCAAAATAATCTTACAAATCTGAACTCAGTAAAATAAATACATTAATTAGTTGCCCAATACATTATTCTTGCAGATTATTTGTAAATGACTGGATTTGAAAATTCCAGGAGTGCCTTGGATGAAACAATATTTTAGTCAAAGCCTTTGTGTACCAATAATCTGGACCCCATTCCATTAAGAACCAAAAAAAAAAAAAATGGAAGGGCATGACATTGATTTTCAGGTACCATTGGTATATACCAATGGTACCTGAAAATCAGTGTGATGCCCTTCCATTTTTTGAATAACAGAACAGAATAACAGATTTGCAAGGGACCTTGGAGGTCTTCTAATCCAACCCTCTGATCAAGCAGGACACCTTATACTATTTCAGACAAATGGTTGTCCAATCTCTTCTGAAAAACCTCCAGTGTTGGAGCACCCACAACTTCAGGAGGTAAGTCGTTCCACTGATTAATTATCTGTCAGGAAATTTCTCCTGAGTTCTAGGTTGGTTCTCTCCTTGACTAGTTTCCATCCGTTGCTTCTTGTTCTACTTTCAGGTGCTTTGGAACACTGCTATCATGTCTCTTGTAGTTCTTCTTTTCATTAAATTACACATACCCAATTCCTGCAACTGTTCTTCATATATTTTAGCCTCCAGTCCCTCGATCATCTTTGTTGCTCTTCTCTGCATTCTTTCTAGAGATAAAGCAGCTGAGAGTCCAGCTGCTCTGTGCTCAAGATTTCTTTGCAGCTTTAGTGAAGAAGTGAATTTCAACTGGCAATAGAAATACTTTCTTTCATTCTTTCTTTTTTAACTTAGCTCATAAATGCTGTAGATTAGACTATGTGACTTAAAACAGTATCCAGTGTTAAAGATTTCCCAGAAAAGCTTGTCTCTGATTAAAATTCTCCAATGAGGTTATTTGTAAATGAAAGGAAATACTCAGAACAAAACCCTACCACATCAAGAATGGCAATCTGGCAACATGCAGATATAGATCTGGCAAAGAAATAAACATATAGCCAAAAGGGCTGAAATAAAAAACTTTCTATTTGCATTGGGTAGAGAATTCTCCTGCCTTTTTTTGCAATTGGCTCAGTTTGATAAAATTCTTGCAAGTGAAAAGAGAATTGCAGAGAAACTTCTAGAAACTCCAAGAATGTGGAATTCTTGCATCTATTTGGTTACCAAGATATGTATCAGAATATCCTACCTGCCATTGATCTTTCCAGTGACTTACACCTCTTTGACTTCCACAATTCCATTACATCCCAAGGAAGAACATTCTGTGGAAACTTGTCTTATTGGCCAATTGTTGTGAAGTGGTCTTAAAATGTGGCTGTTATTTTCTTTTCCCCAAAGATATCCCAGAAATAAAGCAGAATTCTGCAGAAGTGAATTTCTGCACTTGGCAGACAGTTGGACAAGTTGATCTCCACATTCTGTTCCGAACCCTTACATTCAGTTTTGAGGATGAGTCTAGTCAGTTTCTCCATCAGCAAACCTGGTGAAGAACTTAGAAAGGATGTTAGTGCCTGTCTGTAATTTTTCCACAGAATACTGTAGTAGCATAAAAGAGTTGTCAACCTTCGGAATTTTGCCATTATCATCCAATGGTCCTGCCTGACACTCAGACATTTGATAAGAGAACTTTTCCTGGTAGAACTCTTCTATCTCTTATAGACATATACTGGTGTTTTTTTTTTCCAACAACAAAAGAAAGGTCAATTTAAGAAGTTTTCTGCAAATTCTTATAGAGAAGCAGTTCGTACAACAACCTTACCCAAACTTCTGCCTTCCAAACAAGGCATCCATGAGGAAAGTGTGTGTTTGTGTGTTTGTATCTGTATCTGTGTCTGGGTGAAAAAAATCCAGATAGCAGTTACAACCAGGCGATCAAAGCCACACTGCTTTTTAAAGTATTTCACATGGATCACGTGCTTGTAAAAATAGGGGTGGCACTTCAAATGTGTTTCAACTATATATTTTTTTTAAAAAAATCCATTTTTTCCCCTTCCATGGAAACCTTTTCCTACAAATAGGTTGGATTTCAGTTTGCACAATTCCCAGGCATCAATTCTGCCATGTGTGAATTCTGAAAGTTGTAACCTAGACTGCTGGTGTCAGAGACGCTAGACTGGGGAGGGCTACTTTCAGGCAAACCAGATTCATGAGCAATCCAAGCACCAGAACAGAGAGAGGGAGATTAAGAGGGATTAAGATTAAGATTAAGAGGGAACCACTCCATGTAAAGCACTCAGGCATTTCAGCCTTGATTTACAGTAATTGGAAACGTGACTGAAGTAATGAAAGAGTCACATTAAAGTGTTGTTACAGACACAAAGAGCATCATTAACATTTTTAAAATGCCACAGATCAAAGTAACGATGGAAGGTGATTTATTAGGTAGCAATGTTATTTTAATCATCTCAGTCCACCTGAAAGCTAGTAAAACTACAATCCTGTCAAGGGAGAAGAAGGGAGCGAGGTTCCATATTTCCTGCTCCAAACAAAGTCAGACTTGTTTGTGGGACTAGCTTTACGAGGCAGGTTAGAAAGTACAAAAAAAGCTGGGAATCAAGAAGAAGACCGCCTTGGTGTATTTACTTATTTATTTTATCTATTGATAAAATTTACTGGCCACCCATCTTACCATAGGCTAACTCTGGGCAACTTACAGCTACATCTAAGTTAAAAAATAAAAAAATTAAAATCAAACATTAAAACCAAAAACACATGGGGAGTGGGGGGGGGGAGGTGGGATCTAATATTACTCAATCATCCACCTCCATTGCACTGTTTCCCCACTGGGGCCCCAAGTCGACTGGCAAAGCCATGCCTTTAGGCCTTTGGCTGGGAGTGAAATCTGAGAAATAGCTCTGTTAGGAAGGGAACTTCAAAATGGAGATCTGAAAGCCAAAGAACAGATATTGTAGGTGCAGACACTGGGCTGATCCTCACCTCTAAGGGAAGAGCTTTCTTCTCACCCTTGAAACAGGGTGCCATCCTTGTGAGATAGGCCAGCAGGAAGCAAGCCCAGATGAGCTAATTCTACTTTATTGCAAGGTTACATTAATAGAATTTTCCATTGGGCTGTCATGATGATAGCCCAAGACATTAGGAAGGGTCTTCCGAGATGTTTGCCATACTCACAACCCTTCTGCAGGTTAAGCTGCTTCTTATCCAACCATTCCCATGGCTGCGGGTCATCCTTCTGTCTCCCAAGGTCATTCCCACGTACCATTAGTCAGGGGGAAAGTAAGAAAAAGATGTCCTGGCAAGTGGTCTTTTGGTGGTACCTTGAACATACGGCCAGCAAAGTTGTTGCTTTCCACAAAGGCAGGGGCAATGTTTTCTGTTGCTGTTGTCACATAAACAAGGAACAAGAAATTCCAGCTAGTCACCTAGGAAGCCACGCCTCTTCCTTCTGTTTCCCCTTTTCTCTCTCTCTCTCTCTCTCTTTCTGAATACTTGAATTCCCAGGCTCTGTTACAAAAGGCCTAGCTAAGTTCTTACTGTTAATAAGGGCCTTATGCTTTTACTTATGTGAAGTCCTGGCAATCTACTGGAATAGAGAATGGGGAGAGCTCTCCATAGCATTAAAAAATAATGAGAAAGTCTCTTGAAGGACTGAAATCTCCTGATCTTTCTGATTCTAAGAGTAGACTGATTCGCAGGAGGTTTTAGGTCCTTTGAATGGATGTTGATTGGACTAATACCATTCATGTCACACTTCACATTCTCTCCTTTTTACTGCTAATGTTTCAGGTTGGAAAGAGACTTATAAGTTGCCAAGCCCACCACAGATATTTTGGGGCTTTGGCCTTACAAATAAACAAAACTGTAGCAATAAAATCTTTGCGGCCACAAAAGATATTGCAACACAATAACCATATCTGACCATCTTACACTATTCTGTGCTTTTAAAGTGCCAAATGCTTGGTAGACATCTCTATGCCTAAACAAGACTCAGCCTTGGTATTAAATCTTGTTACCCAAACACTGGAGCGCGCAACCTCAGAAATATAAGTAACACTGAGGAGGAGAGGAGTTCTTAGTACACAATACAAGTTGCCAAAATCCCTGGCATGCATTAAACGGGTGGTCCTAAGCGCAAACCGATTTAACTGGAAGCTGAACCACATGGAACTTTGCGAGCCTCAGGACCGCTGCTTCCCTTTCTCCCCCTAGCATCAGTGAATCAAACTATAATGTTCCGGAATGGTACAACAACAACAAAAAAATTCTAGAGAAGATGCCTTTGTAATTCCTTTGCAGTTCAAATGGCTTTGAAAACACAATTGCATTTTTATCGCCCCCTCAGAAAGAGCCATGGTAGCACCATGGTTAGAAAGCAGTGTTGCAGGTTAATTAAGCTCATTGCCCGCCTCAAAGTTGACTCCGCCTTCCATCCTTCCGAGGTCAGTAAAATGAGGACCCAGATTGTTGGGGGCAATATGCTGACTCTGTAAACCGCTTAGAGAGGGCTGTAGAGCACTGTGAAGTGGTATATAAGTCTAAGTGCTATTGCTATCACAATAATTAAACAAAGCAAGCCATCGCATTTTGCTGTGCATGGAATCATGCCTGTAATTACTGAAATACTCAGTGCTTTTTTTGTAAAAAAAAAAAAAAGGTGCCGGAACTCACACATGTCATACAACCCACTTTACCTACCCTACAAGGTTCCATCCAAAAAAGGTGCCGGAACTCCGTTCTGAGCGTTCTATGAGAAAAAAAGCCCTGGTAATACTTGAGAAGAAATATTATAATTGGTTAATGTACATGCTGGATTTATTTCAGATTTAATCTGTGGTTTACCTATGCTTTTTTACTTGTTTCAAAGTGTTTTTTTTTAAAAAGGCAAAGCGAAGTAAAAAGCTCATAGTTGGTCAGCCCTGGGATATATCAGAAGTAGCATATCTAGTCAAGTAACAAAAAGACCTAGGCCTGGCTGTAACACTGAATTAAATCTATATAGCTCCTGCCCCCTGGTTAGAGGAAAATCACACCAACCACACAAGAATAGCATGTCTTAATTTGAACTGCACATGCAACTGACTCCCTTTGACCAAATATTGTGCACATTTGGCAAACTAGTGCTTCATGGAGACCACTGTCAAATTCATGTTGTACCAAAATCTGTTTTCCACCTTTCCAAAGAGTTCTCTTTCCCTGGGAAAGATGCATTTGGTTTTTTTACTTCATTCCCAGAGCGCTTTAGAATTTATTTTGATAGATGCTAATTTCCCCTTCGCATCATTACGTATCTCTCCACCCTGACCATTGTGCAGTTTGCTAAACAGTCCTTTGTGATATAAAAGGGGAGGGGGGGGGAAACCTCAGGCAGAAGCTGGAGCGTTAACTTGGAATTAAGTGAATCAGAGAAGCCAGGGAGGCTACAGAGCCAAAAGAGACACTGTACAACAAAAGGCAGAACTACAATACAACCACCCCTCATAACATACAACCACCACATAACTAGGATTAGGGCAAGAACCCCATCCCTAACAATGAGGATTACAGAGACATCCCACCCCTTGCAAAAAAAAATAATAGTAAAACAATGTATTTTTCTTCTCTGGTAAAACTAACACAGAGGGGAATTTAAGCAAAGCACTAGGTAAAATCCTTGATCCTAAAATCTAGTTTTCAAATTACAGTCATATGGCCGAATGTTTTCATAGGCATCCCAAAGAAATAACATATTTTTCTTCGAGCCATACTTGGAAGCGGAACAGTTTAAAACCAGGATAATCATACCAGGGTCAACAGAACAGAAGGACCTGTGTTTGTACATCTGTGCACCCTAGATAGATCGATATGGAGAGATGTGTGTATGAAGCTATCACTGCTTAACCAATAAAATATGCTTTACAAAACACTCAGTTGCAATCTAGTACCAATGGGACTGTAAATGCTTAGCCTTGAAGTGAAGCAGTCTGGCATGAAATGAAATTGCTATTATGGAAGAGTTATTCATTGCATGACAACTGAAACGCATGTTGTGGAAGTATTTACATATGTTCTTTTGGATGCTACAATTCATTTCACTCTGATAGAACACAGATAACATTTTTTAAAAAATATAATCTTAACAATTGCCTTTCACTTATTTTTAATACTCCCCTTGCAAATTGAAAGTTCAGTCTCCACCCTAGAATATTTTGCTATCAATGCACTCCCCCATCAACACAATGATGCTGTTACAGGCCCACCAATCATCCCTAGTTACCCAAACACAAGATGAAATGGAGAATCTGTTCATGGTGAGCAATCCAGCTTCACATATAAATTTTATCATTGAATAGCCCTCCATAAACCTAAAAGCTATTTTAATGATCGCTGGCTTTGCTGATTTTAAAGGTGTAGAAGACAACAGATACTTGCCATGAAATGTTATATTTTGACACTACATTGTAGGGGATGTCAACGGTAGACAGTAATACTTTTATGCTCTGCTTATAGGCTTTAAGGAAACATTTGGATGGCTGTACAGGTAGTCCTCAATATACGATCACAATTGAGCCCAAATTTTCTGTTGCTAAGCGAGACAGTTGTTAAGTGAGTTTTGCCCTATTTTACAACCTTTCTTGCCACTGTTGTTAAATGAATCGCCGCAGTTGTTAGGTTAGTAAACCGGTTATTAAGTGAATCTGGCTTCCCCATTGACTTTACTTGTCAGAAGGTCGTAAAAATGACACTGGGACATTGCAGCTGTCATAAATATGAGACAGTTGACAAGCGTCCCAATTTTGATCGTGTGACCATGAGGATGCTGCAACGGTCGTAACTCTGAAAAATGGTCATAAGCCACCTTTTTTTCAGTGCCATTGTAACTCTGAATTGTGACTAGACAAACTGTTGTAAGTCAAGGACTACCTGTACTGAAAAACCTATTGGACTAGATAACTCCCAGCCATTCCTCTCCTCCTCTTATACATTTTACAGCAGGGTTTCTCCACCTTGGCAACTTTACAATACGTGGACTTCAACTCCCAGAGTGCTTCCCTATTCTTCCTGTTCTTTACTATTCCTTCTGTATCACATTTTAGTTCCTAAAACTTGAGATGCTAATGGAAATAAGCAGCAAAAGATCCAGCCTAGGACAGGATCATGCAAGATAACTCCCAAAGATCTGAATGTGCATTGATGTGAGTCTCAGTAGTTCCACTCAAGGCTGCTCCAAAGCCTTGACACTACCATTCAAGCCTGCCTCTGATGAGCCTCCAATTATGATATGGTAATATTGAGCCATGATGGCACAGTGGTTGGAATGCAGTATTGCAAGGCTAACTCTGTCCACAGCCTGGAGTTCAATCCTGACAGGCTCAAGGTTGACTCAGCCTCCCACCCTTCCGAGGTCAGTAAAATGAGGACCCAGATCATTTGGGGGCAAGGTGTTGACATTGTAAACTTCCCAGAGAATGCTGTAAATTATTCAGAATTCTTGCAGAAAAACATAAAAAGTTTGTGTTCTCTTAAACATCAAATTCTTCTCCTTAAACAACTGTGATTGTGATATTTTGCGAGGCAGCTATACTGTTGGTTTTATCCATAATCTGGGTGCAAACATTATGTCTTTCAAATGCACAGATCAGTTTAAATCAATGGGGAGAGACCTCCACTGACTTTGCTTGAATGTCAGAATGTAAGGCATCTGGATGGGGAATAAGCCCTCTTTTCTGCTTGTCAGTTCTGACAAAACCAATTTGAGTAAAGCACTTGTCATCCAAATGGATAGCGCATATCTAATGAAAGAGAAGGAGGAGCCCGCGTGTTTCCATTTACACTGTATTCCTCCGATTGCCTCTCTTGATTTACGTTGCAGAATGCTATGCCAAATTGGCATTCTCCTGAACTGGAATAGAGAAAGCATCCCATTGCAAGTTCCAAAATAATTAGAAACAGACTACACTTGGGGGAAAAAGGGGGGGAATTTGAAAAACCCAAAGACGTCACTGACCAAATATTTTATTCCTTTTCTTGCTTATTTAATGATGGTCATCGTAGCATATTGTTGATGCCAACAATCCTGGAATTTTGTCCTGCTTGAACATGAGACTGGCTCACAAGAAGAAACAGACAGACTATCAAACTTATGTTCCATGCAATTAATGTCATTTGCCTCCTGCTCTTGGCTGGGGAACATAACAGTATTTTCTGCCTGCTTAATTTAAGCAATCAGCTTCAGGGATTCTAAGTTTATCCCACATAGCTTGCATAATTAGATCTGAGCATGCCCACCCACTACTCTATTGGTTGGTTTATTGTAACAGAATAGATAAATTTTGTAAAAATAATACTTTACTAAAAAAATTGAAAAGCTCTTACTAATATTTTTTTTCTCTCAATAAGACGACATTCAGGGAATATGGAGCTTTCCTTCAAAACACTTCTTTGCCAATCCAACCTATCCTTTCCTTCTTAGATTTCAAAAAGTTAAATTGGAAAGAACAAACATGGAATAACTTCCTCTCTTGAGAATGCAAATTCTTCCTGCTTTAACTTGAGCCAAAGATAGTTTGAGGACAGAGTTGCTCACAGTAGTTTTTTTTTTTTTTTGCCTCTGGGAACCAAAGTATTTCAAAGTACTTTGAAAACATTTGCTTCAGATTTTGGATAATGGGATGTTGCAGAACCTGGAGATGGAAGAACAGAAGAGAAAGAACTGGAGAAAATCACAACATACAAAGACTAGCAAATAGAAGTAGAACGACTGTGGCAAAAGAAAGCAAAGTAGAAATAGGTGCCTTGGGTGCAATCCAAAAACATATAAAGCACTCAGATGCCAATGTTTAGTGATTAATTATCATAGGATCATAGGATCTCCATCGGCATTGACAAAACCACCATCAGTCAATTGCAAAAGCCAGCTTTACTTGGAACACCTTATATCCTGCGACAATTCCTTTAACTCTCTCAAACAATATCTGACTATCCCAGGTCCTTGGGAAGGACTCTATAGATGGACAAAAATGCCAAAACTAGTCTAAACATCTGGCTGACTATATGACCAACCATAATAATTTAAACTTGAATGCCACCTGACTCTCAACAATTCTGGCTGCCCCACAATAATCAAAGGAAGAAAGTACAATAAAATCAATAAAAGAAAAAAGGTGATAAGTACAATGAGGTGAGTGGTCTTATTCTCCTCGCCAAAATCCTGGGTGAAGAAGCAGGCCTTCGCAGCTTTTCAAACAACACCACATTGAGGGCAATCAGGATTTCAGGTTTTTATGCATTGTTTAGGACAATCAAGACTGGTTGGCAGCTTGACCCCATAGAATAATAAAAACGTAAGAAATGCCATGCTGGATTATACTAAACCCTATTTAATCTAGCATATCCTTCATAGAATGGACAACCAGCTGCATACATGGAGCATAGCAGCATCAGAATACTGACACCATTGCTAATCATAGCTGATTTATTTAATGTCTTTGAACAAAAAGTCTTTGAACAGGCGAAATTTTAAACACCAAAACTGAAAGGCGCAATTTCACATTCTGGTTTCAAAATGCATAAACTATGCAGTGTGTAAATATTTCTTCTTTTCCTTTGCACCAGCTTTCAGGTATCCATCATGGACTCTTTGCTAATTCTTCTCCTAAACAGAGCTACATCTGTTCCCTAGTTCTGGAAACCTTTGCAGTTCTCTCCTAAAAATATCCAAAATCTTTAGATATCCAAATGTTGATGCTTTATATCAATTTTGGCTGACAATTTCCACAGATGAGGAATTGGTGCAGCATTATTTCAGAGGCTCCCTGCCAAGTGAAGTTAAATTGTACATTACATGTATATTACACTAGAATCCATAACTAATCATTAAACATTGGCATTTGAGTGACAACCAAGCTGCTACAAGCATTCATCATGAAAATAGTTTTAACCATAAACATACATATGCTTCACTGCCAGAAGAAACAAAGAGCAAGCAGAGTCTATCACAGATGCTAAATCTGGCCCCTTTTCCTACCACAGAGTAGAGTTTATAATTTCATTATTAGAACTCTGCAGAATAGTGAAATGACTAGTTTTATGAGGCTGGTTGGTAGCTTCTCCCCACTTCAATATCAATTCTGGAAAAGAGTTTGTTTGAAGTCTATTTAGAAAAATACAATGAGTCTAGTTTGTATGTAACCATTAGCCATTGTGAGCAATGTAAAACAGTGT
Source organism: Azemiops feae (assembly GCA_023970755.1). Taxonomy (NCBI): domain Eukaryota; kingdom Metazoa; phylum Chordata; class Lepidosauria; order Squamata; family Viperidae; genus Azemiops; species Azemiops feae. The sequence continues at coordinate 6,352,123 of JALGBA010004228.1, read as the reverse complement.
GGTCCCACAATGCTTTCAAGCTAATGAGCTGCATACAAAAATGCAACTGATATGCTTCACTTCTTGTTACCCTCAATTTCTGGAACTATTTAGGCTATTTGCATCAAATCAGTTGAGAAAATTATTACATGTTGGACTATTCGTGGAAACAACAATTGTTTTAATGCTACAAACCAAGATAAGCTGAAGAAAGGATTTCATACCAATAGTAAAGCAATTCTATCCGTTAGATTAAGATCAAACAGTGTTAACTCATAAATGCTAAAACAGTATCTTTGAGCACATATTTTCCAGGATGGAATTTCTTGGCCACTGCAACTTAAGCTTCTCTTCACTGGATGCTAGAACTTTTTCTGTGAAATATTGACAATTCACAATATTCTGTGAAAGGAAGAGCCACCATCCTTGACCATTTGAGTTTTTATAAAATTAGAAAGAACTAAACGTTGTATTACTATTATTATTACCATGTGGTTTATTCAACAAGTAAATTTAGGCTCTGTCATATAATAAGACTGAATAGCTGGAGGTGTTTGGGGTCCCCAACTCTGTAAATCAGTAGTTCTGGATGAAGTAGCACTTCCCCATTTGGGACTGGTGTGGAGACCAATGATTTTTTTCTTCTCATAAGTCGTGCTCAAGTAGCAGCTGTGTCCAAGAAAGCCTTTGAACAGACTGATCTTGTACACCAACTGGGTTTTCTCCTAAACCAGAATTCTCTCCAGATAGTTATTCATACTTCATCATCTCAAAGGGGCTCAACATGGCACTGCCTCTGAGCTTACATGTAGCAACTACATCGGGTTCAAAATGCAGTGGCATGGGCATGTCTCACTGATGCTCTCTAAGTTGCATTGCGTACCAGTTGGCTTTCAGGTTCAATTCAAGATTGCAGTTACCACCTATATAGTCCTTCAGTAGTATGTGGAACTCAGATTGGTCATGAGAAGAAAGCATTTTGAAGAGTACCTAGACTAGAGAAAACCCAAAACCCAACCTTTCTTGACAAGCCAAACTTCTTGGAAATTAAACATTGTATTTACTTCTTTTTCAGCTGGCAGTGTAAAGTGAAAAAAAAAATTGAGGGAACTATGAGGGATGTTGCTTGACCAGTAATCAGGCTGCATTATTCCTTCTTGTCTAATTAAAAAAGTATTTAAGCCAGGTGTTCAAATGCAGAATTACCATCACCAATTATGCCTCTTTCCTTACATTCTTGGGGCAACTCGATATAATTACTTAGCTCTTGCTAAAAGTCCCTTTCAGGTTTCTACTCAAAAATAGTAATGGAATCTTCTCAGGATGAGCGTTGACCAGTCATTGGTTTGGATACCAGAAGCATATTGAACAGGCAAGACAGCCCCTCAAAAATAAACGCTGGAGGTTTGCGAGATGTAAGGCACATACTGGAGAATTTTAAAAAATTCCATCATAGCCCCTCATGTAATATTAATGTGTCTTCTCTATTGGTCCTTAGCATCCGAGAAGGAGAAGGAGAAGGAGAAGGAGAAGGAGAAGGAGAAGGAGAAGAAAGATCCCTGGCCAAAATGAGTGACTCATTACTGCTTTGTTACAAAATCCATCCAATCAAGCAAGAAAGACTCTAGTTATGGAGCACAAGCTGTTCCTCACTGTGAAAGCCCAAGAGAGAGAAAGAGACAGACTTAACCACCAGACATTGGTCATTTCTCTACTAATGACTTAAAATGCCTTCTGGAGTCATCCAATCATTATTCTATAATAACAGTAATGATGACAAGCAATAGCTGAGTAACGCTATGAAGAAGCTATAAGTCACTAGTAAGGAAGTAAACCAGGACAAATACTATATCAAAATATGAAATCCAGCTTTTTTGCTGGTGTTTCCAAGCACCTACATGGAATTTATTTGCCAATGCCTGAATCTAGGGAAGTAAAGAAAATATCAGACAGTCTGCAGCTGCTCCACCTAAGTTGCATATTTGTTATTCATTTTTAAAATATTATGTTTTTCAGTATATCCATCTCATTTTTATAGATATTGCAACCTACTCTACAGTTGAAAAGTACCTAAGTTTATTAAATAAAAAGCAAGTAGAAAAATGGAGACTGCTGATAACGATCAAAGAATCAAAATTTATACATTTTAAAAAATTAAACCACAATTGTAGGAATCCACACCCAGAGACTTCTTAGCAATTGCATATAGAAACTGTAATTATTACAAGGTTGGTTAATAAGCAGGCTGAACTCTTAGCTAAAAAAAAAAAGGATTGAACTGATAAATGCCAGTTGTGGGCCATTCCAGGTTCACAAGCATTTAACCATAATCCATCCATATTTTACTAGTCAAAAAGAAATGAATTAAGATGTTTTTAATTTTTGCTTTCAAAAATACTATGCAGTCTCCAATATGAGTAGATCGTTTCAATAGATATGCAGCATATGTATTTCAAACAAGTTAGCAAATGAGGAGAGGAGAAGAGAGGAGAGGAGAGGAGAAGATGAGAGGAAAGGAAAGGAGAGGAGAGGAGAGGAGAGGAGAAGATGAGAGGAGAGGAGAGGAGAGGAGAGGAGAGGAAAGGAGAGGAAAGGAGAGGAGGGGAGGGGAGAAGATGAGAGGAGAGGAGAGGAGAAGAGGGGAGGGGAGAAGATGAGGAGAGGAGAGGAGGGGAGGGGAGGGGAGGGGAGGGAAGAGAATTTTTTTTGAATATGCAGCTGAATAACATCTGGGCATATCTGTGACTATTGATATAAACAGGAAAAAATAGTGTGTCTCAGAAAATGGGTGGCAGTTTTTGTACCAAATATGCAAATTACGTTCCAAGGTGTGCTGCCTTAATTTGTTCTATTTAGAGGGGTTGTTTACTTGTAGTTGTTTATTTTTAGCCTGAAACGCAAAATATTTTATAGGGCTTTGTTCACGTGCCAAGTATTTACAGGGCAGCATCCACTCTTAATCTATTGTCTTAGTTGACATTCCATTCTTAAATGAACGGAGTCACATGATATTTACTGTGCAGATAAACATTTTGAAGGTATCTGACTTTCAGAGCCCTTCATTGAACTATCTGGAGCAAGAGGGACCCCAAGGTAACCTTTTAAGAGAAAATGCATACATGGCTACATAACCAGAGAGATGACCAGCTTCAAAAAAATTAATTTGACTGATTTTGCCTGTATTGATTTTACTGTTATGTTATATTTGGAACTTTTTAAATTTTCTTAAGATGCCTTGAGCACTTACGTACAATAGAAAGGCAGGGTATTCATAATAAATACAAATAAATAAATAGGAGAAAGGCCTTCAAATACAACCCTGAAATCATTGATACGAGTGAGATAGAAACCAGTGGTTGGCAGTCAAAGATGACTATTATCAAAACATACAAGAACTTCTAATTCCAGGGCCAAACACTGTACTGTATCAAGAATCAGTTCTTCAAAAGATGAGGAGCAAGAAGACTTGAGTTTATAATCCTGAAAGTACAAAAGTCTTTTACATCTTTACACTAGCAGTGGATAATCAGCTGTTAGGTAAGGTTAAATTTCTGATCTAGCTGAGCCACAGCTGAGAGTTTTCAGCCAAGTGAAGCCAAGTAGTTATCATAAGCCATGTAGTGTCAGAAGGCCTTTGGTAAATTGCAATTGAGCCCTGGTGGCACAGTAATTAGGATCTAATATTGCAGACTAACTATGCCCACAGCCAGGAGTTCGATCCTGACCAGCTCAAGGTTGACTCAGCCTTCCATCCTTCCGAGGTCGGTAAAATGAGGACCCAGATTGTTGGGGGCAAAATGCTAACTCTATAAACTGCTTAGAGAGGGCTGTAAAGCACTATGAAGCAGTCTAAGTGTGATTGCTATCAGGAAGCCAATCTCATGTATCCCTTGCACTATTGTTACGATATAATTATAGAACAAACCATCTCACCGAAACCAAAAGTTGAAGCTTGGTGGTGCTCTTCTGCATCAAAAAGTTCAAAAGAAGATCTTCAGTTTTGCAAATATTGTAACCACCTTTTTTTTTTATAGCCAGTGTCAAAAATCAGAAGAAGCAATCAAGTCAGTGGGCAAATTTAGATTGGAAAACATCCAAAATACCATGAAAAATTTCCTGTTCTGGATGATGCACTTCCAGAAATGTACAAACTACACCCAAAACATTTAGATCAGCTTGTGCCAGGAAGGGGGGGGGGAGAATATTCTGGGGGAATAAAATAGTGATTCAGAGCCAAATCACTCTATTTTGGACATCTCTAAATGATACTATTATGCAGATCATCACAATTTGATTTGAAATAGGCACTTGTTCATACCTGGCCAAGAATAAGTCAGTCCCTAGCAAGTAAGAACAAACCTGATCTAAAAATGAACATGTGTGCCAAGCTCCACAATTCAGTGGCTAATTAAAATAAAACAAAACAAAAATCCCATCACCTAACTTTTAAATTCATATTGTTGAGTGTTTTATGGCAAAACCTTAAGTCCTAGGCTTTAATCATCATCATCGTTTCTGACATTGTGTTCTTCATCCATAGTTTTGTTGCTGGCCTCAAATCATTTCCTACTTCTCCCTAAGATTCTGACTGGAGATCAAGGTTTATCAAATTATGTATTAGCTATCAAATCATCATTAATCCATAGAGAGTATAAATTAACTGAATTCATAGGAAAGGAACTCTTGAAATCACAGTGCAAAGCAGAATAGCAATAGCATTTAGACTTATACACCGCTTCATACTGCTTTACAGCCCTCTCTAAGTGGTTTACACAATCAGCATATTGACCCCAACAAACTGGGTCCTCATTTTACTGACCTCGGAAGGATGGAAGGCTGGGTCAACCTTGAGCCAGTGAGAATCGAACTGCTGGCAGTTGGCAGAATTAGCCTGCAATACTGCATTCTAATCACTGCACCACCACCGCTCACAAATACCAGGTGACTGCATGGAGCAACTTTAAAAGCCACATTTAGGGAATCAAGATGATTAATGGGAAGAGAGAAAACAAACAGAACCAGCTTTGCAAGGTGCTATATACATTCATAAAAGTGCTAAGCTTTTGTAATATTTTGGACTACAATTTCCCAAAGAAACATTACATCAAGATCTTTTGGGGCACCTTCATTATGACAGAGTCAGTTTGGGGCAATGATTAAAGTACCAAGTTAGAAACTGGAAGACCATGAATTCTAGTCCTGCCTTGGGAACAAAACCAGTTGGGTGATCTTGGGCAGGGCTTTTCAACCTTTTCACCCATTGTACCACTTTTAGGATATGGCAACATCCGAGTACCACCACTCACCTAGCAAGGTGTCAAAAACTTGATGACCCAAAAAAAAAAAAAGGAAAAAAGTGATAAAGTACAGGAAGTCCTCGACTTACAACAGTTCGCTTAGTGACTGTTCGAAGTTACAATGGCACTGGAAAAAGTGCCCCCCAAGCCACAGCTGAGCAAGACACCTGCCTGCCCGCCTGGCAACGCTCTTCCTCCTGTCCGAGGTTTTCATTGTTGTGAGCATTTCTGTTGAGGATTGGCAGCGGGGGTGGGGTGGGGGGGGTGTTTGGTTTTTATTCCCCCCATCTGCTGGGTGGTTGCAGCAGGTTTTGGTCACTTCACATGACCCTGGGACACTGTGACCATCATAAATATGAATCAGTTGCCAAGCATCTGAATGTAAATCACAAGACCCTGGAGATGCTGCAACATTCCAGCTGATCGGCGCTTCTTCTGGGCTCAGCAGAAGTGTCAGGATCAGTGCTGCTTTCCAGCTGATTGGTGCTTCTTCAGGGCTTAGCAGAAGCACCAGGATCAGCACCGAGCTCCAGCTGGAGCCTGGTGCTGATCCTGGCGCTTCCACTGAGCCCTGACAGCCCCGAAGAAGCGCCGATCAGCTGGAAAGCGGCACTGATCCTGGCGCTTCCGCTGAGCCCTGACAGCCCTGCAGTTCCAGCCATCTCTCGCTCAGGCTTGTGCGATGCTGCCACTGGTTCAGCTCATTCCCCTCCCCCGCTACCACTTTTCTAGGATGGTCGCGTACCACCTGCCAGGTGCCAATGTACAACAGGTGGTACCCGTACCACTGGTTGAAAAGCCCTGATCTTGGGGCAGTCATCCTCTTTCAGCCCTAGGAAGAAGGCAATGCAAACCACTTCCAAAATCTTGCAAGAAAACTGCAGGGACTTCTCCAGGCAACTCCCAGGAGTCAATACTAAGTCAAAGGCATGTGAGCACACACGAACACATATTATGATATTCTTGGTGCAGTGACAGACTTTATTTATTAACAATGATATTTATACCCAGGCATAAGGTGTTAAAATTCCACCCTGAATTACTTAGTTTGTTTGGGCACAAAGGCTTCCTACAAAAATCATTTTTGAGGAAAAGTTTAAGCTGTGTAAATTACATGTCAAATAACCTTAGTGAAGTTGTTATCCATTTTCTCTTAGGAAAATCTGACCCTGTTTGGAGAGAATCCTACAAGATGTATCCAGGCTAATCAATTGATCTTAGCCTGCTGTTTGTTGTGACATCCACTTGGAAAATATTTGCAAAAATTAATTCAGTATGTTCAGTAAAAAAAAAAAAAAAGAGCAAAACAAAATAAAAACAGTGAAGCCAATATTCTGGGTATATCAGCATTAATATTTACTATCCCTTTAAACAACGTTTTTATAAAGTAATGCTGAAATTGTTATTGTCCCAAAAGAGATGACATAACTCTTCAATTCTAGCTTTTACAGTTAAGATTGTTTGTAAGTGGATCGTTCTTTGATTGTCAAAATTCTATGGCAAAGTTTATTTAACAAATGCTGTAACTAGGAAGTAATAGGTTAGCAGTAACCAGCTTTTTGACAATGGTCTCCCAACTCAAGTCCAAGAGTACAAAAGAGCCAACATCAGTGATGAAACACATGTTTTGCATTCAGAAGATTGCAGGTACAAATTTTGGCATCTCCAAGCAAAAAAGTTATTTTAGCTTGGGAGGTTGCTCACTAAGCCAGACTTTATTTTCCTGTCCGGAACACTATCATTTTTGTGGTTATTTCTTGGGAAAGTTACCAGAACAAAGATATTTTAACATGGCTTTGCAATGAGTCTATTGAGCTTCATTTATAAACATTTACAATTGGACAGAGAGTCTTCTGCTTGTCAGAAGCTGAACTTCACAAGGGCTGGAGAGTGAAAGTTGAGGCTACGTCAAACTGATTCCAGGATTTTGGAAGAAGAAGAGACACGTTTTTATATTTTTTATTTGATAAATTATTTTAGGACATGTAAAGGGTAGGGGCAGGGTTCCCACCTAACAATAAGGGGAAACGTGGAAACAGTGTTTGTACCAAATTTTCATCATTTGCAGCAGCATCGGGGTTTAGGAGCACATTTAGGACTTGTCAAGTGAAGGTCATTAAAAAAAAAAGTTTGGAGATGGCATCCATGATATGAATATGTTGTAGCCATGAAACGGACATTTGCTGCTGGGAGAAATATTATGGCTCATCTTCACAAAATATTAAAATGCAGATATATCACCCTGTCAAAAAAAAACATATTTTCAAGGCCATTGTTCTTCCAGCTCAAACAGATGTTTGCAAAACTCAGATTCCTGGACTATATGTTTTTGAAACAGGGATGAAATTGTTGAAAATACCACAAGAATAAATAATTTTTACTCAATAAAGTATTAAGTGCAATGTGATGGCTCAGCGGTTCAACGCTGGGCTTGCTGGCTGGATAGCCGGCAGCCTCGGTTCAAGACTCAAATGTTGCACGACTCAAATGTTGCATGAGCTCCGTTTTTGCCCCAGCTCCTGCCACCTTGCATGTAAATGCAAGTAAATAAATAAGTATCACTTCCCATAGGTGAGAAGGTAACAGCGCTCCGTGACATCATGCTAGCCACATGACCACAGAAACGTCTTTGGACAGTGCTGGCTCAATGGCCTTGAAACAGAGATGAGCACCACCCTCTAGAGTTGGCAATGACTAGTGGAATAAAATCTGCAGAGACTCCTTTAGCTTTACCAATAAAGTATTACTAGACACATGATGCAGAACTATGAGTCTTTGAAAAAGTCCCTGAAGCTTGGAAATATTAAAGGCGATTGAAAAAGAGACCAATGGAAGACCGTGGCTAGACCTGATGATGGATAACACAATCAAGAGTTTACAAGAACTCAAAAAGCAGTTACTAATAGATTGTTGTAAGAAAATGATATCCTTTGGATCAGAATATCTGCAACTGCATGCCTGAACAGTAACAACAATTCCCAATAATAAGATAAAAGGAAACTTTATGTTGTTTGATTAGAGGTAGCTTTAAAGTCTCATGCAGCAACTCTGTTACCTGATCTTTATTTGCTCTAAAGATGGCGGAAACTGAATCTGGGATTCTTTACATACAAAACAAGTGTTGAATTACTAAATTCTGATCCTAAGACAGAAGTTGGGGAAGCCAAGGAAGGAAAGAAAATTACATTCTGTAACCTACCCTGTGAAAACATTCTATTTGAACGACAGCGCAAAAATAATAAATTTACACATACCAATTTGCCAAAAAAATAGAAGTTTTCACTGAAAAGCAATGAAAGAAAGCAATTAGCTGGAAACAGATCACCAAGAATTCCACAACAAATCTGTACTTCATCGGCATTTATCATGTAGCCATGATCTTTAAGATACCCAAAAGAATCAGACGAAATTCATGAAAGTTGTAATAGGAAACAGACACACTGACTTTCCCAATAACTTTATTTATTCCACCTACTAATGATTCAATAAGACTAATAGTTGCTATGTCTCAAGACTGTTGTTTATATTTCAGAGCTGCCTTCAAGGGAGGGGGCAACTGACATAGCATTCTATTCAATCTCTTAACATTCTGAGCCAATCTGGGGAAAAAATATGGTTCAGAACAGTTGGATGTAAACAATGATACAATTAGAAGTACTGGCTGCTAATTTTATTCCTAAACAGGCAGTGGAGTTAGAGAAACTCTGCATAGCCCAAGGATAGGTGAGCTGATTCCCTTCAGAAGTTTTTTTTTTAAAATTTCATCTCTTTAACTGTAATTGGTATGGGAATAGGCAAATTGTACTCCAAAATAATTAGATAGCTACAACTTGCCACAAACTCATTGTTTGGAAAGGGCAAGTGAACAAATGTGACCTTGAAACATAGCTGATAGATACAAGGTGCCATTTATTACTAATCTTTAAGATATGCACTTACTGAAAACTCTTAATCTGAAAATTGTCCAACTTGTTGGTAAGAAAATCCCACCTTTGCTATATTTTAGCTCATCCACTAACCTTGAGACTAATAAAGCTTCATGCTGCTACGGGAGCCGAATTGAGGAGAGGTACAGAATAGTCAGAAACAATTCCTGTTAAGAGTGATTGGTGGGGTTCTAATTGTCCCATTGACATATTTTCTAAAATGTGAATGGGAAGAGGAATAAGAAAAATGGACTATACTAGATCAATGTCTGAAGACAAGGAAAGTCCAAAAAAATCCAAATGAACAATTTAAAATGAACCCATGAAAAGTCTGAGAGCAATTTAGTTGAGCTTAAATCACATTTAAGGCAATTATTCTTGGAATAGATAATGCATGAAGCACAAACCAGTATCAAAATATTTTCTTCATACACCTTAAAATGGCAAGAAAATTGTACCATTTTTGCTACAAAACCTTCTACTAACAAATGTAGAAAATCGTGTATTATTCTAGTCCTTAATTTTCAGCAGTACAGCCCTGGCAGTAACACAGTACAGAGACAAACTCAAATGTGGGAAGTTGACATACTCTACACTGTACTTATACACTTATACACTTTCAGTGATTCCCAACATTATTTCTTCTTTTTCTTGTGCCATATCCGTTATCGGACGTTGGCGATCATGTTGGCGATCCTGTTTTTATCAGCAGCCACACGAAAAAGTGCTGCTGAGTTTTGTTCAAACCAGTCCCTTAGATTTTGAAGCCATTATTTCTTAGGTTTCTATATTCTATTTATCTCCTAGTTCTTTCTGAGCTTTTATTCATCCTACAGTCTACCACGCCAACTTTCAGAGATATGGAGACCTAGAAAAATAATGGAAATATTTTAATATATTTTTATTCTTTCTATCAGTCAAGAGTAACAAGAGTTTCTATCTCTTTCAGGTTTTGGGGAACCTTGGTATAATGTCCTGGCTTCTCTACCTCTTTTCACACTATCACTTCCTAATTACTTTTCCTTTTGCTCCTGGACCAAATACAAAAAAAAAGTCACATTCAATCTCTGCCCTTTAAACATTGCCTATCTATTCAGAAAAGGCAGGTAAACAGTGACACCAAGAACAAGGTGAGGGTGTTGGGGAGATCAGAAATGGGGATAATGAGAAATTAGTATATTAGACTCCTAACCAAATGTATCTAATTTCAGACTGCCACTGCAAATCAAAAGGGTATTGTCACACATGCACAGTTCCAGATAACTACTTTATTTTTTTTATAAAGGTTTTTATTGAGTTTTATGGGGTTAGGGAAGGGATAGGACCAGGATAGGGATTAAGGTTCAGGGTGGGGTTAGGATCGGGATTGGGGTTGGGACAGGATTGGGAACAACATTGGGGTTGCCCCCCAATAACATTTTCAAGCTTTAGCAAACAGACTATTGTCCGGGTACATATGCTCAGTTAACACTAATTAATACAATAGTAAATAGCTGTAGTGAATATGATAAACAATAATCATAAATAATATCAATTGGTCAATACATATCATTCTTCTTGCTAATATATATTCAAAATAACATATCACATTCATTTCTCATCAGCTCGTTTTCCTAACCATTGGTAAAATTTATCCCACGTTTTAAAAAAACTGAATCTTCTTTCTCTTTAATCTCTAAAGTTAGTCTATCCATTTCTGCACATTCTAAAATTTTCTTAATTAAAATCTCTTCAGTTGGTAAATTTTCATTTTTCCAGTATTGGGCAAATGCTATTCTCGCTGCTGTCAATACATGCAATATTAAATACTCATTCTCCTTCTCATACTGACCTCCTAATATTCCTAGCTAAAACAGTTCTGGTTTAAATTATATCTGTATTTTAGTCATCTTTTCCAACCATGTATGTATCTTAAGCCCAAACTTTTTCGCTTTAGGGCATACCCACCAGATATGATAGTAAGTACCTGGCCTTTGTTTACATTTCCAGTAATTATTCGAAGTATTTTTAAACATTTTGGCTAATCTTACTGGTGTCATATGCCCAGATAACTACTTTATTATGTTCTACCTATAATACAGGAATCTCCCCAGTCTGGCTGCACACTAATGGGAACAATTAGATAAGGCTCCAAGGAACTTGGTGTCTGTGGAGTTGATCCTAGCCCTTTTGTGATTACGCAGTGACTCCAGGCTCCAAGTTCCCCTCCCTGCCAGGCTGGGTACTTCCCAACAAGTATAATTAAACCCATTTTTATATCATATGATTTGTAGCTCAAAAAAACAACAACCCTGAAGGTCACTGGAAAAAAATCTACGCATATACACTGTATATTATGGGAAATTATTCAGAAAATAATGATTTTTTCCTCAGGAGAAATGCTTTTAAAAAGTGTACACACTCAGATAAACACATAGATAATGTTTATTTGTAATCTGAATTCCCAATAAAGAAGTGATTCCCCAAGAAGTCTGAGACTGGGCAACCACTAATGGTACCAGCCCAGGAACAATCCTAAGTAGACGCGCGCCCCCCCCCCCTCTACCTGTCTCTCTCCAACACTGTTAAATCAGGACCGCTCAACAAAATCCTTCTAGGAACTTTCCATCATTAAAATTAAATCCTGCATACAGTTAAATTTGGGTTGGCAATATCAGTCCGAGGTTTGATCACCCCAGAGAGGTTGTGCAGGAAATCTTTACCCGGGCACTGCTGGTCATTACGTTCTGTGCATTCCACTATTTGTAAAGCCAGAAGATAGTCTTCAACAGCGCTGGGTGGATTGTCCCAGTTGTTGCTTTTGACACATGATTTTATTTTATTTCTTGCTCCATCTGGTCAATGTAGCAGCAGCTGCAAACATTAGCTGGGGTCAGTAGTTAAGTGTAGCCAGCTGTGTTTTACAAGATTTGCCCTTATAAATAATTGAATAACTCACTCCCTCTGTCCTATGCTTAGTAGAGCAGGGAGGTAGAGAAAAATAAGCCAGCTGAGCTGTAAAATAGTATAACAATGTTTTCAGACCCATTTGGATAACAGGCCTGTGGACTCTTTTTATTATTATTATTGTTAAGAAAGGCACACACAAAAAAGCATTGCTATCAGTCAGAGCACTGGGCACCAGTCCAACGGTTACCAAAGAGATATCAGCTTGTTCCAGTCAAAAACACAACTGTGTAAAAGGCAACTTCATACCTCTAGTACAACTCTTGGACTGGCTCAGGATCAAGCAGCCTGATTAAGAGCTTTTAAGACATAACGTTGTTGCCAGCTGTATGACCCCCTACTCAGAAATGGCCATTCTGACAGTCAAGCACACAACCTGAAATACGTGGAAGCCTTATTGATGACTCCCTCAGGTGATACTCATAATCCCGATGAAATTCAGTTTTCCTGGAAAAAGATGAAAGAAAATGTCAATGCATGGGCCAGCTTAGTGGACTCTCATGGGTTGATTCACAGGGTTTTAAAAGAATTCTAGCAATACATATCCTGAAGAAGATATTGGATCAGGCTAAACGTGTCAAAAAAGAAGGCATAATTGCAATTCCTATCTCCCCCCCCCCAAAATGGACTACTGTGGAGCCACTAGCCATAGAAAGAAGCAGATTTTCATCAGGAAAGAGGCTTTAAACACCACCTTTGCATGTTCGCTTTAGCTGCTGCTTATAATACATTTAAAACCCAAATTAGGGATTAAAAAAAAACCCAAGAGACATTAACCTTCATTAATTGGGCAGACTCAGAAATGTTTTACCTTAGGTGGAAGATTCAGGACTGAAAGAGGGCAGGGCCACTGACAATCTGCTGAGCCGTACCTGCAAAGTTAGTCCTCAATTTAAGACCGGTCACTTAACAACTGGTGGCATTTAAAATGACCACAGAATGGATGCTGTACAGTGTATAAAGTACCCCAACCACTGTAAATGTTTGCACCAATGCACCATGTGACTGCATGTCAAGACTTGGCAACTGGTCACTTTTATAACCAGTTGCGGCATTCCTTGGTCACATGACCACGATCTGTGATATTTTTTTATGCTTTCCAGCAATTTTGCCCAATTTCTGGTTCTGTTTAATGTCTGCCATGTTCACTTAATGATAATGATGAAAAATGTCAGAAAAACACTTCTGGTCAAGTGGGTGTCTGTAATGACGTACGACAGGATTTCTAATCCCAATAGCAGTTGTAGGTCAAGGATTCCCTGTACTTTGCTCTTCCATATTTTAGTTCTATATAATGAAATCCCACTGCAGCAAATGAGGCCTAGTCACTGTTACTACACACAGACTTGAGTAATCTCTTTACAGACAGTGGGACTCTGAATATATCCTTCATTTCTTCAAAAAGCTCTTTGTTTCCACTGGTGACATTAACTGCCTCCATATTGTTTCTTATTCAGTAAAATTCACACCCAAAGTGTTATGTATTGGGCCTTGCTGAAGTCATTCAGCAAGGCTCAGAAAGTTGCAGAGAGGCTGGGCCTTGCTGAGTCATTCAGCAAGGCCCAAGATGACTGGAAACAGTTGCAGAGACCCGGACAGACCACATGTCTGCCCGGGACCATTGCAAAGACCCGGACAGACCACATGTCTGCCCGGGACCCAGACAGGCTGTCACCAGCCTCGTGCGCATGCGCGAGGCGGGAGAATAGCCTGCATTGATTGGCTGAGCATTCCCTGGCTAGGGAATATAAGAAGGAGTGGCCAGTGTGGCCAGGTTGTTGTTGTTAGTAGCTGATTCCTGTTGTTTCTGTTCAATCTACCAACATGCTTCTGTTCAGTGCAAGTACCAAATAAAGAACATTCTTTTGCATCAACTGCCTCGTCTTCATGTCTGGGTCAAGAACAGAACACAAAGGAAATTCACTTGGTAAATTTCTTGTACTTTCTTCAATTCAGGATTAAAAATTTTCACACACATACACACAGAGAGACTATGAGACTTTTCATTAAAGTATCAAAGTTCCTTACATTAAAGATATATGTTCTATGATATGCAAATAGAAAAAAAACAATAAATCAAATACTAATAAATAATTATTGAGGCAGCTGGCAAAAGATAAAGAGGGGAAATCCACAATTACATTTCTACTTTTCTTTTGTTAAATCTAGTTTGGTGCCTGAAGGAAGGGAGGGAAGAAACCATAACCCACTGAGGTAGCTGTAGAATGAGGAAATACAATTAAAGAATAAAGTGAAAAAGAAAGGATGGGTTTTTTCCAACACTTCATGGAGAAAATTCTGTTCTCACTTGTTATCCACAGCTATCTATCCTCTCCTAAGTCAGTCGTGGCTCTGTTTTCCATGCTTCTGGAGACAAGGCTAAGTATTAATACAGTTTTTTAATTTCCATTTTCCTTTTTCTGCCTCTTAACTATAGGTGTCTTTCTCTGCCATGTAAGATCTCTCTCTCTCTCTCTCTCTCTCTCTCTCTCTCTCTCTCTCTCACACACACACACACACACACACACACACACACACACAGAGAGAGAGAGAGAGAGAGAGAGAGAGAGACTCTTCCAAGGAGATCACATAAATCCTATCAGAATATCCAAATTACATTTGAATTCCAAGTCTTCCCAAGAAGAATTTGGATGAACTAAGACTCTTTTACTGTTAACTAGCACTTTTGGTAGAGAGTATTCCAAGTAGTAAGTGATTAAGTAAAACATGAGCATGCAAAGGTGTGGAGAGAGAGAGGTATTCCTGTTTTCCTGATTCACAACAACTTCTAGGAACAGCTTTGATGTTACTTTTGCTCTTGCCTGTGTGTCTCCTGTGAATGTGACTGCTCCCACCACTTCACTTTCTCATCTATTTTTTTTTCTGTGGGAAGTCAGCCCCCCTCCCAGAGAAGGAAATATTAAAAAGGCAGAATATTATATTTCATCAAAGGATCTTAAAAAGGCAGAAAAGCATGTTCAGTTTTTCTTAATAGCCCCAAGTCTCCCTCCCCCAAGCAGAAACCAGCTCTGTAGAAATGCAGATATCATAATCCTTTCAGAAAGACTGGCACCAGGAAGCTTAGAGCAAGGCTTTTCAACCAGTGGTACAGGTACCACCTGTGGTACATTGGCACCTGGCAGGTGGTACGCGACCATCCTAGAAAAGTAGTGGGGGAGGGGAATGAGCTGAACCGGTGGCAGCACCGCACAAGCCTGAGTAAGGGATGGCTGGAGCTGCAAGACTGTCAGGGCTAAGCGGAAGCACCAGGATCAGCACTTCTTCGGGACTGTCAGGGCTCAGCAGAAGCGCCAGGATCAGCGTTTCTTCGGGACTGTCAGGGCTCAGCGGAAGCGCCAGGATCAGCACCAGGCTCCAACTGGAGCTCGGTGCTGATCCTGGCCCTTCTGCTGAGCCCAGAAGAAGCACCGATCACCTGGAATGTTGCAGCATCTCCAGGGTCTTGTGATTTACATTCAGATGCTTGGCAACTGATTCACAGTGTCCCAGGGTCATGTGAATTGACCAAAACCTGCTGCAACCACCCAGCAGACAGGGGGAATAAAAACCAAAGACCCCCCCCACCCCACCCCCACTGCCAATCCTCAACAGAAATGCTCACAACAATGAAAATCTCGGACAGGAGGAAGAGCACCGCTGGGTGGGCAGGCAGGTGTCTTGCTCGGCTGTGGCTTGGGGGGCACTTTTTTCAGTGCCATTGTAACTTCAAACAGTCACTAAGCAAACTGTTGTAAGTCGAGGACTACCTGTACTTCATCACTTTTTTCCTTTTTTTTTGGTCATCAGGTTTTTGACACCTTGCTAGGCGAGTGGTGGTACTCGGATATTGCCATATCCTAAAAGTGGTACAATGGGTGAAAAGGTTGAAAAGCCCTGGCTTAGAGCTGATGAGATTAGAAAGACAAAGATCCCTAGAACTAACACACTCACCCAAAAAAATTCCAACACAGGACATAGCCATCAGCCACAGCCACAGGGAAGCAGTCTATGACCTTTAGGACATAATAGGATTAACCCCACACCATCAGAATACCAGAAAGGCAAACTGAACCTCAGGTCAAAGTTCATGCCACAGGAACAACTCCAAACACAAAAGCCCAAGAAGGTATAAAAACCAACCACTCCCTGCTCCATGTGGTCAGCTTTCCCAGAGCCACGCTTCTGTCTCTCTTCAATAAACTACAACCTTCTTTCTAAAGCAGTCTCCATTTTGTTTATTCCCAGCTTGGACTGGACCCTGATGAAGATTTTTCTTTCAACACTTACTTTGGTTTCTCTATTCCAACCCCTGTTTCCCTCCTTTCAACGGACTCAAGTTTTTATTTCTTTTATTGATTATAAATCCATGTGCTTTTATGTTGCCTCAAACATTCCCCCTCTAAATAGCTCCAGTTCAACACTGTGCTGTATTGAACCGATGGGTTTCTCCCTTATATTTTTCTAAATCTACTTAAAAGTCTGGGAGAATATTTTTTTAAAAAGTCACCTGGTAAACTAGAAGATATTTCTCTGGGGCAGGAATTACATCAAAAATGTTTCATTATTTATTTGTGGACATATCCTAAAATGAAAGTTTTGAAGACCTCCACATCGTCATTGTGGCAGTCACTGCTTGAAAGATTGATTTCTGCCTCTGGATATAAAAGAGGGATACCAACAAGGAGGAGATGACACAGAAGGATAATAGGGTGCTCTAAAACCTGAGCCGACCTTTCTAGTTGGCCCAGCTTCAGAGGAGGCTTGATTGCACAGAGAAAAACAGAGCAGTGAGGAGCTACTTCACGCTTTCCTGAACTTCTTGTTGTCTGAATTTCTAGAAGAAATCACAGTGTGATTTCCTAGGGTCCACATCTAACCGAAAGGTTATTATCTGCACAAAAGCATAAGAAGATTTTTGCAGTGAAGTAGCAACATTTCAAAATTTAGAACCTTTTTTTAAACATTTACTTCATTGGATCTCTTTCATTTTCCCTTGTTTCCTCTTGTGTTTAGGTTAGTTTTGCTTAAGTTTGTTCTTTTATACATACAGCATTTTTCTAATATAGTGTTAAGTATTCATTTGTTATTGTAGTGTATGTGTGTTTTGTGTGTGTATATGGGTGTACTATGTACATAACTCAAGCTATCTTTTCTCCTTGTTGCTACCATGATGTAGCTCAGAAGCACAGTAAGTGAACACTTGTAAGAGAAATAAGAAGTATATGAAGTAAGAGAAATAAATATTTGCTCCTATTTTTCACTTCATTTGCACCACTTAGAAATGAATCCCCGGGGATAGAGGTTGTTCAAAAATAGTCAAGGTTGTGTCCTTTAAGACTGCATCATGACATCTTGACTTTTTTTTCTTTTTGACAACCACACCCATTTGAAGAAGCTTCTGAGTGCTTTCCAATGGTCATACTTCCCCAAAAGTAAATATTGATGATGATGGTGGTGGTGGTGGTGATGATGATGATGATGATGATGATGATGATGATGATGATGATGATGATCCATTCAGTCATGTCCAGCTCTTGGCGATTCTATGGGCCAGGTCTCTCCATATATTCCAGTCTTGCACTATTTCTTTGAGTTGTTCTATGCTCTGGCTGCTGTCAGCTTTGATGAGGTCCAGCCACCATGTTCTTTGGTGGCCTGGTTTCCTTTTACCGCTAACTCTTCCAAACACAATTGCTTTCTCCAGTGAATTCCCCCTCATGACACGGCCAAAATAAGTGAAATGCAGTTTTGTGATTTTTCTTTCCAGTGACATGTCTGATGTTAGACATTCCAGTAGTTGTTTGTTGGTCAATGAATTTACTGTCAGTGATATTTATATTTCTCTAACATGAATACTACTAACAAAATCATTCTCAGGTCAGTTAACAATCTCCCCTCTTACCTTAAAAATAACAATTTTATAACAACATTGTATAATAAAAATCTCTGAAGATTTTAGCCAACGCTTTCAGGAATAACCCTGAGGTTTCCTATTGGGCACCTCATATGTGAATTAATAAAATATCAAAATTTAATCTGACTAGGTTAAAATAGTTCCAGAGGCAGAAAGTTTAACAAAGTAGAGAGAGATGAAAAGATTGGAGTATTTGAAAAGTGTATTTTTGGCAGGCAAAATAGCAACGTACCATGTTTCCCCGAAAATAAACTCCACCCTGAAAAAAAGACCTACCCTGATTGGTGGGGGTGGGCCTAATATAAGCCCTACTCCAAAAATAAGCCCTAATTAGGACCCCGCCCACTCCGTCCCACCTGGCTGCCGCAATGGGGCAGGAGGCCGCGCAGCACATCGCACCTCTGCCACCACAACGAGGCAAGGCAGGTGGGGGAGGGGGTGGAGCTGCCTCATGCACCCCGCTTCCTTCAGGGCCCCCCCAGCCAGGCCATTCCCTGCTCCCTTTCACTCCCCTCCTGAGCCAGACTGCCATGCTACTAGAGGATGGGCGGGGTAGACCTGGTCTCCCTCCACCGTTTCGGAGCCAGGGGGGAGTGACAGTGAAAGGCTCCGCTGCCGCTGTGCACCACTGGAGGGGCTTTCTTCACACTCCACCCCACATATCACCTGCCTGCCAGCGGCCGCCGCCTTCTCCTCCACCAACTCTCCCATGGCTTGCGCCATGACCACCGCCTTTCTCCGCCAGCTCTCCATCACTGCCACTGGAGAGAATGGAGAAGTGGGAGGGGATCAGCTTTGCGCAGCGATGCAGAACAGAGAAGAGCACTTGCTTGCCACCCTGCATCGCCCCGCATCTCCCTTCTCTGTTTTCGAAATGGCAGCCCCGTTTCCTGCTGCTTCTCCTCCTGGCGCTGCTATAGAGCTTGGCGCACCATCGCCCAGCTCCTCCCTCTTCCCGAAAGCAAAAAATTTCTTCACTAACCTGTGTTCCAGCTCTGGCACGTTTTTCTCCTGCTGCAGGGAAATGGAGTTTGTGGGACTAAAAAAAGTTCAGTCAGACCTTCCAACTTTGCGAGATCTTTTTTTTTTTCCCCACAAGAAGACACCGCCCGAAAGTAAGACCTAATGTCTCTTTTGGAGGCAAAAATAATATAAGACCGGGTCTTACTTTTGGGGAAACACGGTAGGTGTATCAATGAGTGCACAACATTTAACACCAACATATATTAAGATTAAAAACAAAATGACTACAGATATAGAGGGAACACTGGCAATAGATAACCACATAGAATGATAGGGCTGGAAGAGGGACCTCAAAGATCTTTTAATCCAACTTTATGTTCAAGCACAATCACAACTATTTCATTAAAACACATTTTAATGCAGCAGTCCTGGTTGTACTCCTGGGAATACATCTGTTTTCTCAGGTACTAGCTGTAGTAGTCCAAATATCAACAAAACAGAGTTGGAAGAAAACATAATTAGTGTACTGTGTGGGCAAGGACACTGCTACCATTCCGCCTCCAACCGTATGAAAAGCTATTGTTTGTACAAAGAGTTTTTGTTCTCTGTTATTTCAACAGAACCTTTTGATCCTTGAAAGAGCAGAAGTATAAAAGCTTCCAGGATTAAAAAATAAATAAATACATTTAGGTTAGGTAATAGCTAGAGTCAGTGGAACAACCTGAAAGCCTTCTTGTTCAAAATGCTTAAGTGGAACCTGCTTCTAGAAGTCACAAAATGAAGAATTGTATAGTTTCAATCTCCCTGCTCAACCTTTTTCAGAACTCAGATTAAAAAGAAAACATTTCTAGATAATTAGTAGAAATATATACCCACAATAATAGCTCTACTCCATGGAAATTAAAAGCCTGCATTAAAGAAGAAAAATGGCCTTTTGAATTTTAGTTTAACAACTATGTTTTAAACATACAGTACTTCCTTCCCAAGCCATAACTGTGCACTAAGTTCTACTTTTAATTGTAAGCTGTGTGATAGGTAACATATTGAGCATAAAATGTGCCTTTCTAAAGCTTGAGCTGATTATCAAGGAAAGTTTCATTGCAGATAAAAGTGTTTCCTTTTTAAGAATGCAGCTGGAAAAATGCCATGGTTAGAAATGGCATGGCATTATCTCCTATTTTAAGCATAATCGCATTAAGTAGCAGAATGTACGGGAGAATGCAAAAAGCTCTTCTGTCTTGAGTGAAAATAATCTGAAAGGCCTTCCTTCTCCCCAGTCTCTTGTCAGCACCCTTATGCATTCCCTTGAATAAAAAAAATGCAGAAAAATTATCTAGATATAGGTAGCTCAGAGCCTGGTGCAAGGGTTCCATAGTTCAGAAGAGATGGGGAGAATCAAGGGTCAAAAAAGGAACATTGGCAGAATATTTATGCAGATTCTCAATCATCCAGGTCAGGGGTCTCCAAACTTGGCCCTTTTATGACTTGTGGACTTCAACTCCCAGAATTCCTCAGCCAGCGTGCCTGGTTGAGGAATTCTGGGAGTTGAAGTCCACAAGTCATAAAAGGGCCAAGTTTGAAGACCCCTGATCCAGGTCATGGTTGCCCAAAGGTGCTTTTCCAAAAGGCAACTGGACTTTCTTGGTTTTTTTCCCCTTGAAAATATTTCACTTCTCATCTAAGAAGCTTCTTCACTTGAACTGAAGAACATGAACTGAAGAAACCTCTTGGATGAGAAGCAAAATGTTTTCAAGGAAAAAAACCAGGAAAGTCCTATTGACTTTTGGAAAAGCACCTTTGGAACATTGGCAGGACTTCTGACCAATGAAAAAGCTGCTAGGCCTCAACTCTCAGGGAAGATAAGCAACTTATATGGCAACATGATTGCCCAAGAATGTGAGGACACAACGGAACAATGACAAAATAACATGCGGAAATATGCATTGCACCACTTCCTCTTTCATCAAGTCTGCATTTATTTGGTTTAATGCTCAGTGCATGAACCCAACTAATTTGGTTTATTCAGAAAACCAAATGAAAGATGGCTTCATGTGATGTAGGAATCCATCCTCTGTGTTCCCCGATTCCTCACCAAATTCTTTCTTGCATCAAGCTCATGACAGCCATTTTCCCCTTGTGATCCATATTTCATACTTGAGAAACATACATGTCAAGCCACCGCACAAGAAGGATTGACAGATGAAAGCGCTACCTTTATCCACAAAGGGAACAGCAAATATCTTCCTAAACCTGCCCTTTGTACTATGCCTCAGAGTACAAAGGTCACTCTGGATTTACTTATTTCACTGATATGTCAAAGCAATCTGATTTACTTAGCTAATGCTTTATTAATACTTAGCCAATCCTTGTTCTGTTTGGCTATTGGAAAAAAGAGAACTTCTCTGTGAGAGAAGCCAGGCCATAAGATGAAAGAAAATGAATCTCTACCCTAGAATCCATCATTTAATAGTAAACTAGTAATTTGCCAGGCTGGGCAACTCAGGTGATGCTTCCATGCTGTGCAATTGATTGAGGTTTTGTCCATGTAATCAAAGGGAAGCAAATCTGTTAAATCTGCTATCTGTCGAATCCAAAGTATGAAATACAGAGGCCACTCCAGAATGAACTAGAGATTTAGTGGACTTGATACTGAGCCAATATACCAGCAATACTCAAAGGGAGGTGCCAAGGCAGAATTAAAAATGTGGACCATACCAGGCCTACAGCTGTGCACACAGCTGTTACAAATATCCTTTTTGTTTTGAAGTTTACTTTAAAATACTATACTATTCATGTGACTACCAGAACAGAGTGTCATAAGCCATGACATGCACACACATGCACACACAGACACACACACACACACTCTGATGCTGCAGAAGAAAAAATATCTGTGGTTTTTGATCCTCCTTTTTTCTTTTGCTAAGTATTTCACGTTTTGTGTTGCCTGGTCAATCAGCAATTCCTGTTGAGTTTGGAGTAGGTTGGGGGGGGGGAAGTGGGGTGGCATTGTGAAAGTACAGTTGTTGCAGTTGCTGGGCACAAGGTGGTGAAAGTCAGTGCCTCCTTTCAGTAAGATTCAAAGTTTGAAAGCAAGAAGAGAAACTGAAGGAGAGATGCAAGCAAAAGGAGATGGAAGTTTAAGTCAACATGAACTTAAATACATGCTAATCCAGAGCAGGAATCAAGCAGTTAAAAATGAATATTCAGAAGGATACAGAAGACAGAAAATGTCATTGAAGTCCAAGGAGAATATTATCAGATAAAGCATCTCCCGTCATTCTTTCAGGAATTTTTACTTGCCAGATTTGAGAGGCAGTTAAAAATAAAACAATGCCTCCCTGCACATCCACTTTGTCAACATTGGCAATGTTTTATAGTAGAGGATATTAGATCCTAAAATATGCCTGTTTCCCTTTACTTTAATTTTTACCACAAGGTTTTCTCAGGCAGCTTAGTTGCATGATGCTGCATGCCTATGTGAGGCCAAATAAAGCCCAGTGTTGTGATGACTCAAAAGCTTCCAAACCAACTCTGGTTGTTTAATATTTTAATTATTCTTTTTGCTTAGAGCCAAATGTCATGAGCAAATTAGCATGGCATGTGGACAAGGTCGATGAATTGCTTTTAAGATTAGATTGTTAGAGTTCAGATGGCTCTGAGAACAGCAACCAGCACAATTGATACTGAACTAAAATTCTATATCTTGATGTCCTGATAGAAGGTAAATTAAGGATGTAACAACTGGACCATTTAGTTTCTACACTGCTCAAAGGCAGGCTCTCTTGGCATTCCAGAAAGTCTCATTCCACACCCCTTCACTAGAAATTATGTTAGCCATTCATTTATTGTTCATTTCATTTTCAAGGGCTTTGTTCTACCAGGTGGATTTACCGAAAGCTGCTTCTTTAAAAAGCTTCAAATGAAGCATTTTAGTCCCCCTGGGAAAATAATGCAAGTTAAAATCCATTACTTAATAAAAGCATGTGTTTTTATATGACTGAGGTTTGTGTGTAGGTTTGGGGTTTTTTTTTGCATTTCATTTTAAAGTGCCAGAATAAACTCCATCTTCTTGAGAAAGTGCTGTCCAATGGGCTCCTTCTCTTTCAGAACTCAAATGATACCCAGCAGTGTCTTTTCATAAGTCAGGATGATATCAAAATGATGATGTCATCATATATGTGTCAAGCCCACCTTAATACTTCTGGATATACTATACTTTAAAAAGAAGTCCCATTAGAAAGAACAGGCTTGTTTCCTCTCCATGTCTTATGTATCTGCCATAGCATTTTTTTTTCATATTGTCTGAATATCATTCAAAAATCTTCATATTCTAAATAATCAAGCAACATTGTAAAAGGATCTAAGACTATATTATATTGCCTGTTTTCTATAGGCAGCACTGAAGAGTAAGGTGCATAGAATAAATAAGCTTCTATATCACTATACCAACAGCTTTTGACTAAGCCAACCTTATATATTGTTAGTTTTTATTTATGCTCTGGATGTTGTTTTAATTGTTATGAGCCAGACTCAATTAGGTGAGATGGGCAACTTTACAAATCAAATAAATAAAATTAGAAAATAATAATAAAAATTCAATTTACCCTCAAAGGGGTAAAATAATATCTTATAGTATAAGTTGGGTGATTTGATTTGATTCTTAGGCTAGAAACTAGAAACCATGAATTCTAGTCCTCCTCAGTCTTGAAAGTTAGCTAGGTGACTTAGACAGACACTCTCTCTCAGTCCAACATACCTCACAGGGTTGTTGTGGAGAAAATAGGAGACCAGAAGAATTTTGAGTTAACCAAAATTAATAAAGGGA
The DNA here is from genome assembly GCA_023970755.1 of Azemiops feae. NCBI lineage: Eukaryota > Metazoa > Chordata > Lepidosauria > Squamata > Viperidae > Azemiops > Azemiops feae. The sequence continues at coordinate 6,328,270 of JALGBA010004228.1, read as the reverse complement.
TAAAAATATAGGTAGTCCTCAACTTATGGCGATTCATTTAACAACAGTTCAAAGTTACGAGGCACTGAAAAAAGTAACATGACCCATCCTCAAAGTTACTATCAGACTGTTGCATCACACACACACACACACACACACACACACCACACACAAAGTCATGTGATTGTGATTCTGGTGCTTGGCAACCAGCTCTCATCACAAAGGTTGCAGCATCCAGCAGTTGCGTGATTGTGATTTGTGACCTTCCCAGCTGGCTTCTGATAAGTAAAACAATGGGAAAACTGGCATAGAAAGTTGCAAATCACAATCCCATGATGTTTCACTTAACAACCTGTGGCAAAAAAAATATGTTGCAAAATTGGGTGCAGCCAATTTTAAATTATTCCTATAATTTAGGAATAACACAAATGTTTTATGGAGGACCCAGGTTGTGGGGGGCAATATACTAACTTCTAGAGAGTGCTGTAAAGCAATGTGAAGCGGTATATACATCTAAGTGCTGTTGCTATTGCTTAGAACTGGCTCTTAAGATTGAAATGACTGCTGTAAATTTGCATTTGCATTAACAACAAGTACCTTCCTTCTGCAGTTTACACTTTGTCAAATGGAAGTGCTAAGGGCCCGGCTTACCAATGAAAATCTATAGGTTTTAGGAGACATCAAAAAAGGGAATGCAATCAGGGGCATCTGTCTCCAGCCATACTTCTTGAAAATGATGAAATGTTTGTCACAATACCAAAGTCTGCCCTATAATTTCACCATGCAAGTTGAAAAAGGGCTGATGTTTGAGTCCCAACACCACAAAGGGCATCTCATCCTTTGCCAGTGTAGCAGCCCTGCCTATGAATTCCATCTCTACCTGATGCACACTTGCCAAATTGATTTCAGGTTTTTGCTACCTTCTGTTTTGCCTCAATGCTTTTTACAGTCCTACACAGCCAAAAGATCCACTGCTGTGGCAACACATGGATGAGAGTGGAGTATAGCATAGGAGGGTGGGGAGAGAGTATCCTCTGACAAAAGTTATAGGTTAAATGGAATTAAATAAATAAGAAGTTAAAATTAACACGTTGACTGCAATGGGTTAAACTGATAAGGAATAGGGAGCAGGATAAGGATCAGGAGGAATTTCACGGCAGCTGGGGCAAACAGACTACCCCCACTGCAGGATTCATTACAAGTAGTCCTCTACTTACAACTGTAATTGGGCCCAACATTTTTGTTGCTAAGGAAAACATTTGTTAAGTGAATTTGCCCCGTTTCATGACCCTTCTTGCCACAGCTGTTAAGTGAATCACTGCAGTTGTTAAGTTATTAACAACACAGTTGGTAAGGGAATATGGTTTTTCCCATTGACTTCGCTTGTCAGAGGGGGTGCAAAAGGTGATCCCGTGACCCCAGGACACTGCAACCATCATAAATAGGAACCAGTTGCCAACATCTAAATTTTGATCACATGCCCATGGGGATGCTGCTACGGTCGTAAGTGTGAAAAACGCTCATAGATCACTTTTTTCAGTGCCGTTGTAACTTTGAGCGGTCACTAAATGAACTGTTGTAAGCCGAGGACCACCTGCAGACCATCCCTGCGAATGTCTTCAAACAGAGGCTAATTGTCATCTGCCCAAAATTCTCAGGTGGATCTGCACTGAGCAGAGGGCTGGACTAGAAGACTCTGAGATACCTCCTAACTCTCGGATTCTAATAGAAGAAGCTGTATCTCATCTCAAAAGCAAAGCATTCCAGTCTTTGCTTTAAAAAAAACACACTGATACTAAACTTTCCAAACAGGCATTTTACAAATCACACAGTGGACTTTATCCCTTATAAAATACCTTTTGTGTATTCACTGGTTAAATGAGGAGCTTTTTCACCTGGTGCGTACTGTAAATCCTCAATACTTCTGAAACTAAACCTATAAAAAGGCCTGCAAGCTATTTATCAACCAGTCAGCAATACTCTACTGTCACAGTATAATATAGCCACAGCCTAAAACGTCTTAGAAATCAACCTTGGAAAATGTTTGCTCCCAAAGGAGTGCCATCAAGCAGGAGAGAAATAGTGAAAAAGGCCACTACCTCATTTTTGATCTTCACAAAGATACTGGATCTCTATACACCTTCTTTAAAAGCTAAGATAGATTCGTCTTAAGTATCAAGCAGGAATCCTGTTTATTTGTCCTTTATGATGAGTTTCAGCCAACAATTCCATTCAGCTCAGATCTTTTATTATACAGTCATCAGTTCCCATAGAATTCAGAACATTCCTTCATTGGATATTGTTGACCATGCAAATAGTTTCAAAAAAAAGACTGTTTCCTCCTTTCCTCCTCCAGCAGGGTAAGCAATATGAATGGGCAGCATTCTTGATTCAAAGCATCAAAGGGGTTTCAGATTTTTTGGGGTGTGTGTGTGTGTGAAAGGACAAGCTTTCTATATATGTCAGGAGCTTTCATGCCAGATCTGAAGCTGTTTTCCTGCTAGGTTAGGTTAGCTGCACATGTCGGGCAGGGAATGTGTGGCTTTCAAGATAGTAAGGAACTACAATTCCCAGAAGCCCCTGTGAGGGAGGTTAGCAGTTGTAGTTCAACAATAGTTTTTTTTTAAAAAAAATCACATGTTCTCTCTCTCTTCAATAACTGTGAGAAATAATTGGCATTTGGTCCCAGTTCCAAACATTTTCATGTGCCCTAACAGTCTTACTGTTCAGATCTGAGACTTTTGGTAAAGGTTTCCTTTTTCCAGTTGTGTCCGATTCTAGGGGACGGTGCTCATCTCTGTTTCTCAGCCAAGGGAGCCGGCATTGTCCAAAGACTCTTTCATAGTCATGTGGCCAGCACATCTATACGTTGAGAAGCACAGAACACTGTTACCTTCCCACTGAAGTGGTACCAATTTATCTAGTCACATTTGCATGCTTTTGAACTGATAGGATTGCAGGAGCTGGAGCAAGTAACAGGAACTCACCCTGTCGCACAGCACTCAAGTCTTGAACCCAGACTGTCAGCTTTCCAGCTGACAAGCTCAGTGTCTTTAACCGTTCTTGAGACCTTTGGTAGATGCTAGCAGTGGTGGGATTCAGCCAGTTCACACCAGTTTGGTAGAACTGGTAGCTAATTTTTTGTTGACTTCGGTGAACCGGCTGATGCCCTAGCCCTTTTTCGCAAGGCCCAGAACGGACTGCCAGAAGAGCATGGACGCCACTTCCGGAAGTCCATTCTGAGCCAGGGAAACCTCCCTGGCTCAGAACAGACTTCCGAAAATGGTATCTGCGCACTTCCAGCAGGCCGTTCTGGGCCTGGGAGGCCTCCCCGGCTCAGAACAGACTTCCGGAAGTGGCGTCCATGCATTTCCAGTGGGCCATTCTGGGCCTGGAAGGCCTCCCTGGCTCAGAACAGACCACACAGAGAACTGGTTGTTCAGGTATTTGAATCCCACCACTGGATGCTACTAACCATCTTCTCCCAGTCTCAGAACCGGCCCTCATTGTAGCTTTTGCCTATTGATTTGGCTGAAAATCTTCCTTCTAGTTTCTGATCCTAGATACTTTGGCCACACCAGTTGCCTTGCTGTGAAGAGGAAAAGTCTCACACACACAGTGAGAAGACTTCATTCCATTTGGAAAACAATAGCAAATTAAACTTTTCCTCCTTCCCTTAAAATGAGCTGGAAAGACAAAAATTCCTAACACTGAAAGCAGTTCTTCTCCATCTGCTTGATCTTTTTCCTCCTGCCCTTTTCTGATGATTCAGGGGTTGTTGTTTTTTTTGTTTTGTTTTTTTACTGCTCCAAGAGAAAATAAGTGTTCCACTCACTTGGAAGAGGGTCAATGAGGGTAAACAATATGACCTGCTTGTTGACAATGCATCTATAAACCACTTGTTTGTTTTGGAACTGTTCTCACAGTTGGCAAGTGAGTTTTCAAAGCATACAAGAAATCCAAATAATTAATTCTACGCTGAATTAACATGTCAGGGAAGTATATTAAAGGAAATAATATTAAAGGAAACAAGCTGCTTGAGAGTTCTCTCTCTCCAACTATCTGCATCCGAAGGAATGCGTATGTGTGCACCTGAACCTGTGTATATGCATACATGTTGATTATTTTCCCCTCTAGATAGAAAGAAAATCCAGTAGCCCGGACAGAAAGAACTCAGAGGACAGAAGGTTAATGATATGCCAGAGGAATTGTTCAGATGAATTTATTTCTGAACTTTTGCTCAATCTTGAACAAGGCAAGAGATAGGAATAGAAAGTGTAGGAGGATCCCATGCCCTACCATACCCACTGAAGGTGACAGGACTCATTTATGGTTTCCAGTGAAACAACCTCATCTCTGCCAATGTAGGTATCTCTGGCAATTAGGCAACAAGCTTGGGAATATTATTGTTGGATCAGTAAGCAAACAGCAGCAACTATATGAGCAAGCTATTGCATGTTGAAGCCAATTATACATGGAGGGAAAACAATGATTCAGATTTACCTAACATTCTTTAGAGAGATCCTGAACATTGCCTAATGGGAGAACACAAGGCCCAATTATATTCAAATTAAAAAGAAACCAATGGTGAATCATGTTCTCCCTTTCATGCGCACAGAAAGTCTCTGGGAAGAAGAGAAGGTTCTTATCACAGGTGAAATGGTGAAAATTAAAAGACCTACACATAGGGCTGATTTGTCAGCCATATAAGATAGGTAAGGTAAAGGAGTCCCTGCAGATTTTACTCCACTAGTAGTTGTTGACTTTGTGGCCATTTCAAGGCCATTGAGCCAGCATTGTCGAAAGACATTTCCATGATCATGGGGCCAGCATGACATTCATGGAGCGCTGTTACCTTCCCTCCAAAATGATATAAATTTATCTACTTGCATTTGCAGGCTATCAAACTGTTAGGTTGGCAAAGGCTGGAGCAAGGATGGAGCTCACCCCATCGCATGGAATCTGGGTCTCAGACCTGGGCTGCCGGCTTTCCAGCCAACAAGTCCAGTGTGTTAAACATTGAGCCACCACCCCACCCCTCATACAAGATAGATCTGACTAAAAAACTAATTCTATATGGGTCAGGGCTACATTTACTACAACAGGTATCATATAGAGTATTTCAAGTCAAGTATTTTAATAGTTCAATATGTTTCTCCTTCCCTCCTTTTAATTCCATGTGAACTAGAGAGAACCTTATCTGGGATGTTTCCCCAAGTTCTTTTCTTGGTCCCAGCTCAAGCACCCATTATCTGACTATTGTTTTGGTAATTGCCTATCCTTCAAGGCTACTCCCTATGCCTTCTACCTTATGCCCTTCTCTTACTGCTTCTAGCAGCCTAGTTCAAAAATATCAGAAGGAAGGACACTTACATCATGTAATCTAGGAGGTAGGACAAGGTTACAAGGCAGGGAAGGGGAAATTCTGAAGGTGTAAGCCTTCAGTGGAGATTCTGGATGTTACCATTTTCATTAGCTAGACTTGGGATATACAATTAGCTTCCCAGAACTCCCTCCAAATGTTGCTACTGAACTTCAGTATTTAATGGGATGGAGTTTCAGCAGATGGCAACACTTGACTGACTTCACTGGGCTCAGAAGCTAAGCAGGATTAGGTCAGGGGACTGCTTGGATGGGAAAAATCCAAAAAAATGGGCTGGTAGGAGAAATGAGGAAGGCAATTTTTGGCACTTTTCAATTGAAGGAAGTCTCACTTTATTAGGGTGGAAGAGAGAAGTATTAAAGGTATGGAGGTTAGTTATATTAATTACATTCAATTTAATTTGAATTGGCTCAAATGTATACTGTCCTGACCCCATCCCCATTGTTCAAATGCACCATTTGAAGACTAGAAATGGCCTTTTGCCTCATTAAAGTTTGTGTACTCTTGAACTGGGGAATTGGAGTTAGATATAACATTGGGATGCCCTGGAAGTGAGATTTGTTCTCAACCAATACCTGTTGGAAAGCTTGCTTGCTTGCTTGTGAACAGTCAACTTTTATCATATCTTAAATATCTACTAGATAGAAGCTTTCTCTAATTTGGTGGCCCTTTCAGGTGTGGCTAGAAATTCTGGGAGTTTTAATCCCAAGCTTTTTGGTGAGCATCAGCTGAGGAAATTCTGATCACTATCATAAAAGATATAGAAATTCTGCTAATTGGTGATTATGACAGTCAGTTATTACATCAATAAAGAGATTGCTGGTTATCACAATAATAAGCAGATGTAAACTTTCCCATGTTTACAAACCAAGCATCCTTATCCCTTATATCTTCTGGGCGGCCCACTGTAAGAGTAAGAGAAAATCTTCAAGGATTTCTGCCACTTTATGTGATCATAAATAACCACCTTATCTGAAGGTAAAGCACTGCCTCAGATTCTTGAATTGTAACTTTATCCTTTCCCCCCACAAATGTCATCATGAAATTCTTTGAGAGATGTTTCTTAGCTCAACTATTGCCTTCCAATCTGTGGGAAGGGAAGTATAACATTTGGCAGCTGAGATAGTAAGAGTAGTCAGTCTACATTTTAAGACTGGAATCATAGTAGGCCTTCCTTGTGTTGACCCCAGCACTACAGATATGCTATTGCTGGAAGTAAGTTTAATCTATGTATCTCTGGAATCCATAAGGTGCTGAAATCCTTGTGAAAAACCTTAAATAGGCATTTGATACCTAGATATCTAGAGCCGTGGTGGTGCAGTGGTTAGAATGCAGTATTACAGGCTAATTCTACCGACTACCAGCAGTTCAATTCTCACCAGCTCAAGACTGACGCAGCCTTCCATCCTTCCGAGGTCGGTAAAATGAAGACCCAGATTGTTGGGGGCAATATGCTGACTCTGTAAACCGATTAGACAAGGTTGTAAAGCACTGTGAAGTAGTATATAAGTCTAAGTCTATTGCTAGTGTTTTTCTCTGGACAACCTACAGGGGTATGTTTTGAGTATATGGATCCTATGCTATTTTAGGAATAAAAAATGAGGGCTTCTGTTGTTATCTTATTGTTTTGTATGTTGCCCTGTGTTTTGTGAGTCAGCAGCATAAAAGTGATGATGGGAGACCTAAATAATTGAAATAAATAATGACAGCAACTTAATCCACAGAAAAACCTGGATAAGGGCTTTAAGTGCACTTAAGGATCTGCATGTTTTGGCCCGCAGTGATTAATATCAGGATAATCACAACGTGGATCTTGACTGTGCTAAATAAAGCTGGGTTTTGTGTACTGCTGGAAAGCAAGCTGACTGCACAAATATTGGGTTTATCAGAATTCAAACAGAAGCAAAAGTGCCAAGCCAAAGAGGATAATAAGAGTTCATGATTAGGTTGCCCTTCTCAGAGGAACAAAATCCAAAGTTAGAACCTGCTTCATAATCGTAGATAGCGTGCCACGAATTCAATAAAAGCAAACGCCGCCAAGCCTCCACTGTGAATCTGGTTTTTAATGGTTTTTCATACTCAGATTTGCAAAGTAAGAAAAGAGGTGCAGAGAGCAGGGAAGAATGCAGTGGGCTTTGTTGGAAGGAGGAGAGAAAGAAGAGAAGAGACAAAATTGAAAAATAAAGTGGTTTAAGAGTGCTCAGTTTGGGAAAAATATCAGGCAGGTAACAAAATGTGCTGGTTGCTTTTCAGTTTATTTAATTTATTTAATTCAACAGAAAGAAAAGCTTCACTTGCAACTCTCTTTTAGTTACTTACTAGTTTCATACATCGCATTTGGCTAATATGCGTTTAGCTTTCTTCATGCAGTCCCATCACTGGAGATTGGTAAACCACGGTTTGTGACATCTTGTTCCATAAAGCTATAGTTTATTCAATAAATACCTGGTTAATCAAGAGTACATGAGCCCAATCTTATTCTCCTTTGATATTATCTTTTCCATTTTCTCCTTTACCTTATTATTATTAGAATAAATGCTCCAAAGTAGAAACCTGTTTTTCTGTTCTTATATTTATAACCATATATACATCTGTCACCATCTAGACAAACACTCTGAAATGTTACAATGATTTAAATATGTCTGTGCTTAAAGAATTGCACCCACAATTTTCATTGTATTATCAAGGAGATGATTGGGTCTTACAGCCCTATAGAAGAGCCCTCTTAGAGGGAGATGGGCAATAAAGAAATGTGAAAAATAAATAAAAATAAAATGGATATTGTCAAACTGCAAATCCCCAGCATTCCTCACTTAAATAATTAGGAGTTATTTAAAAGAACATATGCATGGTCAGGGATTCTCAGACAAAGATATATAGAATTAACCAAACTCCAGGATGGTGGTCTATCAGCAGACTTCTTCCTAAAAATCAGAGTTGTAGAAACTACAAAGTACTGTAATTACTGTGGCATCTGAGTCTTCCTCTTACGGCAAATTAAATAGGTATTTTACTCTCAAACAAACCACTCTAGTTTTTATTAAAATAAAAAAGGACCTTTAAATATGGGTGAAAAATCCCACCAGATTGAAAAAAAAGATTAAAGCAAGCAATGGTGACATTACATCACTGCATAATATTGTGTCCTGGGCTGTAGGAAAAAAAAAATAGAAAAAAATGACCCTCATCCACAATAATACAACCTAGTCTTTGTGGAGTAAACAATGGTCAATTGAATTATCTGGTTCCCTTTAAAATACGGCATACTCCATTTAATCCTCCAAGGAAAGATTGAAGGCAAACGAGGTCCAGGCAGAAGAAGAACATCGTGGCTTCAAAATCTAAGGGACTGGTTTGGACAAAACTCAGCAGCACTTTTTCGTGCGGCTGCTGATAAAAACAGGATCACCAACATGATCGCCAACGTCCGATAACGGATATAGCAGAAGAAGAAGAAGAAGGTTCCCTTTAAAATGAAAAGATTAGTTACAAAAGAAGGCAACAATAAAATACTCCATCATACAGTTGGGGAGTCCGAGTTTTGATGCCAAGGCTAATTGCCTCTTAAACAGGGGACAAGAGGCAGAAGAACAGCAGTAATCTGTTTCTGTTCAAATGCAGGAACAGATTGTTCGGAGAAAGAAGCAACGAAGATCTAAGTGATAATGCAGAGCATAGAGATCAACTCTTCATTAGATACCATTGGACGGGCCATTCTTAAAACAAGTTCCCACTGACTGACCAGACAATTTCAGCCTTCGGCTCTGAATTTTTAGTCTCTGTACAAAAAAAGCCATACAAGGAAGTTGGAAACTGTTGGGCAGGGATGTGAGGATAAGACTGGTAAAACTCAGGATGTCACCCAAGAGCGAGGAACACGACGCTTTCCTTTTCTGCTGTGATTCCGAGGGCACTGAAGATGGGTAGATGGTCCAACTTTTTAAAATTAAACAAAAAGTGGGAATTTTAAATCACACTGAACCTTTGCATTGTAAAGGGAAATGTAAATTTGAAATGAATTTATCTCTGGGGTTGAAAACTCCCCTGTACAAAAATCCTCCAAATTATCAGAGGGCTTTGGAAAACACTTTGCCAAGGAACAAAAGCCAGCGGCGAAGAGCTCTGTGGGTAATACAGCCAAGAGATCTGGGCAGATTCCGTTAAGTAACACTTTCGGTTTCCTTGTGAGGCAATCATCTAATCAAGGCAAGTGCATTTTTTAAAAAAGAAAGGTACACATGTACACAAGGGAAAGGGTTGTGCAACAGAGAAGGTTACTCTTTCAAGTATATGTTTCGAAATGAAAGAGTTCTGAGCAATCAGCTGACCAAATTCTTTAGCCACTGGGCAAGAATATCCACCAAAATAAACAGACCTTTTTACCATGCTATAGGAAGAATTTCCCAGCCAATCTACCCAACTTTGCTTGCCTCTAATATACCTTTGTTTGCTTCATGAGGAAGTTACTTGATGCTAAGACATGAGTGAGTGAGTCTAAGCTAGTGTCACTCAAATCTCAGCAACTTTAAAATGGGTGGACTTCAACTCACAGAATTCCCCAGCCAGCTGGTTGGAGAATTCTGGGAGTTGAAGTCCGCGCATCTTAAAGTCGCTGAGATTGAGAGATACTGGTCTAAACCTTCTCTCTACAGAAACATGTGCCAGATTCCAGCATTCCATTCTTGATCATGCTGGAAAAAAAGGTCTATCAGAAACCCTGCTCTGAATAAGCCTATTTGGTATGCTAGGATAACAACTTCCAAAATTCCCAGCCAGCAGGGTTGAACCGTTTTGACATCGTAATTGATGGTCCCAGAGAAACCAAGTGGGATGAGTGCCACTGCCACATCAGTGGAGCTCCAGTTTCATCCCAACTGGAGAACCAGAGGGATGCATCATCAGTTGGAGTCTGTGCTCACATTTCCCTGCAATCTAGGGCCACTCGCCACTTTGTGCCAAGTCTACAATACTTAAAAACATTCATCTCACTAGAAATCCCACTGACGTCAATGAGCTCAGGCCAGAATAATCTGAGGGGGAAAATGTTTCTCTCTCGATTTGAGGAATATAGCCAAAAGAAGAATCGGTCTCTGGAGGCAGTCTTCCTTGGAAAAAGCATATATCTTTTTTTTTTCAGTCTGCAGATTCAGCATCTTACTCAGGATTAAAAAAAAACTTGTTTTAAATGCTTGTGGGAAAAAAGAAGAGAGATTATTGACAGAGGAGAAGTACAGACTGTAGGCAATAGTTTTAAGAACTACAGGGTAATCCGAAATTGGGAATTTCAGCACAAAAGATATCATTAGTAGAAGGAAAGACAGGTTAATTTGGTCTCAGGGGAAGAATTTATGAGGATTTTAGAAATAGAAATTGATTTTTTTTTAATTCTGTGCAGTTATTTCAGATCTAGCCAATATAACCTCAAGCCTACCAAGCAAAACATAAGTTTTAATTTACAGCATTTTGCCAGGGAATTGAGGAACATCCTTTTTTAATGTTTGCCCACAGGCCTGTGTATATGTGACAAATGACAATCTGGGCTGATTTTGGATTGATATGATATACAGTATATTGAATCTAACATGTGAAGCAAATAAAACTTTAGGAAAAGTGAATTCTCGGATATTTGTTCCCTGGTCTTTAATTGTGTGGGTGAGAGGAGATTGTGTGTGTCTATGTCTATATTTGTGTGTCTCCTTTTTTTAAGCTTAATGTCTGTGGAGATTCTTAGTCATCCAGGTCATGGTTGTCCCAAAGGTTCTTTTTCAAAAGGCACCTGGACTTTGTTTTTCCTTGAAGACGTTTCGCTTCTCATCCAAGAAGCTTCTTCAGTTCTGACTGAATGGTGGAGATGAAAGGATTTATATTCCTTGCAGTCATCTGGCTGTTAGCAACTCCAACCCCCACTCCCACCCTAGCTTGATTTTTACATGTGCACCTCGCTCCACCTCGTAGAACCAGACGGTGGGACAGAATGGGCAGGGTCTTAACTAGGGCTTATTTTGGGGTAGGGCTTATATTAGGTGCACACGTAAAAATCAAGCTAGGGTTTATTTTCGGGATAGGGCTTACTTTCGGGAAAACATGGTGGTTACTTTTTCAGAGAAATTATTGTGGCTTGTAAACCGTGATTCATTGCTTAATCTCGTAGATAATTACCAACAAGTCTTATTCAACAAATCGAGATTAAGAAAACATTGGTTTAGTATGATATGTGAATTTTCAATAAGTGTTTTGTTCTCTGTTTTTACCTAATACAGGTAGTCCTTGACTTACAACAGTTCACTTAGTGACTGTTTGAAGTTACAACAGCACTAAAAAAAAGTGACTTATGACCATTTTCACAATTATGACCTTCACAGCATCCCTGTGGTCACATGATTTACATTTGGATGCTTGACGACTGACTCACATTTATGACGGTTGCAATATTCCGGGGTCATGTGCAAGCTTCTGACAAGCAAAGTCAATGGGGAAACCAGATTCACTTAAAAACCATGTTACTAATTTAACAACCGCAGTGATTCACTTAACAAATGTGGCAAGAGAAAGTTGTAAAATGGGGCAAAACTCACTTAGCAAATTTCTCCCTTAGCAACATAAATTTTGGGCTCAATTGCGGTCGTAAGTTGATGACTACTTATATATAAGTATAAGCATATAAGTATAAGCATATAAGCATATAAAGCAAATTTAACAAGCTTTCTGTTTGCTGTCTGTTCCCCAATTACGTTGCTTTAATCTATGTACATGTATGTCTCCTTCAGGACTTTCTATTCAACTCAAAAGACCTGAGAATCCCATCCCTCTGACTTGTGTGAATGCATCCAGTTCAGGCATGCTCCTTTGAAAAGGCTATACAAGCACACCCACACTTTCCATTCCAGAGAATTAAGCTGTGCTGAGAAGAATTGGGAGTTTTGCAATGCTCATTATAACTTCTGGTGTGCAAATCCAGTTCTAATCTCAGCAAGGTTTGTAGCATGCCATCTTCAAGCCATCTGGTGGATTGTTCTTGTTTTCAAATGTATAAAGTCATTGAGGAGCCAGTCAATAGCAGACAAATGGGCTCCCCCATCAAGATGTGGAAACTGTAGGGTTGTCAATTCATTGGCCTCATGTCACATGTGAGTGAAGTAGGATAATTTGAGCCTGGTCCTTGAGTGAAAACTCTGGATTGATTTGTTCAAAAATGTATTTCCTTCCTTCCTTCCTTCCTTCCTTCCTTCCTTCCTTCCTTCCTTCCTTCCTTCCTTCCTTCCTTCCTTCCTTCCTTCCTTCCTTCCTTCCTCTACCCAATGATGATTCTTAGTAGTGGAAGCAAAACAAAAGCATACTCCCCTACAAGGGGAGGGGTAATTGCATTACAAGCTGAAAATAGTCTACTGTATACTCATAGTGATGAACTTCCTAGAATTATTGAGGTCATCTGCATTAAAACAGGTAGAAGACAACATACTAGCAGTACCAATGTTGGTATTATTAGACTACCAAACGAAGAAGTGGGTGATGTTTTCTAAAACCAGCTACAAAACTTTCAGAGAGTCATGAAGTAGGAGTGATGGAGAACATGAATTGCCCTGACAGCTGTTGGGAGGCAAACTCTGCTCTGACAACAACTTTCTCTTTCAGAGGAGGAAACACAAGGGAATCAACTATCCTTGACATCATTCCGATGTAGTTCTTGACATCATCCATTCCAGCAAAGTGGATGTAATGGAAATTTTGGAGCACCATGTTGAATTTCTTGATATTAAGGAAAGTAAAACTAAGTGTAATAAAAAAGCTGATTCTAAAATAGGAGAATTTAATGGATAGAAGTTCTTTTTAAAAAAAAATATATTTTATTATTTTTATGGGGATAAAAAGGGGAAGGGTAGGTAAAGGTATAACATAGGGTGAGAAAACAAGGATTAGACCAGGGGTAGGGATAGATACAATAATGGGGTTACCCCCAACAGTAAATCAACGCTTTAGCAAGCAGACTATCGTCCGGGTATACATGTTAAGTGTGCATAGTTAACATAATACTAAAGAGCTATAGTAAATAAATTTGTCACTAATAATAATAAAAAATTAACCAATACATATCATTTATTCTATGAATAACAATAATTAATATACTATTGATAATATATTACTAACTAAATATAGTTACTTATAAATACTAGTATATTGCTTATTAATTATAATTACTTATAAGTAAGAGTAAACATCTGACATAGAGGTTAAAAAATAATAATAATAATAAATACATCATTTATCTTATTTAATTTCATAACTTTTTTTCATTCTGTCGTATTGCTAACCATTGATAGAATTTTTCCCATGTTTTAAAGTAAATTGTGTCTTCTTTCTCTTTGATTTCTAAAGTTAATCTATCCATTTCTGCGCATTCCAATATTTTCGTAATAATAATCTGATCAGGTGGTATCTTTTCATTTTTCCAAAATTGGCCAAATGCTATTCTCGCAGCTGTGATAGAAGTTCTTTATGTATAGACAAAAAAGACACCTATAATAAAAGGACAACTGGAAATATTTCCAGCACAGGGAGGCAAAAAAGCAATGTGGCTGTATTAAAGTCTATTAAATTCTCATCCCCTAAATGACTTACTTGAATATGCTGATATTACGTGCGTGTGTGCTGCTTTTTGGGCTCTCTAATTGTGAGATGAAATTTAGAGCATGCTGGTTCAGTGGCAGAGCTAGTTCAAGAATGAGCTGCTTCAGGAATGTGAAGAAAGCTAGAGGCCATTTCCTTTGAGAGGAAAACAACCTCTGGAAGGTCCTTCTCTACCTTGGGACCTAAAGAACTATTAGCGCTACAGCCCCCACAATTCTCATCCCACATGGCCAAAGACCATGGAATCTAAAGGAAAATGAGTTCATAGTGCCAGCACATCTGGAGAGAAGTCAGTTGCAGAAAGACATCTTTTGAGAAGCGGTTGTCTTGAATTTCTTAGTCTACATTTGCTCCTCAACCTTCAGATGCCACATGGGAATTTTTCTTCTTTACACAAAATTAGGAAAGGGGGGGAAAAACTGGAAGAAAAATCTCTCATTCCTTGACATATGAAAATGTTGTTGTTGTTGTTGTTAAAATTGAGGATTTTTTTTCCTTATGTGTGGAAATGAATATTTTTCTCCTCTGGAAGCATCTCGCCACAGCTGCGTTACATTGGCCTTCTCTTGTTCATGTAAAAGAAGAGGATGTAGAAATATTTGCTCTTCTGATTAGCAGGCTTTGGAATATCTACCTAAAACAGATGTGGAGAAAACTCAGAATATATGCCTGGCTTGATAGTCTTGGATCCGGTAGTCCTTGTTTGAGTAACGCCATTGGCTTTCAAAGCAAATAATCTAGTACAGGAATGTTAAGATTCCTCTGTTCCCCTAGGATGATACCACTGAATGTTGGATCCTGCACAGCTATACTTTCTTGAATGCTTTTCTGAACACAGAATGGAATTCCATCCATCTGCTTCAGATTACCATGCAGGCTCTACTTGAATAATTGTTTAATTATTCTCCTTTTTAGTCCTTTCTGATGTCCTCAGTGTGCTCTTTTCTGACTGTGAAGATTCATTTGAAAATTCTTGCTAGAAACTACCACTCCTTACATGAGGTCAACATGTAAAAAGGCAAAATCTCAGCACTTTTTTTTTTTAAAGAAACACTATAGACCTCTATGAATTATATCTTGAATTTCATCAGTATTTTAAAAAATAAATCACTCTTAGGCTTCTTTTTATTAGGCATCATTGCTTTAATGAACTGGAAATCAATTTTACCTCGTTTGATCCGACGGCTTGGGTGCAGGTTCATAGCTTTGTTTTTGGTCAACCATATTCAACGTTTATCAAGAATCTTTCAGGATCATTTCTGCCAATTTTAGCTCTATTCTCTGCTCTGGAAGAATATATTTCTCCTCTCATTTATTGTATAGACCAGCTGTAATTAAAAGGAAATTGAGACAATCCTGTCAGTAACTAAATTGATACAGATATCTTAAATAGTTTAGAAGTCATGAACATACTGCAGAAATTTAACATATTATTGCAATTTGTTACTGTAATGGTGTGTGAAAATGACTTTGAGGGATACTGGGAAGAAATGTTTCTGCTTAGGAAACAATCAGACCACAGAGGCGGGAGTCTGCAGTTACTAAACAGTCAGAGAAAGAAACATAGATAGATGTCATTCCTCCCAAGTAAATCTGACAGAGTACATGACCAGATGCATTTATATGTTTTATTATAAGGCTACATCAGCAGGATCTTGTAAGTCTAAAGATACAAATCGCCTGCTGTCACTTTTAGCTGCCTGATCCATTAGGGTAGGTCCTTCCTAAGTTTCTTTCTTGGACCAAGTGGATTACTTTCTTAGTTAAAAGGATAGTAATTCAGTAGTTTTTTGAAGAAGTCTACATAATCATAAATACAACATTAAAAGGCATAAAGATAAAACACATACCGTATTTTTCCGTGTATAAGACGCTATTTTTTCCTGCCAACACCCTGATCAAAAATCAGGTGCGTCTTATACAAGTGCAGCATCTTATACACGGAAAAATAATGGTAACCTCCTCAGCCCAGGCATGCCTGTGTGGGTTGCCATGCCGCCTGGTGCAGGTGTCAAGCCCCTGTGGGCTTTCCACTAACGGGAGGGGGAGGGGCAAGATCATCGGCCAGCCGAACTTCTGGATTTGCCAGCTTAGCTGATCGGCATGGAGAAACTCGCATGCCAGAGTGTCTTATACAAGGGTGCGTCTTATAGACGGAAAAATACGGTATCTTAAGAAATCTAAAAATAAAATGCCACTTTGTGATCTATCACCATATAAATTAATAATAGTGCCAGGTGTATTTTTAGATAAACATTTTTTTCAATAATTTCATGTAAGTACAAATTTCCCATGAACTTTTCTAAAGTTCTTGGAGCTGGAAAAATCAATGAAGAAATTCAAAATGTCATATGAAACTTTTTAGGGGTTTATTACTTTCGACTACTGAGTCCATTAAAAGCATCTTAAATTATTCGTATGGATATAAAATAATGGAGACCTCAAAAGAGTTTTGCACAATTTGTATTTGATCTTCTCAACACCTCCATTCCTCTGTCTGTGAAAAAGTACACAGGGGAATAACATTTGCACAAACCAAAATGTATCTTCAGGAGAAAAAAAACCTCAATAGTCCCGGTATCTCAGTTTTTAATTTACTTTTAAATTAAAAGTTATACTTCTTTTCTTTCTTCTCTTTTTTTTCTAACAATTTGCATGCAAAAGCCTCCTTAAAAAAAAAAAAAGGAAGAGCCAGTCAACTCTCCAACAGCAAGCTAAGTGGAAGTTATTAATAAAATCCTGTTTAATGGCTACTAGCCATTTTTAATGGGCTGAGGTTCCAGCAGTCTAACTGCTATTACTTTATTTGCTAACAAAGTCAATCACATCATAATAAAGAGGGGAAATGTGGATGAGATTTAAGAATAAAAGTACTATGAAGAAGTATGAAGAAAGTCAAAGGGCAGATTCGATGGACCGATAGGTCTATTTTTGCCATTTTGTATGTTTCTAAATTTAAGACATGAACTGGTAGTAAAAAAAAAATGAATCACAGTAAACAGCATAGGTCTGTTGCATCCTGAATAACACTATGGTGAATTTCCTAACTAACAACCTACTTTAATATACTTTTGATACTTATTTTGTTAAACAGAAGGGTATGATAGAAGGACATTATTTTGCATAGTAAGATTGAAAAATACGTTAGTGGTTGCATATTATTTGTAGTGGTTTAAATTAGTCTAGATGCAAACCAAATTATTTTTTCCCAGATCCTTCAGGGATCTATCGAGGTTAAGATTATTTTCTACATAATTATTACTATAAGTGTAGAAATGGGCTCTAACTTCTAACAGTTCAAGTCATCACAAATTAGAATAGAATAGAATAGAATAGAATAGAATAGAATAGAATAGAATAGAATAGAATAGAATAGAATAGAATAGAATACATTATATATCATATCATATTAATTCACAGTACTTATTCAAGAGATAAAGGAAAGTGAACCAAGTAGGTAAATTGAAGCTCCTCATAAGAATGAACTCTTGACAACCAGTTGTAATGGATTTTGAGAATTCACTAAGCTATGTAATATTTCATTTCAGACTTACCAGGTAGAATACATAGGAAACACAACCAGGTAAGCTAATTCTGCTTTATTGTGAGGCTACATTAAACAGAATCTTGCAAGTCTGAAAATAAAGTTCTCCCTATCTCTGTGCTGCCCCACTCACTCACACACACATGTAACTGTGGTTTAGTGAGTTTATTAATATTCCCCAGCAATTCCCATCACCAAAAACTCAGAATTCTCCCAGTTCAGTCCAGGCACGAGCAGGCCAAGATTAGTCCACAGAGCAATGGCCTACTAGTCCACAAAGCAACTGAAAGTTGCTCAAACAAAAGAACTCCAATAGGCAAAACTTAAATCCACACACAAGAGAGCTCACGTGGCAAGAAAAGTTCAGAGTCTTCGAGGCACAATTCTAAACATGGTGTCAATCAGAGCGAAGCAGGAATCATGACGATCAAACAAACAGCTAGAAAACCAATATGTTGTTCCCAGCAATTCCTCCATCTGTCTTCTGCGATAAATAGCCAGCTTTCTGGTGCAGCCCATCAAGATGGTTGGGGTTTTCTCCTCTCAAGTAGTGTGGCTGACCTCCGCTGCTCCTGCCTTTTCTCTGCCCTGCGTGTTCTCGGATAAGGTGCAGAAGGCAATTCCTCTTCCTCTTCACTGGCTGTCTGCCACTGCAAACAATCACAACCTCCTTTACAACTCTTGACTTGTAACACATGGATTTAAATGTGCTATTGAAGAAGATCACAAAATTATCAAGATCTGAAAACTGAATTGGGAAGATTATTGCATAACCCAGCCAATTGCCCCAATGGTTATTGGCACACTGAGAGGCATACCCAAAAATCTTGGATGGCACTTAGAAAATCCACACATTGACAAAATTTCCATCTGTCAATTGCGAAAGGCCACACTGCTGGGATCGACACATACCCTACACTGAGACATCACAACACCCTGGGTTTTTGGAAAGAACTCACTACATATGAATGGCAAAGGCCAACACCAGCTTAAGAACTGGCAACTATAACTTCACATTGTTTTGTACATCCTGAATTAAAGCAAGAGAAAACCAAGGCAATGCTGATCTAGTTTTAGGTTTCTGAAAAATCTGAATGCATGGTGATTTCATTGTGGATAACTTGCTGGATAATTGGACCCTGATTTGCTCTGAAAGGTTTGCCAAAGTTCATGATCCTGAACTTATATTCTGAGCCACTCTGAAACAAATTGTGGTTTTCAGTGAAATTAAGCCAGATTTGGTGGTTCGGACCCCAAAAGATACACGTTAGGTATTACTTTGATTTTTCTTTTCTTTTGCATTTAGAAAGTGAAACTGAAACCACATAAGTAGCTCATATATAATCATAACGTGAAATGAATAGTGTTTTTAACTTCTATTTTTTTCTTCTATTACAATCTTGCTCATAAAGCCCTACGACAAGATAACTTATGGGGTTTTTTTTAAGGTTAGATGAGACTTCCTCATACTGATATCCCTTAGAATTTAATTCAGTATATGAATTCACCAAGTTCTAAATCACCTTTCTGGAATTAAAGCTATTATAAAATATTAAAAATATAAACCACAAATAATTTTTTTAAAAAAATCACAATTGTGTTCACCGAGGCAGATATAATGGTATAATCATATACCTCTATATTCAAATACAAATACATCAAAACAAAACAGTGATAGGAAGCTAAATTAACATAATGCAAATTGCAAGTGTTCAGGATTTTTTTTTTTAATAAAAAGAAGTCCCCAGCCACTGTGCCACTCTGTTCTGGCAATCTATAGTCTAATATCTTGCAAAGACTGATTTCTATATGTGGGCAGGTTTGCATGAGGCACATATACCTTCACATTACCATGTTCCTGACTTTTTTAGGACTTTAAAGAATGAAAACAGCATTGGATTGGGCTTTTGCCTAGTTTCCCAGTTTACTTAGAACAATTAATCAGGGAAACAACTTGCCTTCATAAATTGTGAATGCTCCAACACTGAAAATTTTTAAGAACAGATTGAACAATAATTTGTCTGAAATGATACTGTATAGGGCTTCCTGCCTGAGCAGGGGGTTGGACTAGAAGACCTCCAAGCAATGGTGGGATTCAGCCAGTTCGCACCACTTTGGCAGAACCAGTAGCTAATTTTTTGTTGCCCAGGCCCAGAATGGATTTCCTGAAGCGGCATCCACACAGAGAACCGGTTGTTCACATATCTGAATCCCACCACTGCCTCCAAGGTCCCTTCCAACTCTGTTATTCTGTACTTCTCAAGAATCCTGGCATAATGCTCAAAGGACTGGTTAATCTTGCAACTAGCAGCAAAGTATGCATCAGATTTAAAGGGATCGGAGTGCACCTCTACTTGGCCCTTATACGCTTCAAACTATGACAGGAGAAGGTAGATGCTTTGGTGATAAAAGGTTTGCTTTAGGACTGTTGGCTGTAGTCATCATGAAGTCATAGATTTAGCATATCTCAGAGAGATACTGAGGATGGTTTCCCACTGAGGTGGTACTTTGATTTATTCTACAAAAGTTCTCTTTGCTTGCCCAGTCCTGCCCTGTATTGTGCAAAACTGGGCTGCTTCTTCAAATCTCATCAACAAGTTTCTCTTTTATGCATTCAACTTTCTATTACATGAGGCCCAGAGGATATGGCTCCAGGCCATACAACCGTGTAGTGAGTATGGTCAGCCAGGGAGGAATTATACTGGGTGTATTAAACTGTGCTTGGATACTGATTTACATCACATCTACTGGCATTGTTACTTTTTACTCTGGCCAGCTTTTAAGTTATGCCATCAAAAAGTGCATAAGCCAATATCCAATGAGCAGTGATTTTTGCCTTTATAACAAGAGAGACTCAGCTCAGGGAACATGTAATGTTGCATTGCTCATTATATACAAACATACAACCAAGTACTATCATGTTTAGGATGAAACGATTAATAACAACAACAACAATAACAACAATAACAACAACAACAACAACAACAACAACAACAACAACAACAACAACAACAACAACAACAATAATAATAATAATAATAATAATAATAATAATAATAATAATAATAATAATAATAATAATAATAATAATAATAATAATAATAATGATGATGATGATGATGATGATGATGTTGGAAGGGATCTTGGAGGTTATCTAGTCCAACCCCCTGCTCAGGCAGGAAACCCTATACCAGGGGTGTCAAACTCAATTTCATTGAAGGCCGCATCAGCATTGCGGTTGTCCTCGGGGGGGCGGGTAGGTGTGGCCAGGTTGGGTGTGGCCTACTGGGTGGGCGTGGCTGAAGTGGGTGTGGCCTACTGGTGGGCATGGCCAGCTCTACATCATTTGCATCAAGGGTGCCTGTGGGGGCCTGGGCAGGAGTGGGACAGATCTGAGGGTCTCTGGCAGAAGGGGGTGGGACCAGGGCAAGCGCCAAGGCATGGTCCACTGGAAGAGCCTGCTGAAGCCCTTCCCCCGGAGCCCATCAAGCCAGATATATGAAGTAGGCGAGGGCCATTTGCTGGCCACTTCCAGGCGATGGTGCATTTCTTCATTCCTCACAAAGGGTGATACCTCCCCAGTGCACACCCAGGGGGTGGGGCCAATGCGGCAGGGACCGGTCCCTTGCTATTTCCAGACGGCCTTGTGGAGCTAAGACTGAATGCCTTTCAGCATTCAGCCACCACAAAATTGTACATTGGCTCCCGGGCAGCCTGGGCCGGGGCCAAGGCAGTGGGGGCCATTCCCTCACTGTTTCCAGGATGGCTTCGCGGGCCACATGAAACCACGTCGCGGGCCGCATCCGGCCCCCGGGCCTTGTCTTTGACATGTCTGCCCTATACCATTTCAGACAAATGGCTGTCCAGTCTCTTCTTAAAAACTTCCAGTGTTGGAGCATTCACCGCTTCTCGTTGTTCCACTGATTAATTGTTCTAACTGTCAGGAAGTTTCTCCTTAGTTCTAGGTTGCTTCTCTCCTTGATTAGTTTCCATCCATTGCTTCTTGTCCTGCCTTCTGGTGCTTTGGAGAATAGCTTGACTCCCTCTTCTTTGTGGCAGCCCCTGAGATATTGGAACACTGCTATCATATCCCCCCTCGTCCTTCTCTTCATTAAACTAGACATACCCAATTCCAGCAACCGTTCCTTATATGTTTTAGCCTCCAGACCTCTAATCATCTTTGTTGCTCTTCTCTGTACTCTTTCTAGAGTCTCAACATCTTTTTTACATCGTGGCGATCAGTATTCCAAGTGTAGCCTTACCAAGGCATTGTAAAGTGGTATTAATACTTCACGTGATCTTGATTCTATCCCTCTGTAAATGCAGCCTAACAGTGTGTTGGCTTTTTTGGCAGCTGCAGCACACTGCTGGCTCATATCTAAGTGATTGTCCACTAGGACTCCGAGGTCCCTCTCACAGTTACTACTATTGAGCAAGTTACTCCCTATACTATACCTGTACATTTGGTTTTTGTTACCTAAATGTAGAACCTTGCTTTTTTCACCATTGAATTTCATTTTGTTAGATAGTGCCCAGTGTTCCAGTTTGTTCAGATCCTCCTGTATCTTAAGCCTATCTTCTGGAGTGTTGGCTATTCCTGCCAGCTTGGTGTCGTCTGCAAATATCTGCTTTTGTTAGTCCAAATATTGAGTGGTATGGTAGCCTAGTGGTGAAGATACTCACCTCCCATTCGGAAGGACTCTGGAAAAACATGGGGTTTGAAGTAGTGTGAGATTCAACAGGAGTGATCTGTCCATTAGAACTATGCAATCTTGTTCACACATGAATGACACATATAATGAATATAAATATGTGAACTAGGTTTGCATCTCATCAGATTGACAACTATGCCTGGATCCGGTGGGAATAGTGATAGCCAAACAGCTGTGAAATTCAAGGCAACTTCTTCAACTCTAGAATATTACACTGCTAAAAAAAAGAAAATAAGTACAGATGGATTAAACTGATGATCTACCCTGCCAAGGGGAGTGAGGACTCAATGTAAACAAGTCAGTTACAGTATTATTGTTTCCCTCTGTTTGGCTTCTTTTAATCCCTCGAATCTCACAGGTCATATTTCTCATATGGATACTCCACATGCAGGGGACGCAGGGACTTATTTTTGCTAAAAGATCCTGGATTCTTGTTATCAAACAAGACAGCATATATTGCGCTGGAGGTAATGCAAAATACAGTTGACATTAAAATATTCATTCATTAGTTAGGTCTTCCTTTATTTTATTATTTTATTTAAGTTGGGAGTATAACAGTTGCTTTAGTTAAGAACTGATGGCTGGCAACTCCTTATTAGAAATGACATGATGGGTTAGGGAAGAATGGACAACATACAGTGGTAGGATTCAAATATATGAACAACCGGTTCTTCTTCCAGAAGTCCATTCTGGCCCTGGGCAACAAAGAATTAGCTACCGGTTCTGCCGAACCGGTGCGAACTGGCTGAATCCCACCACTGACAACATATGCATCATTTGCTGCCTCTGAATTAGAAGGAAGTATAGATCACGTAACTTTGTTGACTTCTCCCTAACTTTTTAATATCTCAGCAAGGAGTAACACCTGGTCAACTTTGTTGACCAGAAGTTAAACAGAATTGTACTTGATTAGTACTTAGTTGGGAAATCACAGGGCTGCAGGTTAGACTATGAAGAAAAACACAGAAAAATCACTATCCAAATGTTTCTAAGATTTTTATCTTATCTGGTTCTTATCTTAATATTATCACCAGGATTCAAATTTAAGGATATTTTTTCTTACCTTTCCTTAATCTTGCATACATCAATTATGACAGTATATTTTTGTGGCAGGGAGGGAGGGAGGGAGGGAGGGAGGGAGGGAGGAAGGAAGGAAGGAAGGAAGGAAGGAAGGAAGGAAGGAAGGAAGGAAGGAAGGAAGGAAGGAAGGAAGGAAGGAAGGAAGGAAGGAAGGAAGGAAGGAAGACCAGAAAACAAATGTTTGAGGAAAAATAAATTCTGGTCTCAGTAACAACTTTATATTAACAGTACTTCAATATTAATTTAGTATTATTTAGTTGTGTTCTTTCTTAGAGGATTCTTGAGAAATATACCGGAGTAAATTGCAAGTTAAAACTATTTCAACATAGTTTTAAACTTAGCACATTCTCAATATTCTGTTTTGTCTTCGTCTGCACTTTCCTTTTCCTGTCTGCTTCAATGTCTCCTGGTACCTATAGTAGTATTTTATATTAGATATGCTCAGATATTAATTTAGGTATGCCCGGAATGAGAACATTGGAAATATGTGACTCACACACTTAAGACCAATTTACTATGCAGTTTTTAAAATTCATAGAGGGTCCTTAACAGATCAGAAACTGATCTAAAGACAAACTAAGGACAAGCAGAAATAAAATTAAACAATCCTATAATCTATATCACACCTACATATAACAGTGCATAACCGAAAACAGTAATAGATCCTATGGACAAGTTCCAAATCAGTAGATCAAACCATTGGGTCAAACCTACAGCTCTGTAATTGAATCTCTGATCCAATTAAATTTGGATCAAAGCAAACAAAACCACCAAGGATAATTTGGATTGGAAGAGGGTTTTTCCTTTCGCTACGTGATCGAGCTTATTACCCAAGCTGCTTTTCCTATATTTGCCCACCGGAAGAAAATGATGTATTCAGATGGATTTCACCAACAGGATTTTATTTTATTTATCTAATTTATACAGCTGACCATATCACACAACAAGTGGCCAACTCATAACAATAAGTAAATCTATCATTATTAGTAGCTCATTGTTATTCATTGTAATATCATTATCATTATTAATTAGAGAAAAACATTTTAACAATGTTTAATAAACATTATTTTATCGTTGCTTTTTAAAATGTTAAAAAAAGGATAAGACAAATGAAGTATCTTTCTGAAAGCAGAGAGCGCTGTGTAAGTAGCACGACTCCTATCACAATCTGCCACCCAAGCAGATGTCTACTGCCATCTCCTCCACTCCCTTCACTGTGGTCTCAACATTATACTTCTAGATGGATACAGTTGCACAACTCTGTATTTTAATTGATCTCACCGTACAACCACAAGGGCAAGGCAGATTTGTTTCACATTCCCCAGAAGAAACCAACCCTTGAGCAATCCTCTAGCTTGGAGCTTTAATTTCTTCATATACTTGGAATGTAGTTGTGTTGTACCCTCTTCTTTTTGGCCAGTAGCCTGGTAACATAGTCAACTTTGAGTCAGCTGAAAGACGAAAAGAAACATTATGTAATGGAGAGAGTGGTGGATTCCTTGGTTTTCCCCAAAGCTTTTTCCTTCTCTCCTCTTCTCTTTCTTATAGATTTCAACACCATATCCAGTATCCATTGTCAAAAGCAATTTATATGAAAAGATGGGAGGAATTAGACAAAAATTCCAATTTGCAGAACCTTCCCTAGAAATCTATAGAAAACAATGATACATACTTGAAAAATAAAATATGGGCTAGTGCTTTGCTTTTTTTCCTACCCCAGAGGTTATTTATTCCATATATTTTGTAATTTTCATTGGCTCAAAGAAACCAGGTCAGAGACTGCAATCGGCATGAAAACTTTTAAGTATTTTATTGTCTGTAATTAGGAAATCCTCCCTAAAGAATATGAATAATGGTGAGAAATGAGTTCTGGTTTTCTAAATAATTCTCTGGAATGTGGCAACAATCAACCAGATTACTTTCAGGAGCAGATTTGATCTGCTTCATGCAAATTAGTTAATAAATGCCAAATATCCCATCCTTCTCTTACTTGTCCTTCAATTCCCTCCTTGATCTCCAGTCTTTCTCAAAATTAAGGTGACAATATGTGCCATGCCACTCAAACAACCCCATAGCTCCATAGCCTATCCACCTTACTACTGGCTGCAGTAAGTCTATCCACCTTACTACTGGTTGTCCTCTTCTTCTCTTTCATTCCATTTTTCCCAGCATTAGAGCATTCTCCAGGGAGTTGGGTCTTCACATAATGTGTCGGAAGTAGAATACTTTAAAGATGCTTACTGTAGCCTAATATAAAACCCGGGACTTGAGTAACCAACATTTTTGCAGATCCCGTGCCTGCACCTACCCACCAGACATGATTGCAATGGTGTTAGTAAAGCAGTGTGTCAAAAATGAAACCTGTGTATATGCATTGCAAATGGAGCTAGTTGTGGCCTAATTTGGACAACCCTACTCTAGAGTGATATGTTGGGAATTTTTTGAGCGGTATATCCAAGTCTCAGTGTGGGTTGGATGATCTCTGCACACTTCTATTTCTAACCCTTTCATGTAAATTATTTTGAGAAGCTATAACATCTCTCACTGCAAAGACCATAATCCTATGTTGAGGTAATATAGGGTAAAGGGTAAAGACTAGACCAGCTTTTTCCAGTTTCATAATCTCCCGATGTTTTGGATTATTTGCAGGGTAACTTACTTGGAAAGTTGCATGCTGGAAAAGGAACTGTGATTCTCATTACCTCTTTCCCCTTTGACCTTCTTGACTGGAGTTGATGGGAGTTGTAGTCTAAAACATCGGGAAGGTACATGTTGCTTATCCTTCTTTTAGTCTATTGGAACTAGTTAAAAAGACCTCAGTTCACATGCTTTTTTGAGCCAAAAAGCTCATTGTGGCCATAAAGAGCTTTTTCTCTTCCTCCCTCCCTCCCTCCCTCCCTCCCTCCCCCCCTCCCATCCCTCCCTCTCTCTCTCTCTCTCTCTCTCTCTCTCTCTTCATCATGAAAAGAAAATGTGATTGTCTCCATGCATCTACTCACAAAGCAAGTTTGTTTTTTGAAACCTTATGAAAAAAAATCCTATGATCCATGATTTTTTTTAAAAAAAACCACAGGTTTCTTTTTCATTTACACTATTTCTACCATGACACACATGAGTGCCTTTATGATTAAAATAACAATATATATATATTTACATATATTTTCTTTTTTAAAAAAATCAGTTAATCAAATTTCAGTTAAGTCAATAGAAACAGCAGGAGAGAAATTGTTGAAAAATTGTTGAAGTTCATAGAAAAAGATTAAAAACTCATTCCTAATATTTTAATTTTATATCTCCTGAATGAGCCCTTGAAAATATCATGTCCCACTGATATTTTATCCACTGATAAGCTTAAACATTTTCATCATTTAAAAATATCCTACAGCTCATGATGTGCAGTCTTTCTCACATGGAAGGCTTGAAGCATGGGAGAAGCACCCCAACTAGGGGCTAAGTTTTGAAAAATAAATAAATTTAAATAGGGTTATTTCCCATTATTTGAGCAATTTGAATAACACATCTGTTTCATTCACTCTACTTTGATAATCATGCCATAAGACAGACATAGTCCAAAAGCACAAGGAAGTCTATTTGTCTCTGCCAGATCATTGAGAAAGCAAATCCAATCCAAACTCAGAAGATGAGATAGATGTCACACATTTGAAACACACTGTATATGTAGGCCAATCTGGAAACAATGGTTGGCTTTCAGTGTTGCATTATGCCATAGTTTGTTTCGCCTTAGTTATGTGAAGAGAACATATTAACTGGGTTCACTCAAGCCTGCAAAGGCAGAACCCAAGCATGGAACATTATAATGTAATGCCATGCTGGGACTTGGGTCTGTGTATATATGTGTTTCCTGTCTTGCAAACAAATCTGGACATTTAACTATTTTCAGAATAATCAAGTCATCCCCAAATTCTAATTCAGATTGTTAAAACTAGGCTATGTATCTACCAAGAATACTGTGCTGCAGTACATTAAGGAAGAAAAAATAGTGAAGTTTGACAACATAAGTCAAAAAGAATTTAGGAACTGATCGTGGTCTATAGTTCAAGACATAAATAATAAATATTCCTTGTTTTTACACCAGGTCAATATTGTCTTTTCTGATAATAAAAACACTTATATAAACTATTTAAATTTAGATAGATAGATGATATATGATAGACAATAGATAGATGAGAGAGAGAGAGAGAGAAAGAGAGAGAGGGGGGAGAATAACATTGATTTCTAGACTTGCCATAGTTTTTGACTATTTATTAACATTCCGTGTATGGATTTAACATTCAATTATAAGTTATTTCTATATCTGGTATATTTATTTTAACTGTATAATATAATAGTATTTTTTATTGTTGTTTTACTGCATTTACAAATGCAGGGCTGAAATGCAGAAGTATTTAAATAATTGACAAAAAAAATCCTTGGATTTATGAACTTCATTATTACCTAATATTTTGATACTGTTTAGCAGTTGACATACACAATTATCTGCAGGACTCTTAGAATGCCCTTTGCATTCTATTTTCACAGCGGCTTAGAGGAAAAGAACATTATCTTCCTAACAGGTCCCTGATATTCACTGGCCCTCTTAAGAAGTGATGCTATTTGTCATCATTATCAAATCCCTAGCAGTTTAGCCATCTCAGTAAATTCAGTATTTTTTGTCTGTATCTTTTTGTACGTACTCTTGGTTACTTAAAATACTTTTCCATTTCTTTGAAGCATATGTCTTGGTCTTTGTTAAAATTAAATAAATCAAACAACCAATGCATAAAATTACAAACTGAACGTTCAATCTGATTTTCCAAATTACCAAGTTTTCTCCATTTTGAAAATGTAAACTATTTCCTGAAACCCACACCACGAAAGCAGTTCTATTTCAAATAGAAGAAAAACATATTTTAGAAGACAAGGCTAATGATGCAGCAGCTACAGTAAGTTCTGCAAAAACGCAATGGGAGGTCTCCTAGCTTTGGATTTAATGGCTTTCACTCATGGCTGTGTTTTTCCATAATTAATGATGGGCCTCAGATGCATGTCTGGCTTTCTGGCTATTATTTGGTCTTCATCTGAAGATATCTATTATAGAAAGGGTTTTATAACAATTAACTGATTCCATACCAGTTACATATGTCCTTTTGTGTAAATGCAAATAAAACCAGCAACGAGCATCCTTTGTAAAATACGAAGAGTTTGATGTCAACTATAGTTATGTTGATTTCTAAAAATAATTATGGGTCCACTGGTTTTTGTATTCATAAAGAACTAAATAATTGAACAAGAGCCATTAATTTTAATTTCCCAGAAGGAAACTGTAGTGCCATTATGTAAGTTTGAAGCCCAGGAAATTAATTCAGGAAATTAAAACAATATAATATGAAACTGCCAGATATACAAAAAAACATTAGTGGGTTGGGTTTTCTTTTTCTACAGGTACAAGAAGCAAGCAGGGATAGATAACCCAATGAATTGTCACTAACAAAAGAGAAAGAAATTTTGATTATGGACAAGTATGGTTGGTGATGCCAAGCTGCAATTTTTGTATTATAATGAACAACTTAGTCATTTACCTTTGTGATAAGAATATTTCATCCTAAAAGCAAGTTAAAAATTATTAATATAACCATGAGACAGCTATGTCTAGAAATAGTGTTTGCCTCATATGTATATCAAATATATTTAATAACCACTGCAAAAGCCTTTAAAATTTAGGGAGAGAAAACAGAACTATCACAGGCTGAGGAAATTGCAGTTGTCTGACTGCTTTTATGCTAGTAACTCAAGGAAGTCAATGAGAAGTTAAAATATATTTTATTGCCTGTGAACATGGATGTTTCACTTTTTTGTCAAACTGTAAGTGCTGAGAAGCAGCCAACAATGATTTAAAAAACAACAACAACAACAACAGATGTCTAATTTTTAAAATTGTACCCCATGATGGAAAGACATGAAATGAGGATTTATTGACTTGGTAAGTAGGATCTGATTGCGAATTTAAAAATGAAGACTGTAGAAGAAAGCAGGTGAATAGAGAGCTATCAGCAGCACTGAATTCTGCCTGGAAGAGGACAGCAGATGAATTTGTAAAACTGAAAATATAATGCCTCCCAGGCAATTTGGGGGCTTGAGAAGACATCCTGCTGTTCCCCCACTATCTGCTGACCAGATAATGGGATGTAACTCCCTCTCATGGGAGCACTGATAGACTACTCCAGTTTGTTAAATGCAACTTCTGCCCATGTGCTGATTGTACATAAAAACTATTGTTCCTGTGTCAAGCCATATAGCCATCCTACCTTCACAGGGCACAGCCAAGTACTGTTTCATTTGGATGGCATGCTTCAAAGGCATCCTTTGAAGTCTTAAGGAAGCAGCCTTAAGGAACCTGTGAAAATTTGCACAACCTTAAACAGGCGGTTATGTCCAGTGGTGGGATTCAAATACCTGAACATCCAGTTCTCTGCGTGAATGCAGGCCTGGGCCTCCGAGGCCTAGAATGGACTTCCGGAAGTGACATCCATGCACTCCCACTTCCATGGCAGGCCTCCTCCAGGCCTCCGAGGCCTAGAACGGACTTCCAGAAGCAGCATGGGTTCAGCCGGTTCTCCGAACTCAACAAAATTTAGCTACCGGTTCTACCGAACCGGTGCGAACCGGCTGAATCCCACCACTGGTTATGTCTCACTGGAGAGAGAATTCCAAATTACTAGGATGGAGAAAAGGAAAAGGGATTCTTTTTTTTTCTTTCTTCAAAGCATTATTTTCTTTGAGTGAAGTTGAGAATCTATGGAAAAAAATAACAAACAAAAAGAAAGGCAAAGGGATCTATTAGATTTGTTGAAGTCGAATCCCCCTGGCTTCCTTTGGTAGATACAGAGACATAAATTTAACCACTGTTACTGTCCATGTTATTCAGGGGTTTTTTCTCTGCAACTTCTGAAGCTATTTTTTTCCCCAATAGAGATGAGTAAATAAGTCTGCTTCCCATTACTTTTAAGTTTTTGAAGCATTAGTCCATTGTAATTCATTTCCACATCAGTATGGAAAGTTTTTTTTTTCCTGAAAAACTATTTGTATTTCTTATGCATTTTGGGGCACATTTCTCCTAATACACATGCTTTTGTAGTCATGTTTTCTTAAAATATTTATTTTTGCCAAGTTCCATGCCTTTCTGTACACAGTGTTCCCAATATAGGCATTTAATTGCAATTTTCTGTAAGATATTTACATTTTTTTTAAACAGAGTACTGACATCACAAATTTAAGAAAAAATGTGGAAACATGAGTAAATTTAACTGGTTTGCCATAAAATGCCATTCCAAGCTAAATAGTCCTCCATTCTTATGGTTCAATATGCTTAAAATCTAGAAGGAAGATCATATATACACATCCTAGAACCCTTCAGCTTCTTTCAGCCTTTCCAATCAACCAACTACCAAAGCAAATGACAAGGGTTTGTGACAATTGTGTCCAAGACATCTAACTTGTCTGTTCTGGCAGAAGATCACAAGAAACTCCAGGTAGGCCACCTTGAATTTCATCTTAGAAGATAGAACTTCATTCCCTCTATACCCAGTGTTCATTAATGCCTACTGATTATGTCATGTTGATATAACAGAAGAAAAAGAATCTTGAACTATTCCACATATAACAGAATAACAGAGTTGGAAGGGACCTTGGAGGTCTTCTAGACCAGGGCTTTTCAACCTGTGGTATGCGTACCACTTGTGGTACATTACCAAGTGGCAGGTGGTACGCAGCCCTGCCTAGCCATGTGTAGTGGGGGAGGGAAAGAGCCAGCACAGGCAAGGACTTACAGTGAGAGAGTCCTCTGGAGCTGCAGTGGCTGGGGAGAGACAAAGGGCCCGGGCTCAGTTCTGGCTCACCCTCCCCCATGAGAAAGAGGGAGGAGATGGAGAGTGGAAGGATTCTTATGTGCTTTTGTGACTTTGAAGTTCTGGGATTTGTGCAATGTGGGCTTTGTGTTCTTAAGGAGTGTTTGGCAATTTCTATTTGGCTGATGGCTGATGGCTGATGTCTCGTGTTAGCTTCTATTGCTCTGCTATTGTTAGCTGTAAGTTTTGCTGCAAGGGATTTTGAAGTATTTTTCTCCTGAATGGATTTTGCCTGTAGATTCTTTTAGTTATGAATGGAGCCATTTGGGGAGGCTGCCTTAGCCGGCAGCCAATACTTACTACATTTTCTTTCTTCCTTACTTTCCTTTCTAGCCAGTAGCTAATTCTTAAAGGGAAATTTGCCTTTTTAAGCTAGTTCACTCAGCAGTTTGTCTTTTCTGTTTCTGGAGGCTTTTCCTTGTTTGATGAATATATGCAAGAGAAAAAATATGGGGGGGTTTCAAATTCTTCCTTCAGAAGGAGGTGGGCATGAGAAAGAGGGAGGCAGGGAAGGAGGGAGGGAGGGAGGGAAGTCTTGCCCTAGCACTTGGCCACCAGCAGCCCTGCCATTGACTTTACTTGTCAAAAGGTTGCAAAAGGGGATCACATGACCCTGGGACACTGTGACCATCATAAATATGAATCAGTTGCCAAGCATCCAAATATAAATCACATGACCGTGGGCATGCTGCAATGGTCATAAGTGTGAAAATGGTCATAAGTCATTTCAGTGCAATTGCAACTTTGAACAGGTTTTTCTTTTTGGTCATCAAGTTTTTGACACCTTGCTAAGTGGTACTCGAATATTGCCATATCCTAGAAGTGGTACAATCGGTGAAAAGGTTGAAAAGCCCTGTTCTAGACCAACCCATGCTCAAACAGGAGACCCTATACCATTCCAGACAAGCCTCTTCTTAAAAGCCTCCAGTGATGGAGCACCCACAACTTCAGAAGGCAAGACATTCCATTGGTTAATTGTTCTCACCATTGGGAAATTTCTCCTTAATTCCAGGTTGCTTCTCTCCTTAATTAGTTTCCATCCATTGTTTTTTGTCTTGTCTTCTGGTACTTTGGAAAATAGGGTGATCCCCTCTTCTTTGTGGCAGCCTCTTAAATACTGGAACACTGCTATGATGTCACCCCTAAAAAACATCAGTGAAAAAAAATGGAAGGGAATGTTTGGATAAAAAAAACCAATTGACTGACTGGAAACCATAGTAACATCATGGATAACATGATGAGGAGGCATAGGCTCAAGTCCATCCTTACTCAAGACAATTGATTGGATGACTTCTGGCCAATGGCTTTCTCACAAGTATACCACTATGGGACTAACACAAATGGCAATCCCGATATAAGCCTCCTTCAGCTTTCGAAGGAAATTTGGCAAATTATAAATCTAAGAGCAAATAAAAAAGCAAAGAATTGCAGCCCACCTTGCAGCATTCCTTCCAAGTCACATTTGGTCATGGGCCAGATAATTAAATACATAGAAACACACAGACACAAGTCGTACGTATCTGAAGAATTTAATTTAATTTCCTTTTATTTGATTAATGACAAATGTAAAAAGGAACCTAATCTAACCTAATATACATATAATATATAACATAACATATATATTATATTATATTATATTATATTATATTATATTATATTATATTATATTATATTATATTATATTATATTATATTATATTATATTATATTATATTATATTATATTATATTATATTATATTATATTATTATTAAAAAAATACTCCATCCAGACTAATTGTCAGGAATAAATAAGTTTGAATGGTGTGGAGTTATAATATCCAGGAGATTCTCTATAAATATTGCCACTCCACTGAAACCATCCAAACTTATTTATTCCTGACAATTAGTCTGGATGGGGTATTTTTTTTTCCGTTCTAACTTCTAATCTAGGAAACCAAACATATGCACGGAGGTTAGAAAAAAGAGAACAGAAACTATTTGGGTGGCTTTTTATAAGGCATCATTTTTGAACACCCCCACGCTTCCTAGTTTTAAAACAGCAACCGAGAGGAACCAAGTCTGGAAGACCACAAGCAAAGCCACCATGAATATTTCTAGCCTGCTCAAATCTCAAGGCAGCCTTCTGCATCTCATTACATGGCTTGGCTTTCGGATATTCCTAGTGCAGAGGCTTCGCCTTACAGCCGAGGCAAGCATTTGAAGCAATCAGCTCAGGGTACATGACACATCCAAGATGCTGTTTAGTTTTGCCGTGATTTATGTGGGGCTCATGGAATGGGATGGCAGGAGGATCAGTATGACAGGTCTCATCCTCCACTGGGGGATTCACTAAAAAATGTCAGCACCTTTCCTAGCAAACTGCCAGGATCTGTAACTTGCTGTTGGCAGTCTTGAAGGAATTCAAAGCAGGAACTAAACAGAGATGCCCTGACTTAAAGCATCTTTTTTTATGGCATGGATGAAAGCAAAGAAAACAAAAATAACTCAACCCTCTTGCATTTCAAGAGAAGTCCACATCTACTTCCAAGTGTTTGTTCAATTTCTTGTGATGTACTCTCTATGGTGCAACCTTTGAACAGGATTTAGAAACTCCAGCTAGGACACAAGTCACCAGCCATTTTGATATGAGACAAGACCTGTGGAGTGCTTGGTGCCTGGATTGTTTTATTACACTGAGGTCATAACCATCATCTGCCAGTTTGCTTCTGGGCACAATCCATGGAGTCATTTGTTTACAAACATCAAAGTTAGGCTAAAACAAGTCTCCTTATAAAACCAGGTTTCTTCCATACCGAGCTTTAATTCTGTGAGTTATTTCAGAAGTGCAGAAATTCCACCATCAAAAGAGTCTGGACTGATAGCAACATGGTAAGATCTTTTTATGCTGGAATCCCCATCCCTCCCTTAAAATGATGAAATAGCACCTTTTTTTTAAACAGTTTTACAGCTTGCAAAGTTAAAAAAAACTAACATCTTCCTGATTTCCATGAGTTTTAAGTAGCTTTTTCAAGTGTTACCGGTATCTCTGGTTCCCCCCTCTCCCTGTTTATTTTTTCAAGGAATAGTTTCCTTTGCGTAATTTTTATTTTTAAAAAAATAAAATGCTGCTCAGAACTCAAAAGAATAAAATATTACCAGTACTGTCACATGCTTTGGCAAAAAGGCATATTCAGCCTAAATTTACTTCAAATATTTTCAGTTGGTTTCTGTAGTGAATACATTATTTATGGCATATACAGTACTGGGCCATTAAAAGCTTGTATATTTGAAGTCCATATTTTTCTAATCAGAAAAAAATCTACTGGATCATTGCAATTTGAATTACAATAAATATTTTTTTTCTGAAATAGAAATAGGGATCAAGAATTTCTAAAGAATTCTGTTACTCATCAGTACAATTCAAAGGTCATAGAGTTTTTACTAGCTCAGGAGATGATTACTATCCTAGATGTCCCCAGTGTTTTGCCCAGTTTAATTTGGTTATTTTTTTTCCTCAGAAATATAAAGAACATTCACCATCTAGAGATTCCAAGATTTCTGAGTTGCCCTGCTGCTGTTTAAATTTCATGTTTCCAAGCTTAGTTCTTTTGATCACAGATGTCTATTTCACAGAATGCAAAATCATAAATTTCCTAAAATCATAAATTTCCTAGTTTTAACAGGAAAGCAGGATTTCACTGTGTTACTCTGTTTCTCATCTGTTAACAATGTATGTTTCAGGGCTGAAAACACCAAATTCCAAACAAATGATCCAGATCATTTGGAACCAGCAGAAATTGATTTTATTTAGATTAGGTGGGGCATCCTATTCCCTATTGCCATACTCTTTCTCCCCATTGCAGTCCATTTCCATATTGTCATATTGTCCAGGTAGTCCTCACTTATTGATGGTAATTGGGATTGGGAA
Source organism: Azemiops feae (assembly GCA_023970755.1). Classification (NCBI taxonomy): domain Eukaryota; kingdom Metazoa; phylum Chordata; class Lepidosauria; order Squamata; family Viperidae; genus Azemiops; species Azemiops feae. Next base: position 6,293,136 of record JALGBA010004228.1, on the reverse strand, counting down.
CTCCATTGCTAAGTGGCATGGCATAAGGTATACCATCACATGACCATTCTGACTTATTGTGGCAGTTCCAGTAGTCTGAGTTGCCATCATTAGATGAATTCTGCCTGGTCGCAGCTTCCTGTGTTACATAATCAGTATTTGGGCCCACTTGCCAGCTTCCCCATTGATTTTGCTTGTCAGAAGCCGGCAGTGAAGGTTGCAAATGGTGATAACATGACCAGAGCATGCTGCAGTGTCGTAAATACATGCTAGTTGCGGAGTGCCTGAATCGTGATCACATTACTATGGGGACACTGTGACCGTTGTATCTATGAGAATCTGTCATAAGTACCCCATTGTTTAGCACCATCATAACTTCGAATAATCACTAAATGAATATGTTAAACGAGAACTTTATAAGTAAGGAGGAATCTGTGAAAACAGTGAGCATCACCAATTAAAAGACAATTCTGATTTCTGAAGGACACAGAGCCATTGTAAGAAATGTGGAATGCAATGTGTGCCATTGATGCCACAACTGCCAAGGATGAAAACATTGACATAATTTCAAAAGAGTGAGGGGCCAATCCAAACAAGCATTTCATGATGTAAAAGCAAGAGATGCATAGGAAAAGTATTATTTCAGGAGATGACTGAAAATCTCAACATTTTTATTCATATTCAGTTTGGCTCACAGTGGCCTATTAAATGGCACCACTGTATTGCATAATATGAACCATCTGGCTTAAGACACCAGTGGTACTGGTGTTGTTGTTGTTGTTGTCATGGCTGAGAAGGCCTAGAAAGGATGTCTTCTGGGGCTTTCCTCGCCCACCCAGCTTCTCTCCCTGCCCTTCTCTCCTGCTGATCTCACTCCCTCCAACCACAAAGCATGCCCTTTCTCCCCATTTGCTCTTTTTCAGACCTTACATTATAAACTGCTAATAAAAATACTGGCAAGGAAATTTTTCATGACCTGTGTTACTAAAAGTGTCATGGTATCATTCCTATCAGATAGACCAGACCAGAAATCTCTGCCACAAAAAGGCTAACTTTATTGATGTTGGTTGTAATAACAGCATCTTGCAAGTCTGAACATGTGGTACCTCCTTCTCCCCTTCTTATACTCATGTGAATTAGGGAGGTGTCTGTCTGATTCTCTGCTGCAGATTTTCTGCTTACTGTGGACCTAACATATTTTTTGTTCTCATTGCTTTGGTAACAGATCTTTCATTTCCCTATCAAGGCCATCTTCCTTACTCCATACACCTGGCTAATAATTTCACATTCAATTGCTTATTATTTATTATTTTGCCACTATCATTACATATGACTTTATTATTTAGATCACTATCCCACAGTCCTTCTTCAATATGTGGTTCTCCAAATATTCTGGCCTCCTGCTCTTATGATTCTCAAGCCATCATTGTCTAAATGAAGGGAGTCAGATTGAGCTTTTAAGCCAGTATATTTGCTTTATGGTTGCGTTGACAGGAGCTTGGTGTTCTTTTTAATAAATCCTGTAAAGAGCCGGTGGAAATGTCTGTTGAAAGCCTATTTTGTGTGCCTAAGCTTGCATGTTGTAAACAAAGTGAGCTTTCCTGAACATGGCACACATTGTTTATACCATTCCCTTGTGCATCTCGGCTTTTATATTCAGAGTTCCTCAGGCTCCTTATCCCATACATCGCCATTAGGTACTTCCTATTGTCTGGGTGATTAAGCTAGGATTATAACATTACTGCTGGTAATGCACCATGAAGACATCTATAGAAATTAGATTCCGTGTTTTCTTTTAGACAAGGATGAAAATAACAGAATACCTATTGTTCTCATCCTTTTTGCTCCATGGCAAAGGACAAACAGGAAAGAGTTGAGAGAAATGTAGCAATCTTCTTTCCTTCACTGAAAACCCTTTTCTTCTGAGACAGATTAGGAAACAAAGGTAATTGCATTCCAGAGTTAAGAACAACCTGCTATTCTCCACTAGATTCATAAGCGAAATCGTTCTGCTTATTTGTTAATTTATTTGCTGTATGGGCCTAGGCCAATGGCCTCGTGTATCTAAAGAGCCTGGCTTTTTCTTCTCTTCTCTCCAAGAATTAGAGGAAATGCAAATTTATTTAATCTGACTCCTCAAACTACTATGTTCACTAAAACGCAAATCACGCTTGCTCAGATTTTTACAGGGCACTTCTATTTTTAAAAAATGTATAAAATGACATGCATTAACGAACATAATGTATAAAGAATATGCTATTATGTTCTGGGAAAAATGCATGTGAAATAAAGCAGCATTAACAGCCAAAAATTGCCCATAATTCTAATTCTACAAGCAGTGAGAATGAGCTAATCTCTGTCTCTGAAAGCCTAATCTCTATCCCTGGAAGTCAAATCCTAGGATCTAGAAGAGTTGCCAGAGACCTGAATTAGGAATACTGTCTCCCTAGTTGATTCAACTGGACTCTGCTTTCCCTTACATCAAGTCCATTATTATCTCCATTCCACCTGGAATGGTAAACTACAGGAGTTGACCTATAGTATGACGTTCTTCCAGGTATTTGAATATAACCCCACACAGTCTTCTTAAGGCTAATCTTGACCAGCTCTATTACCTTAGAAGAAACTCAAATATGTTGGCCACCTAGTGAGAAGAGAGGGCTCATTGGTAAAGACTCTGAAATTGGGAAAGATTGGAAGCAAAAGGAGAAGGGGACAGCAGAGGATGAGATGGTTAGTAGTGTCACTGAAACAATGAACATGAATTTTGGCAAATTCCAGGAGATAGTGGAGGACAGAGGGGCCTGGCATACTATGGCCCATGGGGTCACAGAGTTGGACATGACTTAGTGACTGAACAACAATAATAGAGTTACAGAGTTGGAAAGTCCATGAAGTCCTCAAGCCCAATGACCTGCACACTATGGGATTTACTACACCATGCCCAATTGGTGACTACTCAGCCTCTGTGTGAAAACCTCCAGTGAAGGGGAGAAATATTGGTCCATGGGGTAACCTATTCCATCAATTGACAGCTCTTACTCTCAAGAAGTTCTTCTTAATGCCTAATCTCTATCTGCATCCTTGATGTTTCTCCCATTCGTTCTAATCTTATACTTTCATAAGACATAGATTCCAGTCCTCTGATCATCCCCATTACCCTTCTCTGAACTTTTTTCAATTTCTCCAAATCTTTCTTCAAGCATAGTACCCAAAATCTGAGGTGGATTTCATCTGTAGCAGAATTCAGTGGAAGAGTTCCTTCCCCATGAAATGGAGAGAAGTGAAGTTAACCTAGTGATTGAGGGCGGGGCGGGGGTCAAAAATGAACTTCTTTTTCTCCATGAATAGAAGAGTGAAAGTCGAAGGCAGTAGTAAGTCACGAAAAATGAATGAAGTGGGTCTGCACTATGGATATATAGGATTTGCTTGGACCCTTCCCTTCCAATCCTAAAGAATATATAGGTTGTTTGAAGGCTGGAAGGAGACTGCAGATGTAGCAAGCAAAGACACCTGTCACAGAAGCGCTGGAGAAGATCAAGCTGGAGTAACTGGAGTCCAGAAGTAGCAGTGTGGAAAGACTGTTGGCAGCCAGCTCAGCTGCCTCTGATCCCCTTTGCTGCTTGAGGGATGGAGAGAACTAATTTCAAACATGTGGTATATAAAACCATATGCAAGTTGTGTGCTGTGGTTTCAGTTTGAGGATTTGGGGGGGGGAGGGATTGTCCAGGACAATTGTGTATATCTCTCGGGGTTCTGTTAAAGCAATTGGAGTGCACATTTTGCATGAGATATTAAATGCCATCATGGAGAAGGAGGTGACCTGTAATTCCAGGACTCCATAGGACTCATGGCCAAATTCCAGAAGAATTGTGCAAGGGATTAGTTCAAACTTCTGACACGAGCATTCTCATCCTCCTCTATCAAGCAATTGCAAAAGAGGAAGGAAAGAAAGAAGAAATATGTATTTGAAAGAAAAATGTTGAAAATAAAATAGGTGGGTCTAGTACAAATTGGCATGTAGGCGGCCTCCAGATTAATTCTAAAGTGACGTAGTCCTCAGATGAAAACAAAAACAGATTGTCATCTCCAGTACAAAGGTAACATTCTGCCTCTCCCCCATCAACTTTAGTTGGACACTTCTTCAGTGTGTGGACTTTCCATTTTCTTGGCAACTGTCTGGCATGCATTTGCTGTAAAAATTAAGCTAGATCAGCCATCCCACAGGAATTGATGGAAAAATTGAGAGAAATATGGTATTCAACAGAAGATGAATCAGTGAAGGTACCAACCAAACCATACAGCAAATCTGGAGAATGACAGAGTGGGCAACAAATTGGAAGAAGCCAGCCCATGTGCCATTATCAAAGAAAAGAAACTTTGTACAGTGTGCACACTGTTGTACAATATCCTTTTGTACAATAGCGTCTGCCTTTTAGGAAAGACCAATGCAAAATAAGAGTTAATAGGGTAGCACGGAAGGCTTTGAAAAGTATATTCAGCTCTTCATGAAAGAAGGCCCTGGCCATTCCAGCATGAAAGAAGGCTCTGGCCAGCATTTAAGGGGAGGCCCTGGCCAGCACAAAAAAAAGGAGGAACCCGGAGCGCAAAAGAAGGCTGGCACAAAATAAGACGGTGGTGGTGGCCCATGGTATTGTGGGCATGATGGCAGCAGGTAGATGGGCAGCAGAGATGGAGGAGTTGAAGAAGAGGCAGTCTTTTACCTTCTTCCAAGAATGGCTTGGATTCAGTGGGTCCTCACCTAATGTCTGTGCAGGATTTCCTTAATGATAGCAACTAAGATTGCTGGAACTGCTGTCACTAAGCAGAGTGGAATTTCACTTAACAACCGCACTGCTTAGCGGAGGAATGTCTGATCCCAATTAGAGTCATGAAGTGAGAAGTAATCAGGTATTTCCCATTAATGGACATTTGTTTTTAAAAAGTTCACAAAAGTGTAGTCATAAGCTGCTGGCCAAAGCCTTAGGAATCTGGCTGCGGCTAACTGCTCTAGCAGAGAATGCCAATCTGCTCAATTTGATGGGAATCCAAGACACGGATTTCCACGAAGATGCACAAATTCTTCCCAACAAAAGGGATTGAGCTTGAGGCAAGCTTTATACAAGGACTGATTCACCAAAGAAGAAGACTTTAAAAATATCTCGTAAACCAAGTGAGTCAGAAGAACATAATGTGCACACAATGTTGATGCCCATTAAGCTAATATTAAAATTAAACTTTGCTCATTTCATTGCAGTGGGTATGCACGATGAAATCCTTGAGTAAACAGTGGGAATTTCAGCATGGCCCAAATGCCTCCTGATATCTGGAAACACAACCACTTCATGTCATTAGTTATTTTTTTTAAAAAAAGAAAACAAAATGATATCTCCTAAGAACAAGCAATGACTATAACGTAACATCTCAAACAGAGCTGTGTACACACAGACAAAAGCAGGTGAAGATATTATCTGTGGAATTATGTACTGTAGAACTTTGATTGTGGGTTTAAAAAGAAGTATAAACTCTCTAAACTTTAGTGGAAGAAGAAAGTTAAGCAGGTTAGATTCTCTCCCGGCCTCTCAAAAATTTTGCCAAAGGTTGGGCAGAGAATGTAGTTTTATACATTTTTCAAAAGTCAGGTAGGTAATTAATCACCATTCGATATTAGACAACAAAGTCCATTTACAATCCAGGTCATAGTCCAAAAAAACTAATCCAGGGTTGAGAAGTCCAAGAAAACTGGTCACAGCATCACCAAAATTCTGGGCATCACTTCTACTATGCCTCTGTAAAATAGTGTAGATTTACTTTGACCAAGTGGTGCTGGCCATATTTTGATCCACTTCAGCGAAAGACACCTCAATGAAACTATTTGGTGGCCTCAGACTGCTATAAGGGAAAACTCCTGTTAGTCTTCTCTGCAGGACAAACCACAGTCTTTCCAGACTAGATGGATTTGGGGTTACCCATAGTATACACTGAAGCCATCCAGCATGGAAGGCTGTTGTGCGCCAAGAGGCCTTCAGATCTGAGTGTGGGATAGACCTTCCCACTTTAGTAGTTCCTTTGGCAAATGCTATGGTTATACTCAGGGCTTTTTTTCTCATAGAACGCTCAGAACGGAGTTCCGGCACCTTTTTTGGATGGAACCTTGTAGGGTAGACAAAGTGGGTTGTATGACATGTGTGAGTTCTGGCACCTTTTTTTTTTTTTACAAAAAAAGCACTGGTTATACTGCTTGCCTCTGCCTGTCTGTTTGGGCAGCTGGTCCAGATGGGGCTTCATGTGGATTGGCACACAGTGCAGGATTGCCAAAGTAACCAGATATGGAAGATCTTCAGCACATGCTGAGGAGGTAAGAATTGCTATGGCTACATTGGTGGAAACATTTTAAGATGTGTAAGTGCTCATAGAATGATATTATTGACATAAAGAATGTCTACTCATGAAAAAAACACCTGAAGTAGCAACATATAAAAGCATAGCTCTGCCACTTTGTTATATGGAATTGAGAGCTAGATGTGTCAAGAGAAATATTAAAATAAGCTAAATGCAGAGCAAATGGAATGTGTATGATGAAGGGATGGTACAATAAAAGACGAGGAGATAGGGTTATGAATGAATGGGCGCTGAAGGAATGTGCATTGAGTACAAAATTCATTGTCCAATATATAAAAAGGTGCACTGGTGCAGTTTAGTCATATAGAAAGAATGAATGAAGATCGAATCACAAAACAAATACATGATGGAAGGGTGAACAAGTCAAGAAGGAAAGCCAACAAAGTCATGGTCGGATGGAGGTGGTGAGATTCTGAAAAAAGGGAAGGGTGGGAAATTTAAAGAACAAAATGAAACATATGAAGAGATGTGTGGTCATGGGGGAAGACTGTGATGGATTGCAATGGTACAAAGGTATGGAAAGAAGCAGTGAATGGTTTTGGTATAAACTAGGTTAGTTGTGTTTTCTTTAATATCACATGCCTTTGATTTCCTTGGCTGGCTGTTTCTTATCCCCTTTCTATTCTCTGGCTCACAGGCTTACTCCAAAGGGTGAAGACTAAGATGACATGCCTAAGTATAGTAAATACTTGGAAGCAATAACGACTCCAAGAGAATCATTGTTTGCACTCTAACACTTCCACATCCTTCTCTTAGCCTTTGATCTCTCTACCCAGGCACACTGGGGCTGCCATTTGATTGGTGTTTGAGGGGTGCTTGGTTCTCTCTGAGCTTAGTTGTTTTCTTGCAGACATTTCATTACCCAAACTAGGTAACATCATCAGATTGATGGTTCAGTCTGGGTCCAAAAACAACTGGAAGTCACTAACACTGACTCAGTCTTGCTTTTCAATTCAGATCCATGATTTTCTATTATATTCCCACCTCCTCCTTAACTTCTCAGAATGCAGTTACATATGGAAGCCAGCTCAAAAACTCGGTGGCCTCTATACAGTATTTGATATGGAGATCTACATAATAATATACATACTTGGAAGTTACCCTGAAATTTCAGCTCGATACATTGCATTGTTCTGCAAATTGCCTGGCAAATATTGATAACTGGAAAAGTAGATAATGATTATATTATAGTAAAAACATATTAATGTGATGTAATAAATATTTTCAATAAATGGTCATTCACCTGGGCATTAATCTTTATAAACATAAAGTTATCCTTACAGTATCGACCATTCAGAATGCAGTATTAAAAAGTAAAAAAATTGCCATGTAGGAAACTAAATATCAAAGTCTCGTGAAATTTAGCCATATCTTTTTCCACCAGCATATTATAGAAGGTTTTTATTTTGCTGTGTACTGATTTGCTTGGGGGGGGGGTTTGGGGGGGAGGAGGAGGAGCCTATTCAAGTTACTACACACTTGATGTTGGCCAAAAGGCCAAAAACAATTAACATGTTTTTTCCCCAGGAAATCACTTCTGCTTTCTATGCACTGTGCCAGTTAATCCATTTGTTCCCACCAATAGTTGATTGTACATGTTTGCATCATATAGGAATAAAATAACCTGCAGATCTGTGTGTGGGCAAAGCCCCACCTGGGACAGTATTTATTGGACTGATCTGAGGAGGAGAAATTGTCCTGTGAAATGCTTGTTTAGTCAGATATTTTGGCTCATCATTTGGGGCCATTTGGAGCTGAAGCTACAAAACTATTTCGGTGATGTTTTTATAAGCGAGAGCATAAGATTAGAAAGCAAAGAAATCCTGAGGCAGTGTCTATAAAGTGCCTTCCAGAACCATATTGTGCAAACAAGTTTATTATTATTATTTTTCCATTCCAGATGTTTATAGGATTTCAGTTTTCAAAGTCATTCTTGTTGCAGTTGCAAATGGAAACTGGGAATGTTTGCTATACTTTTCTAACAAGTGTTCCAGAACGATATTCTAATGGGGGATTAATTGAGAAATGGAAGGCTTAATTTCCAGCATCCCTCTTGGCTTGGCTATATATTAATTTACTTAGAGTTTGCCCTTCTAGTGCAAACATAAGTGTTTGAGATATGTCATATGTTTAAAATGTATACTTCCATCAAAGCAACAACAGACAAACATTAACAAAAGAGGCAGGGATCCCAGTTAAATTCATTCCTTGCCACACACAACAAGAAGCCTGCCAAAATAACAACATTCAAAATAAGCAGGGGTGTCTGCAGGTGTAATGGAATATGCGGATGACCTTGGAGAAAGAGGGGAGGGGATGCTGCTTATTAAACAATCAGAGAAGAGAGGCAGGAGCCCCCAGTGGCTAACAGAGAAAGAAACTTACGACCCACAAGAATGGTTCAAGCAGCTAAAAGTCGCAGCAGGAAGTTTGTATTTTCAGACTTGCAAAGTTCTATTAAGGTGGCCTCACAATAAAGTAGCATTACTTCATCTGGTTGTGTTTCCTGTCTGGTTTACTCGGGAGGTTAACATCAGTCTTGCAAGTCTCCTACTCTCTTCCAAAGAGAGGAATTTCAAGAACGGCTTCCAATGCTCAAGGAGCCCCGCTAACCACCGAGCATCTGATAGCCATGTTGTTACAACACCAAGTAGATGTACAGCTGACCAACTGACAGAATGCCATGATACGCAGCAACAGGGGCAAAATTTGCCTCAACCTGACACAGCACAACAAATAGTGGCTTAATCAATGCTTCTGCATTCCCATGGGAGCTTGTCAGAGAAGGGTTTTTTGGGGGGGAAATCAGAATCAATTCCACAGTTTTGTTGCTCAGATGTTTATGGCAGGCAGAGTGGTGGAGTTTATCACAGATCGCACCAAAGTGCCTTTTGGTGCTGAACTTGCTGAAGTTAGCAGCAGCCAAGTGGGCAATACCATTCATTGAAGGGAAGGATCCAATGCTGGTCTACTATCAAGACTTCATGTATAGGACAATTTTAAATTTGCCTGCAAGGTTTCAATACCTAATGTAAGTCACGCAGAGAGCTAACATAAATCAATACATAATTTACCTCAGAAGATTATTCGTGAGAGTACGAAATAGAGGAGATCCTATTCTGCAGCACTGAGCTTGGGGGGGGGGGAGAAATTAAAAAGGAATTGAAAAACCAATATTCTAAATAGTAATGTTTGGAAATAAATATTTAAAGAAAACACGCTTCAGTAGAAAAGTAAAATAGATTTTAAAAAATGTGTGTATGAGGGGTACTTGGTGCTTTCTGAGCGTGTTTGTTTTCTTGCAGATGTTTCATTACCCAAACTAGGTAACATCATTAGAGTAGCACTGATGATGTTACCTAGTTTGGTTAATGAAATGTCTGCAAGAAAACAAGCAAGCTCAGAGAGCACCAAGGACCCCTCATTTCAATTGTGAGTTACAAATATTCGCCTTTAAATGTGTGTATATGTGTGTGTGTTATTTTTTTTCCCCACCTAGGAGTCCACACTGATGCTCCTGTTCCTTCTGAGAGTTACACTTGTTATTTTGAAGAGCCATTTATAATATTTTAATTTAAAGACAGCAGAATCTAACAAAATAGCCTAAGCAGGACTTCCGCTAAATGCAGCTGAGTATTACCACTTATGGATCCTATGTGAGCTTCATTAATAAAACCCAGCCATATATCAACTTGTTTCCCTATATTCGATATTTTCCTGTGCTCAGGTTGACAAACGAAAGCAAGAAAAGAGAGACTTCAATTAAGGCATGGGCCTGCTCATTCTAACTCTTTCAATGCCCTTCAGATTTAAAATAACTACAATTATAAGCTTGGAACACAGAAGACAGAATTGTTCTTACCAAGAGATTTCATGCGTCATGCAAGGATGGCATTCAAACATGCCCTCCCTTTTCAACGTTTTCTTTTTGAAGTATTATTTTTCATTGTTAGTTACAATATGCTCAAATCCCGGGGGGGGGGGATCTGTGGGAGGTGATGGAGCGGTGGCAATGCCATTTTCTGATTCCTGATCTTCCAACGGATGTACAGAGGATTACAATATTTTTTTCTTAGATGCACAGCAGGAATGTTTATGATAATAACAATGATGTTTATCTTACGAGGATTATGCCGAAGCGAGTTTAATTGTATTAGTCAAAAACAGATCGATGCTGGGGCTGATGTAATATGTTTAGCATCAATATAAAGGTTGCTAAGTGTTAGGCTTTCAAATGGAATTAAGGAGGCAATAGGACAATGGAACATATGGAAATCATTTGGGGTTTTTATGTTTCTTGTCTAGCAAGAAGAATTAGCGAATTTGCTAGTTTCTGGAGGATCAGAGCTGCTATGTGCAAACAGATGGGCCTCTTTCTCCTCTTCCTCATCCTCGTCCTCTTCACATCACTGCCATGACTCCCCCACTTTCTTCTTCTTCTCTCTTCTTCCTCCTTCTCCTTTATCTACCTGAACCTGGATGTTTAGAGAGCCTGAAGAAGCCTGACAGCTGGCTGTAGTTTGCAATTATTCATAACATGCTTTTTAATGGATTATAAAAATGGTGGGATATATACAGTCACATCTCAAGCATGACAGACTGTATATAGGGTTGTGCCAAAAGGCTTTTGTGTTGAATTTATCAATCCATATTAGAAGTGGCAGAATAATAGTGATGGCAAGGGCCTGGATTTTATCTGTGCTTTATAAGGAGATCCTAATCATGAAGAGATGGATTCTGGCGAAGATTTTGCTGTACAAAGACATGGAAGGTGAAATCCATACATTTGGCAATGCTGGCATGATGCTGACAAAGCCTTGATTTCACTTCATCCCTACATTTGGGTCCACAATCTTCTGAGGACTAAACTAGATGACAAATGTAAAAGAATAACCCTGCTTTGACATCAGAATCTTCAAGATGTTCTTTTAGAACTGAAAGGACAATTTAACTCTTCCCTGTCATGAAAACAGCATGTATGCACCCTTGTCTATTTTCTGTAGCTCCTGAAAAAACAAAAGGTTTTAAATACTATAGGGACATTGTTTTGAAAATATCTGTGTTGGTTGACCTATTCTCCATATCACTTGAGGGCAGGACAAAAAATAAAGGGTGGAAGATCATTAAAGAGAGATCCACCCTAGACCTAAAGAAAAGTTTCCTGACAATGAGAAGAATTAACCAGTGAAATGGCTTGCTTTCAGAAGTTGTGAGTACTCCATCACTGGAGGTTTTCAAGTAGAGACTGGAAAACCATTTGTCTGAAATGGTATAGGTCTCCGTCTCCTGCTCAAGCAGAGGGTTGGACTACTAGAAGATCTGCCAGTCCTATTATTCTATGTTCTGTGCTCTATGATCTTCCAAAATTTGCAGTTTTGATTGGATTGGAGGGTTAAGAAGTCCAATGACTGCCTTAAATAACTGAAAAGATTATTTCTTCTCTCCAAATCTTTAATTTTTTCTCAGCTGGTAAATTTGGAACTATCCTGATTGTGCCCCATGTGAAAAAAAAAAGATGTAAATATATGGTTTAGTATTTATTTGAAGAATTTGGGAAGATAAATATGATTTAAATTTCACTCCAATGTTGCTATAAATCTTCCTTTTTTTAATTCCTTCATGCTACTTGCATGAATTCATAAAACTCAAGATTTTTAGCGTCTAAGTTACAAATTGCTATTGAGGAAAGTGGATATAAATTTATGGGAATTTATTCTGGTTGAAATAAAGAACTTCAGAATTCAGCCATTTTTTTTGTCCTATTTGAAAGATATTAAGTTACCTGCATAAAAGTATTTTTGTATCCAGGTATCAATTTCAATACTCCACTTAATAGCAGAAGACACAGATATGGAAATATTAGGTCATGTGACTAACCCTTTTTTGTTACCAATGAAAAGCTTCCCTGGGAGCATTAAAAAAAGCTGGTAATATTTGTGTGTGTGTGTGTGTGTGATAAATTGGACCTTGCACAAAATGAGTGTTTTGGAGCAATTTAGTTTGAAATGTAACTGTTTTAAAACCTCTCTGGAATTTAAAACAAAATTTGGTTAACCTATGAGTACTTGGTCTGGCAGCTTTTTCAACTTATGCACTTACTTGGGCTGATTTGTCCTGATGCCATTGCTGCTTGTGGTTAGACACTTAGAAGAATGACTTGAGGTTCCTAGATCGATATTCCACTTTTAAAAGCAATTGACTACAATGTTTGATCTACAAAGATGAGAGGGTCAAACTATTTTCCAAAGCACCAAAAGGCAAGACAAGAAGCAATGGCTGAAAACTAACCAAGGAGAGAAGCAACCTAGAACTAAGGAGAAATCTCCTGACAGTTAGAACAATCAACCGGTGGAATAGCTTGCCTTCAGAAGTTGTGGGTGCTCCTTCACTGGAGACTTTTGAAAAGAGACAGGACAGGTCTGAAATGGCGTAGGGTCTCCTGTTCGAGCAGGGGGTTGAACTAGAAGACCTCCATGGTCCCTTCCAACTCTTTTATTCTGTGTTATTCTATGTTATATGACGTTAGCAAACTTTACAAGATCAAATTTGAAGTGTTTTTATGTAGCAGTGGGAGGTCACCATGAAAAAATGCAAAATTCTTTGACACTTACAAAAATTTATTTTGACCTTAAAATGAGAATTAGACAACAAAAAAATATCTATCACATGCATAGAACACCTGACAAAGTGCTTAATAAAGGGTGGATGCAATCGCCTGCTATTAGAGGTGTAATTCAGAAGTTGGAACATTTAACTCACATGAATTTGGACTCATCTTACTATTGTCATACTTTGGGCTGAAATCCACAAGATTCTTAACATGAGTTAGGTCAATTAATACTGATTAAGGATACATATGCTCTTGGTTTTATCCCCAGCATTTGGAATCTATCAAGACATCAAAGTTTTGCTTTTTTTTTTTGTTCAGGGAGGACAGCCAAAATGATTATATACAACACTGGAAAGACAACTCTACACCTGATTTGCAGAAATGAATTGCTGACACGTGTGATCTGTCAACATTTGAATTAAGGCATTTGGTTGATTTTAATGAAAAGGCAACGGAAGACTTTTCCTCATTCAGGTTAATACTTTACTTCTTCTTCTTTTTTTAATGAAATAGATTTCCAGGCCTACACTGTTGCATTTCAAAGAAAACCACATTTTTCAACTGTTGTATATGAATGGTTATATGAAGGAAAGTTATAAAAAGAAGAGAGACATTGTCTCTCTCTTGGACCGAGGAAAACTATGTTCAGTTTAGGTTCCATGCAATGTTGTGTGATTATTTTCTGATGGCACACAATTCAATATACTTCTGTCAAGCTGTTCCAACTGTTCGTTCTTCCTTATGGCTTTTCTGCTACAATGTCTAAAAAGCACTCCAGCAAACAATTCCCAGCTGCCAATTTTGATCCCTTCTGGCTGTGCTTTCCCATGTAACCAGGCTAGGATCACAAGAATAAATTGTGAAAGAAGGCAAGAAAGCCAGAGAAAGAACAGCATGATTTCCATTATTGCTGGAAATCACAATAATGAAGATTCTCTCTCACACACACAACATGCAATATATATAACTATATATACAGAGAAAGGAAATCAGAGAAATGTACTCAGTGCTTAATATTAGCCACACAGTGTCTTTTAATAGAGGTTTGCACTGTCTTCTTTTCATAATTGTATATATGGATAATGGCCATTGACCTGGTTAGCAATAGCAATAGTACTTAGACTTATATACTGCTTCACAGTGCTTTACAGCCCTCTCTAAGTGGTTTACAGAGTCAGCATATTGTCCCTAACAATCTGGGTCCTCATTTTACCGACCTTGGAAGGATGGAAGGCTGTGTCAACCTTGAGCCAGTCAGGATTGAACTGCTGACAGTTGGCAGAATTAGCCTACAATTCTGCATTCTAACCACTGTGCCACCACAGCTGTACTACTTTACATATTACTCAAAGCTATACTGCACCCAGATTTGTTCACCACATATAAAAAAGATGTTGAGACTCTGAAAAGAATGCAGAGAAGACCAACAAAGATGATTAGGGGCTAAAACATATCATGAACAGTAGCAGGAATTGGGTATGTCTAGTCTAGTGAAAAGAAGGACTAGGGGTGACATATAGCAGTGTTCCAATATTTGAGGAGCTGCCACAAAGAATAGAGGTCAACCTATTTTCTAAAGCACCAGAAGACAAGAGAAGAAACAATGAATGGAAAATAACCAAGGAGAGAAGCAACCTAGAACTAAGAAGAAATTTCCTAACAGTGAGAACAATTAACCAGTGGAACAGCTTGCCTTCAGAAATTGTGGGTACTCTGTCACTGGAGGTGTCATGGTTCCGACAGACAGACAAATAAAGCAGAACTCTGAGGCTTGCAAGTTCCTCAAAGAACATCTTTATTGATACAAAATATCGGCACGTCAAAAGTGAAACCAAGTCTGAATAGACACGTAACAATCCCCAATACAAAGTTAGGAAATCCCACCCCTAAAACTATGCAAGCTACTACATTCCCCAATACATCTTCTTGGTGGGCTTTTCACGAAACGCCCAGCCTACAGTCCTGGGAGTAGCCAATGACCTTGGTTCCCACGGGAGAAAATCTGTTTAGTCTAGCGAAGCACCTGGTAACCCCCCCTCCCACCGTGCTATGTGTCAACCGAAAATGAGTAGGGAAAATGGCTGCAGCCACGCTCATTTTCAAAGTTGACAGGAGGCTTTTAAGAAGAGGCTAGACCAGGGGTAGACAACCTTGGCTCTTTTATGACTCGTGGACTTCAACTCCCAGAATTCCTGAGCCAGTCTAAAATGGTACTGGGTCTCCTGCTCAAGCAAGAGGTTGGACTAAAAGACCTCCAAGGTCTCTTCCAACTCTGTTATTCTATGTTCTGTGTTCTCCTATAATGTGGTTTGACTGTTGGCATGATGTGCATGCCTAGTTAGTATGGTGAAGCCAATAAATCACAGTTTTTGTTTGTTTATTGTTTTCAAAACAACTACATTTTAATACACTGTACAGAATACATCTTTGTGATTTGAACCGCCAGTTCATTGAGGCCTTGCTATTTGAAACATTGTGATTCCAATGATATGATTATGACCTCAGCTGTTTACGTGGATAGCAACCATCTGTCTGTGATCATGGCTGTTTCCAGTGTACTGCGGTGATAATAGCAATGGCTAGGGCATTCTGCAAAACTTTCAGAATGTTTCTTCTGGTGGGACATTTTGGTAGGATTTTAAATAGAAGACCATATAGAGTATGTAGTTCAGGGCTAAACTGTGGAGTCCTTGGTAATTTCTCGGCTTGGTTGTTTGCTTGCAGACATTTCAGTACCTAGCTAGGTAACATTATCAGTGCTTCTGTGTGTGCAGTTTGCTCTCTGGTTGTACAGGTAGCCCAAATTGAGCCCAAAATTTCCATCGCTAAGCGGGACAGCTGTTAAGTGAGCTTTGTTGCATTTTGCGACCTTTCTTGCCACCCTTGTTAAGTGGATCACTGCAACTGTTAATTTAATAACATGGCTATTAAGTAAACCTGGCTTCCCCATTGATTTTGCTGATCAGAAGATTGCAAAAGGTGATCACATGACCCTAGGACACTGCAACCATTATAAATATGAACCTGTTGCCAAGCAGTCAAATTTTGATCACTTGATCATGGGGATACTGCAACGCTTGCAAGTGTGAGAAATAGTCTTAAGTCACTTTTCTCCAATGCCGTTGTAACTTTGCATGGTCACTAAATGAATGGTTGTAAGTTGAGGACTATCTGTGTATGGTAGCGTGCTCTGCCAGTGATGGTGCAGGTTTGTCCTCGAAAGCTCCTTGAGTAGGGTATTGCTTTCTGCTTGATTGTTTGTCTGGAATAATTCTGCTTATCTGGGTATGGGTTGCTTGTTCTGGTCTTTTTGTTTCCTTCTTAGCTTTTCGTTTAACTGATGATGTTACCTAATTGGGTAATAAAATATCTGCAACAACCAAGCTTAGAGAGCACCAAGGATTTCTATAGGATTTGAAATCTAACGTATCTACAGCATGTTGGCCAATTGGAAAAGATAAATTTTTATAATAATAATAAAGAGAGCATATGGGCTGGAGGCATATATGGCTTAGTGAAATGTGTGAAGCCAGACATTATTGCTGAACTTGGTTGATGTGGTTTATTCAGCAAGCCATAGTCTAAACATGCAAAGTGACCATAGCATTGACTGTCAGGAAATGGGACAGAAGACTGTATTCAATTGAATTACACTTCTAAAATCCAGGCTTCTAAGAATTGGTGTCAATTTGATGAGCTTCCATATTCCAGATTATAGGAGAGATTTGATCTGAGACCATGCCTCAAATCCATCTACTTTCCTTCAACATTTGAACTAACAAATCAAAGTAGGTAGCCTAATTTGGTTAGCCTCTTTGCTTCAACAACAAGGTCTTCTGCACATATGTGTGCAGAAGTATTCATGCTCAGAAGATCATGGCAACCTCCAGTTTGAAGCCTTCAGATCAAAGCTGGATGATTTTGATCTGGTAATCTGCTTCAAAGGGTGGTTTGATCAAAACTCTGTTGAACCTCAAAGATCTACACAACTCTAGTCCAATATATAGTTCAGTTTTAAAGAATATGACAAGTCAAGTGAAAAATTGGACTGCCCAATGTTCATTGTCCCAAAACTATATCAACTAGGAGTCTTATATAGTATTTAGTAGTTTTTCTCTCTAATCCCCACTTAACTGAAATTTCAAAAAAAGAAAAAAGCCACAGAATTCCAGACTATAAGTAGCATACAGTGGTTGTTTGTCCCAAAATACCACCAAGCTGACTACAGCAAACACAAATTACAAGCTTTACCTAATCACAGATATGCTACCAAGTCATTTCTGGTTTGCACAAATGACAGTGAGCGGGTGCAGTCTTGCCACTGCCTGACTTTCTGTTTTGAGTTTTGCAGATATTTGAAGGATTCTGGTTCACATTTAGAACAGGAATGTTGTTTGGAACAGATAGGAAGCATTATCTGTGATCCTTCATTATACCATTTGCTGCACATGTAATATCTTTAACTACAGCCATATTAATAATCACACTCTCAGCAAAACCTGACCTGGTATTAAATCAATTGAAGGTACTGCTTCAAAATTGATCCTGAGTATCTTATACAAGCAGCAATGTCATCATTACCATCACCACCACCACCACCACCACCACCACCACCACCATCATCATCATCATCTTCATCATCCTGTTTCAAAGAAGACAAAATGAGATTTTCTCTTAAATCTGCCAAACTAATTTGATAAATTGGATATTGGGCACCTTGGTTGGAAGAGATTTATTATTTGCTTTTTTTATTTTGTTGATCAAATTTTAAAACTGCCCATCTCCCTCACAGAAGGACTTTGGGCGGCGTACAAATAAAATATTAAAACATAAAAACAGTATATAAAATTTAAAAAGAGGCAAAGATCAATGTTAAAAATTAATTAAAAGGCAGGGAAGGGCTTTCAGGGCGCTAAGCAGCCTCACAGCTGTGTGTCTGCTATTCTACCGGGGAGGGGGGGGGAATTTGGTCTGGCTTTACTCTTTTCTCAGGAATCTCTTGGGAACCATAAGCTGGATATGGGCCACTAACAGTGAATTCTTAGGACATATTGAGAATCCACAATTCCAGGATAAATGTGCAGGAAGTGGTAACAGTGCTTCTTGCCTGAAAGCACAATGAGTTGTAGTACATAGTTGGCTGAAGGAATGCCATATTTTCTTTTTCTTTTCTTTTTTTTCCTGGCAGGGTTCGTGTGCCTATAAAAGTTATGGAGCTGGCAGGTGCTCCCAGCAGACAACATGCAATGGGAAAGCTCTAGTTTGATGTATTTCTGCCAGATAGGCGGCTCTTAATAGCATAACCCTGCCAGGAGGAGGGGGAAAAAAGTGGGGAGGGCAAATTCCTACATATCAATTCTTAGAAGCAAAGAAAAAAGGGGAAAGCAAAACTGAAAGTCATCAGCATTTGATTTTAATTCCTCGTACATGATCTCTCACTTTTTTGTCCTGTTTTCTTTTCAGCAGCTGTACATTTTAGGCAGTGGTGGGATTCAAATATGTGAACAACTGGTTCTCTGGGTGGATGCCACTTCTGGAAGTCCATTCTGGGCCTGGGCAACAAAAAATTAGCTACCGGTTCTGCCGAAGTGGTGCGAATCGGCTGAATCGCACCACTGATTTTAGGGCATGAAAGAATTATCAGTTGAATTCATCACTTCCTTTTTTCCTAAAAAAATGATATGATGTGTCAAACTGCTATCACCAGTTTTTATTTAGTTAAAAAAAAAGTATCCAGGATTAAATATCCAGGATTCACAAAGTCTTTTGAAAAGACAAAGAAACACAATAGAGATTGAAGCCCTGACCATTTAATCTATGTATTGTGTGGCTGCCATCTTGACTTGACTTGACTTCACACACACACACACACACACACATACCCTTGATCCCACATATCTAGGATGAAAAAAAAAAGGCAAATTGGCTTCTGTTTTGCTAGGAATTCTAGAAATGATAGTGAAGGACGTAGGTGCATTAATTGAAATAAGCAATATTGTTTTTTGGGCTGTTCCCTCTCTGAAACTGAAGATGAAGGAATACAAGCAAGCAGATCAAGAGAAAACAAAATGTAGTCTCAGCAGGCATGCAAATAGAATTACAGAAATAGCTTTCAAAAATAATTGAAAATATCCCCAGAATTAAAATATAACTCTCTCCCCCATGTGCACTAAGAGGTTAGTTGCTTTAACATTTTGCCTACAACACCTCTCACCAGCAGACAAATTGAATGCATATGCTAATTTTTCTATACATTTAAAGCACAGATGAACTGAAGCTTTGCTTTCAAACTTCCTAAGGAAACGGTAGAAACTCAATAATGTATTTAAACAGAGAAGACAAGACATCTATTTGTTGCAATGGCCATGCTCACTAATATCCAAAACAACTGGAAACTATCAGGTTAGTTATTGATGGTCATCGACTTAAATTCTTTTTGTACAACCTTGCAGTCAGACGCATTGAAAATAAATACTGCATTGTGTGAATCTGAGACGCTAAAGGACTCGTCATTTATTCCTATCTCTGAAGCTGAGGCTAGCCAGATCGCCCACACGCACGTGGATATTCTTTAAATTGTTATCATTTCAGGTTTGAAGCTGAACGCTCGAGTGAATTTCTGTGAAAGATATTACATTAGGGCTGATGTATAGGCCTTACCTCACTGAAAAGTACTGCTATAGTTGAATGGTTTTTGATGTTTCATTCACCTATGCGAGTTGCTTAATATCATGCAAGCATATCAGTTACACTCAGTCCTCTCCATTAAGAAAGGAATGATAGAGAGAATGGTGGAGAATGACACTGCAAGAGAGATCAGTTACCCCCGGAGTAGTATCCTCTCCTGTAACATGAAAAGATGGCCTCCGCCATAACATCAGTTACAAAACTATTTACCACAGGTGCTTGTATTACTGCTGACATGCAGTGTGGAACATCAGCACTCCAGACTGCCCATAACATTTGGGAAGGTTAGGATTAGCTGTCTGTAATGGAGCTCTTTAATATCCAAAGGCATGATGATAAAAGTCTGGTGCAAAAAATTGTGAAGTTTCCCCCTTCTGTCTGTCGAGATTCTCAGTCATCCAGATCAGGGCTGCCTCAAAGGTGCTTTTTCAAAAGGCAACTGGACTTTTTGTTTTTCCTTGAGGAAGAAGAAGAAGAAAACGTTTCGCTTCTCATCCAAGAAGCTTCGTCAGCTGACAGGATGGGGGGGGGGGGATGGAAGGATTCTATTTCTTTGCAGTCATCTAATGGTTAACACTCTCTCTAGGAGCCATTGAGACCACCTGAATCCTGGTTTCCATTAGTGGCCTAAGTATTTTTTTCCTTACAATCTGGCTGTAGTACTCAGCACTACAGACCTTCAATTTTTATTTTTATTTTTTGGTTTCTTATGTTTGGCAAAAGTACAGTTCTCAACCATTTATCTGCATTAACCGAAAGGTGCATTGCACAAAGAAACAAAGACCCCTGAATTACTTTTGTTAGATGATAATGTCTTGATAATCTGGTTGGTGGTTAAAAGAACTGCTTGGTGTTTAAAAGAAACAGAACGGAAAGGAAATCATTATCAAATAGTCAAATCATTAGTCAATGGTCAATATTGATAGCACTTTTCTCACAGTTCAAAACACTAAATTTAAGCCTTAGGTAATATCTTAACTAATGGAAACATTACATTACTGACGTATTGGCTGTTTTTGCCTTTGTTTTGATATCTCCATTGGAAAATTGTCACAGATATTCAGGAGCACATTGATTCAGAATTAATCGAGTCATTTTTTTTTAGAAAGACTGAACATCTTCAAACATGTTACCTAGGCACTGTTGTTGTATTGTTGTTGCTACACTTTTATCCCACTATTTTTAAGAGCAAGTTCTAGATGGGCCACTATATAAGCTGTCCCTGAAAAACTATGAAAAAAGTCAAAAGTTGTATCAGAATTATTGATTTCTCTGTATTAACTCAATGCAGGGTATCTGCGGATCATAATTAAAATAATCAAGATGAAGCTTGTGATGATGCAATCAAAGCTCTGCCTGGTTTTATATGCGACACATGTAATATGCAAGCTTCAATCACACTATCACCACTTTGAACCCTGTTGACACCTTGAATCAATGGCAGGAACTGTGTAAGATAATCTCTTTCCAAAAACAAAATTTGACCTTTCAATTTATTTCATACTCCAATCAGCACTTGATTCCATGCTAAAGAAAACAAAGATACTGCAGACTCTGCTTTGGGAATAATGATGATCAGTCTCCTGGGCAGGAAAGCATGACCATTTACTTATCATTTCATTCTATTTTGTTCTGCTGTAGTTTCAAGCCACTCCCAGCAGCTCAGATAATGAAAGATATATAGCAAATGAATGCAAAAATCAAATCAAATGTAGAAACAGAATACGATAAGCATAATGGTGAATTCTTATGATGCTCTCGGCTTGGCTTATGCTACCTTAGCATGGTAGTTGCAATTTGTTTCTAAAATATTATTCTAGAAAAATATCACATTCACCATTCCCTAATACGTTAACATTTAGGCTTCCTGACCGAATTGTGTTGCAAGAAGTTCAAGACATTCCAGATTTTACCGACATTATCCATTGGTGTGTTCCTCGTGCAATCTTCATTCCAAACAGAAGAAACGTTTTGAAAATAGGAAAATTCAGTGTGTGCATTAAAGTTTAGATTTTCAGGAATACAGAACACTCAGCCTCTATTTCAAAGAAAAAGATTCAGGCTAAAGATGTAACAGAGCTGAAAGCACCCTGATCTTGCCAATTCTGCAAAGTTATTTCAAAATCTTGCTGTAATTTATCATTTTCTCTGATATGGCCAGTTTCCATTTCACATAAAAATACCTTCCTATGTGAAGTGATACACCTGCTACCCTAAAACCCTAACTCATCAACAATACACAATTATAGTTGCCCCCCTGAATCAGAAGTTTTACCCAGCAATTCATTCTTTCTACATGGAGTTGTATTTTTATATTATTAATCTGGACAGTCATTATCACGTTTAGCTGAGGTTTCAGTTGAGACTATAAACATTTATGTAACATTAGCATAAAGTTAGGGAAAGAGTTTCAATAAAAGGGCATAAAAGTAGAAACCAGACTTGTATTCATTTCATTATTCTATTCTATTCTATTCTATTCTATTCTATTCTATTCTATTCTATTCTATTCTATTCTATTCTATCCATCTATTGATTAGCATTATTGTCAGCCGTACAAAACCTCCCAGACCAAGAAACCCACACCATATAGATCAGAACTATTTTTATTGTAAAGCTATAGAAACAGAATATTGCATATCTTGGTATGTTTGCCGCTCTCTCCCTTTGTGTGAACTAGGGATGGACTTGACTGAGACATTTATTCACATTACATTCTTGGCCCAGGCTCAAGCCCTGTTTATCTAATCGCTGCTTTGGTAGTTTCTCTTTCTCCTGTCCCTCAAGGCCATTCCCTACACTCTCTACAACTATGGAAAGTTTAGCATCTATCTCAACATTGCCAAATAAACAAACAAACAAACAAACAAACAAATAAATATGTTAAAGGCACATTGTTATTCCAAACAAGAAAATCATCAGGCAGTGGAATGCAATCAAACTTGCAGAATTCTCCTTTTGTATCAGATTAAATGAGGCCAATGGAGAATTTTGTCCACTTGTCATCCACCCAAACTTGCCACCGTCGACCGAATTAGGAAAGCATTGTGCTTCAAAAGGGGCAGGACTTGCATCATTTTGTCACAGTGTTGTTCTTGTCGGTCTGTCCACCTTTTTCCCCCCTTCCCCCCCCCCGGAAACCATTGTTCAGTTTCATACAAATATACTGTTCTAACCAATTAATGTAGTGGAATGCTATTGTACTTTGATATTCACCAGGAGCAGTTCTTAATTCACAAAAGACATGCAGAAATAGATATGAGGAACATAACATGTACCTAAATTAATGCATAAATGACATTAAAACACCATACATGAGCAACTGCTTTCAAATGTGCATTTTAAAAAAGCAGTGTACAAAATGTATATTTTGTGGAATAAAAATGACAATGATTTTCAGGTGGCATTTCAAAAAGATGTTGCATTCTCATGTGGAAGCAGGATAAATAATTGTCATATGGGAAAATAGGTAACAGTTTCCAGACTGTTTTAGATTTTGATGTTAGCCTTGCTGCTGTCTAATTTGTATGGTCTCTTGATTTGTTGTTGTTTTATTTTATTCAATATGTTTTAGCTCAAATTGTATTTGTTTCTTTTGGTGTGTTTATTATGAACTACCTAGAGAGCTTAGTTTAGAGCTGGTTTAAAATATTTAACAAATAATACATAAACAAGCTTGGGCAGATTTAACCACCCCTAAACTATAGAAATATGGGTATTTACATTGTTTAGAGCTGTCAAATAGTGGAGACCTGAGTGTATGTGCATGAAATATTTTTATCCAATTCCATTATTCCAACCCAAAGTAATAATGAAAGTGGAGGTTCGTTCTCTGAGCTTGTGGGTTGGTTTCCGAACATTTCGTTATCAGAATTCCCTAAATTCTGCTGAAGATGTTACCTAGCCCGGTAACAAAATGTTTAAGTATCTATTATTTAATGATCTAATGATCTAAGCTCAGTCTATAGGTTCTCCTGCTCAAGCAGGGGACTGGATTAGAAGACCTCCAAGGTCCCTTCCAGCTCTATTTTATTCTATTCTAGTGTGTAAGGCAGAGGTCCCCAACCTTTTGGGCACCAGGGACCGGTTCAGTGGAGAGAGGTTTTTCTGCGGACCAGAGGAGGCATGGTTTTGTATGCTGCCTGCCTCCTGTGAATGGGACTTTCCTTGTTTGTGTGGACCAGTTGCTGGCATGCCGCGGCCCGGTACCGGTCCACGGACCAGGGACCCCTGGTGTAAGGAATGGACTGAGTGAGTTGAACAGTTTAAGCACTGTTTGGACTTCCTGTGTGTTATACTACTCATGGGTTTGTATGATGTTCCTTAATGATGGTAAGGCTATAAAAAAAACTCCCAACAAGAAGTGGAGGAGGGTTTTCATTTCTTACCCAGAAGGAGGGAATTCACCCATAGGAGACCCCTTTAATGATGAAAGAGTTGGAAGCAGGCTTGGCTGAAACAAGAGCCGAAAGGGTTTGAGTAGAAAACCACCTCTAGAATTCTGGACTAGCTTCTGTGCTACAGCAGGTCCTTTATAAGACTTCAAGCAATATTCCAAATATTGTTTAAAAATTCTAAAGTTCAAGCCCAATGGCTATACTTCGTTACCTATCACATTTTCTTTCCATGATGTCAAGGCAGCAAACACGTCACCTTTTATTATCCTATTTTATTTTCAAACAGCCATATGAAGTTGATTAGACCAAAGGAAAACAAGTGACCCAAAGTTACCCCAAATGCAACAGGAACCACAGTTCCTCCATGTAAACTTGGCATGCTTTAATGTAAAGTTTCACTTCTTTGTGAGATTACACACACACACACACACACACACTGTTATTTTCCAAAGAGGGCTGGTTTGCCTCTTTAAAAAAAAACAAAAACACATACACACAAACCAAAGTGTAACTTCAAAATAACATTGCTCTTCTTTTGCATGTGTGCAAAACTGGCTGAGAGCCAACCTTTGTCAGTTTCACTTCATACTAAAAACCTGTATACCCTGCTGTCACTTCAGGCAGATCATACCTTGGGGAGTGAGAAAAACTGGAGTTGTGCCAACTCCCTTCAGGAAACAGCTCCTGCCTTTCAAAAAGAAAGTTGGTACCTCCCATGGAGGGAAATTAAAAGCATAATCTTGTGCATTGTTCAAAAGATAAGACCCATTAAGTTCAACAGGACTGATACTTTGAGATGTGAATGTGATTGCAGTCTTAAGTAAATGAATGAGGATCTGAAGCCTGAGCTCTAGAAAAAAATTGGGTTCCAAAACTCCAGCTTCATTTGAGAGTTGTTTTTTTTTCTTGCGGGAGAGTAGGAATCGCTCCATTTTTTAAAAAAAAATCATTTCAATCTAAAAGTTTCCTTTATTTTTTAAAAATATAATAAGAATGTAAGACACCCTGTAAAAGATCTATAAAACAAAAGACAATGTCCCCCCCCCCCCGGATAAAATATTATTTTACATTTTTATTCTCTTTAAAAAAAAAAAGGAAGCTGCATCCTAACTATAAGAAGGGGAATGGGTTATTCTTGCTGGTATCACAACCTCACCTCTTACATATGAAATGAAATTTTACTTGTCTGACTACATTTTTTTTTCAACTACTAGGTTAAAACTTTGTACATAATATGTCTTAAACTCATTTCCACATTTCTAAAGAATCCTTCAGCAGCGATTGCTTGATATCAATTTAATTCAATCAGCTGGACTTGTGTTTGCCTTTACTGGCATGAAAGCTGAAATTGCTTAAATCCTGTTTTTAAGAAGATTGGAAGATGTATTTCTGCAATTTGATTTAACCAAATGTACTGATGTGAAGTCTATTTTGTAACATTACATGTCCCAGTTAACCCATGCCTGAACGTTATATCCCAGAGGTTTTAGTAGATTTCTTTTAGTAGATTTATATTCCAATTTTACTCATGAGGATCAGAATAGTGCACATAAAATGGCCCTTCTTGATTTTCCCATCACAAATCTGTGAAAGAGTTACTGGCCCAAAGTCAGCCATGGATCTGACCATATTTTATATCCAGGTCAGCCATCTATATTTCCGTTACTTTAGCTTCTTGCTAAAGAGCCGTGGTGGCACAGTGATGCAGTATTGCAGGCTAACTCTGCCCACAGTCTAGAGTTCAATCCTGAGGGCTCAAGGTAAAAGGAGGATCCAGATTGTTGGGGACAATATGCTGTCATTGTAAACTGCTTAGAGAAAACTGTAAAGTACTCTGGAGCCAGTGGTGGGATTCAAATATGTGCACAACCGGTTCTCTGTGTGGATGCTGCTTCCGGAAGTCCATTCTGGGCCTGGGCAACAAAAAATTAGCTACCGGTTCTGCCGAACGGGTGCGAACTGGCTGAATCCCACCACTGTCTGGAGCGGTATATAAATTAAATGCTATTGCTATTGCACTTCTTCTCCTTCTTCATCTTCTTCTTTCTTCTTGGTTAATAAAACAAAATGTGCTAGAGGGAAGGTTTTCCTTCTCCTTCTCCTTTTCCTCCTCCCCCCCAACCCAAGCATTTGAATCAGTTGACTGATGGACAATCCTCATAGTTTTCTTGGCAAGTTCTGGGGGAGTGGTTTGCCTTGGCCTATTTCCTAGGGCTGGCAGAAAGCAACTAGGTCAGGGTCACCCAGTTGGGTTTGTATCTAAGGTGGGAGTAGAACTCAGGATCTCCTGGGTTCTAGCCTGATTCCTTAACCGCTACACCAATCTGGCTCTCATTATCCATCTCTATATAATGAATCTGTTCATCATTTTATCATCTTTATCCATTCCTAATTATTATCAAGTCCTACCAATTTATTTGTCCTTCATGTATTATCTTTTGTATTAAAATCATTATTTGCTTCCCCATCCTTCCAATTCTTTATTTTAATTAGCTTTGTTGCTGTTACTTACTCTGGTGTTTCCACTGTGCCTCTCTGTATAGTACATACATATGGTTATGAGGTTACACCTTCTTTCCCTCTTTATGGCTTAGGCTAGCTGGGCATTTTACGTAGGCTTTGAAGGAAGTGAATCCGAAGGGATTTGTAAAAATCTGCTCATTACCGTGGACAGAAACGACAAAGAATATAGACTTTGTCATGCTTATCACAATAACTGAAATATTTGAACTGCTCTTTAGGGGAGAAAATGCAAATATGTAGCTTGGAAACTATGATAAACAAACATGTAATGAATCTCCTTCTCTAAATAAACAAATAAATATCCCTCCCCTGTTTCCAGTTGTTCAGCATTTGCATCATATTTTCAATCTTAACACAACACTCCTTTGAGCTAGGGGGAAAAAAAGTATTTGTAAAAATAAGTTAAAGCAGAATTACTAAGGATTGCATCAATATCCACAGGAGTTTGACAAGCCTTGTGTTACCCACTTTCTTTTCTCACCTCCAAAACCAGTGCTGCAATACATTACATTACATTAATTAAAAAGAAAAACCTACACCAAAAAGGATTTTTTTATATTTTTTTGCTAGATTCACATTGTATGGTGCTGGAAAAATCCTGGAGCAAATGTTTGGCAGCATCAGAACATTGATTCATTTTCTTGAAATGTACTTTTAAGAATTTTTATCTGTTCTTGCTGTTTGCTGTCAACATAATCTTCAATCTGAAACATGCAAAGGAAGGAGGAAGAGAAGAAGTGATTGGTTTGCTCATATACAGGCTTTTTTTTATCAATCATTTAAAGTGGTAGATACTATAGCATTCCATTCAAGACTGTAAAAATGCACATAATTTTTCTCCATTATCACATGCCAGTCCCTAATGAATGTTGTACATGTCACTTCATAAAATTCCAAGCTTTACTTCTTTTTCTGCACATTTCCCATATCACACAACCTTTTTCTCTCTGCATGTACCCTTCCTTACGTTCTCTTTGCAATTACTCATGTCACTCATAATAAATTGAAATACCTTTGGATATCCCAAATAATTAATCCTAAATACAATCACATTTAGCAATATTCATTTTTTTCACTGTTGTTTCTCTACATCCTGATATTATTTGTTTGTGATTTTCCAATGTGGTAACCCCCTTACTGCCCATGAAAAGCTCAGGTCTGGATAATTCATAGTTGAGAAACTTTAGAGTTTATTGGGAAAGAGGCCCATACAATCACAATTCCACTTACTATAAACTTTCAAACATTTTAAACCTATAATAGAATAAAACAGAAACATCATAATAAAGAAGAAATGATAAAGATGGATAAAGGAATAGAATAGAATAGAATAGAATAGAATAGAATAGAATAGAATAGAATAGAATAGAATAGAATAGAATAGAATAGAATAGAATAGAATAGAATAGAATAGAATAGAGCTGGAAGGGACCTTGGAGGTCTTCTAGTCCAACCACCTGCTCAAGCAGGAGAACTTATACCATCTCAGACAAGTGACTGTCTAGCTTCTTTTTAAAAGTCTCCAGTGATGGAGCGCCCATGATTTCTGGAGGCAAGCTGTTCCACTGGTTAATTGTCCTCACTGTCAGGAATTTTCTCCTTAATTCCAGGTTGCTTCTCTGTTTGATCAGTTTCCAACCATTGTTTCTTGTCCTGCCCTCTGGTGCTTTGGTGAACAACCTGGCCTCCTCTGCCTTGTGGCAGCCCTTCAGATACTGGAATACTGCTATCATGTCTCCCCTAAAATAAAATAGGGGGGGGAGTTCACAATGTATATTTTGGAATAATACTGTAAGTTTGTGAGATCATTCTAAGCTTTACCACTGTTGGCTTTTTATATTCACTATTTATATCATGGATAGTTGCATTTGCCGTTTTTCCAAAGAAAGCCTGCATAGTCAGCTGCCTATTTTTCCTTCTTAACTCTTTTTGCAATTCTTCATCGGCCAACGGGATGTCCTGATACCTTTCTTAACTTTATGCTCCATTCTAAGAATGGATCAGTCTCCATTGCTTCATCAACCAAATTGGTTACAGGCTTTAAATATGAACAATTCAGTGTTGCATTGGAATCTTCCTCCTGCTCTTCTTGTCTATGGAGATTCTCAGTCATCCAGGTCATGGTTGTCCCAAAAGGTGCTTTTTCAGGAGGCAACTGGACTTTCTTGGTTTTTTTTTGAAGATGTTTCGCTTCTCATCCAAGAAGCATCTTCAGCTCTGACTGGATGGTGGGGAATGGAAGGATTTATATTCCTTGCAGACAGCTGGTCATTTGCATTTTTTTAGAGTCATTGAGGCCATTTGAAGGCTATCTGTGTCCTCCTGATCTTCTTCATCCACATTTGACACCATCAACTCTCAGAGAGCTTCACCTAGTTCCTGATCATGAGAATGCAAGTGCTGATGAACGTCATTTGCTTGGTTGTCTTCAAATTTCTCACAAGCTTGTTGCTGAGCACAAATAGGAATTCATTTGACCTCAGCAAACTCTCACCTACTAGTTCAACACTAACGGTAGAAAAAGTCCCAGAGAAAAAAATAAAAATCTCTGATGAAACTATCCTTCAAGCAGCATTGATGTGTTTGTTTTGTTTCATCCAAAGATTTCCTAATGGGAACCAGCATCAATGTATAATTTCCATGCATCATTTAAAGTTAGGATAAAGTCAGCAGTACAGTATGCTCAACTGTAGCATGTGCAAACTGGGTAGCACGTGCAGCAGTTTTGAAATGATGCTCAATTACCAGAGGTAGTATCGTGTAAAGGATAAGGCATCAGGCTAGAAACTGGGAGACCGTGAGCTCTAGTCCTACCTTAGGCACAAAACCAGCTACTGACCTTGGGCCGGTCAGCTCTATGAAGGAGACAAAAAACGTGCCAATCAAACTGCAGGGACTAGTCCAGGCATTCATCAGGAGTCAAAAACTAAGTCAAAGGCATAAAAAAGAAAATAATATATTGATAGTGAATTGATGATGTTCAGTTAGTATCTTAAAGAAATTATGGGAATAAGTCTTTTGCTGGTGTGGAAAGATGCCTTCTTGAGAGATTTTTTCTCTTTTCTTTTCATTTCATTTCTTTTCTTTTCTATTCCTGATATTACATACAGTCTATATGTGTGCATGCATGGTGTGGTCATAATTTAGCAGGCACAATAACAACCATTCACTTCTCAGAGGCCTTCCAGAAGTATTTAGTGTTTGTTTCAAAAAGAACAACAATGAAGATATCAGCCTCACCTCTAGACAGAGAGAATGTACTTTAATAAAGGGCTTCAAACTGAAAAAACATTTGCCCCAGCAATCATTGGGTCTCGTGGTTTTTTTCCCCATCCTCATGCAAACTCAGATTTGGGGGAATCATGCTAGACAAAGTGGTGTACTGAAAATTTTTGGCAACAAATCAAATTCACGTAAGGTATGCTCATGTATTATTGAAGAAGACTCTTGAGAGTCCCTTGAACTGCAAGGAGATCAAATCAGTCAACCCTAAAGGAAATCAACTCTGGCTGTTCTTTGGAAGGACAGATATTGAAGCTGAAGCTCAAATACTTTGGCCACCAAATAAGAGAGGATTCATTGGAAAAGGCCATTAATGTTGGGAAAGATTGAAAGCAAAAGGAGAAAGGGGATGACAAAGGATGAGATGGTTAGATAGCATCATCAATGTGGTGGGCATGGGTTTACAATTGAAGACTGGAGGGCTTAGTGTGCTGTGGTCCATAGGATCGCGGAGAGTTGGACACAATTTAGCAACAGAACAACATACTCATGTACAGTTGGGCCTTGCTGTATAAGTATGAAGGTCTGATTGAAGTAGTTGAAATGTATGATCTCTTACGAAGTTAAAATTACAGCAATAGCAAAGTTGTAAATGCACAATAAGATTGCTCTGCACTACAATATGCCAAACAAAACATACATGATTATTAAAAGGCAAAAAAAACAAAAACAGCCTGGATAAGGGACTAGGAATATAATACACATGTGCCAAAGATATCTACTTGAGTAGATTTGTGAGGTCAGCCAAAACAGATTCTGACACATGACCAAAGTTAGTAGTGAGCAGATTCAGCTTTCTGCAGCCAAAGATGCGTATAATAAAAATATTTATTTCTGAAAGATATCTCTGAAAGTAACTTATTTGATGTACAAAAATGTTTTCGTTTAGCTGGGTTAAAAAGAAATTGACACTGAGGAACTTGGGGAACAATTTTAAAGTCTGTTTCATGGAAAATTTATATTTAAAAAGTGGCCTTCAAGGAAATTGGAATTTTGGGGAGCAACTATGTGCAGACACTGATTCATAAAATTCTGCACATTATAGAATGCAGCAGACAATAAATTATATCATCTTTTTTTAACAATGGGGAGGGAGGTGCCTCACTAAAATAGGTAATTCACTGAATGTTCTTTTCGATATGTCATTGGAAATGTTGAGATTCAAAGGGACAGAGAAAGAGAGAACAGGGTGGGTAAGAAAAATCCTGCAGACCAATGCTTTGTTCATGCTTTCAAGCCTTCTCCAAATTAGTGGCTATTTACAAAATTCAGAGGACATATTTTGTGAAGAGCAATTTGCAGTCATAGGCATTTAGGCCTTCTGTCTGTCCTTAGGCCCTTAAGGAACATATTCTATCAACTTGATTAAACGGATTGAATATTTATATGTTAAATAAAGGCTGCTATAATCAGACTATGATTAGACATTTATGTGGCCCTGTGGGCTGTGAAGTATAACCATCATATAAAGAGATAAATGTGGTTTCCACTGGAAATTGGCTGGAAAATGAATGAACTCTTGTGTTGCTGGCATCCAGTTGAGTTGCAGCATCCAAACCTCCAGACTGGGTCCAGATATCCCAAGGAAATTTGGATGCCTGTCTAGAGAATTCTTCATTCCTTGGTTCTATTTCTCTCTTTAAAGAGACCATTGTTTCTTTGCTAGTGCATAGAGGAAATTTGCCTGCAAGATTGTGTGATGATGGCTGAAGGGGGACACACAGCTGCAACCGAATTTCCAAAGCCTTGGGGTATCATTTACAAATTAGCTACCCTTGTCTATCCAGATATTAATTTGCCATGTTTTCCCCTTGAGGTTTTGGACAGGGCTGACTTGTTTTGTGGTTAATTTTCTCTGTGATTGCTTGTCTTTTAAGATTAGGATTACACTTTTTAAAAGTTGCTAGAGCTTCTCAGGTTTGTGGATTGTCGGGGGAAAGATAATACAACTTCTTCCATGCTTCCCCGCCACCCAGCAACTTCCAGAAAGTCTGTTCCACACAGTCAAAATGCCCAAATGGGAAACTGTCAACCAAATATAGGTCTGGACAGTGCGTGGTCATCTCCCCCTCCCCAACTCCTGCCTGTGTTTTATATAGATATCTGTAGCTGGCGAAGTTGCGCAGAGTGTGAATAAGAATGTAATTGCTTTTATTTTTGACTGGATTCAAAAGCAGCCTTACCGCAAGGACATTTTTTAACGATTTTTCAAAAAGCAAGAGAGAAAATTTTGGAATGCTGCTTAGTCATCCAGCAAATCACCACCCGTAGATTTCCGGGGATTTCCACTTTCCACTCTCTTTTAGACTCACTCTTGTTTTTCTATTATTGTCATTTTGCAGTCATAGGTTGTATCCTACAATAGAATAAATGTTGCTGCAATAGCAAGATGATTAATTTATTTATTGATTGACTGACTGACTGACTGACTGATTGATTTCCTTTGACACATTATTACTGTCATAGGCTGCATATAATAGAATAGAATGTTACTTCAGTAGCAAGATGATTGATTGATTGATTGATTGATTTCCTTTGACTAATCACTACTGTCAGTGTGTTCATCAGAAAGAACAATTTATAGAGACCAGATTAGCAATTGGCAGCTTCTCCCAGGCCCTGCATCCCCAAATTGTTTATTCTGTTAAGAATAATCTATAAAGAGTGTTACCAAGATTAGAACATGTACTGTAACCAAGTAGTCTACATTTCATAAAGGCCCAAAGTGAAGCATAAAGATTGAGCAATAAGTTAATAATGAATTTGCTCCTTTCTTAATGAGGAATAAACTGCTGACAGTTGGTAGTATTTTCTCTAATTGGAGGATGTACCACAA
Organism: Azemiops feae; assembly: GCA_023970755.1. Lineage (NCBI taxonomy): Eukaryota > Metazoa > Chordata > Lepidosauria > Squamata > Viperidae > Azemiops > Azemiops feae. The sequence goes on along the minus strand of JALGBA010004228.1, from coordinate 6,260,420 downwards.
TATGAGTATCAGGCCCAGATGAAAGACTTGGGCACTTGTCAAAATCATAGGCCCCTCTGATAGGTCACAGATCAGCATGTAGTCCTCAAATTCTCTTTTGTGGCCCTCAGACATTCCCTGATTAGAACTGATGAATTAGTGGCATACTTCTTGTTTGAAATGGAACACACACACACACACACACAAAATGTAGTGTTTTTTACAGTAGGATCATCACATTTAAAAGTAAATATACAGTTGGCTCCAATCCTGCTGTCCATTAGACAAGCTCTAAAAATCTGGTTCATTTCTGGGCAATGGATAAAGTTGATTGGAGTTCCCACTGGGAGGACTGTAATATAAATTTGGATTTATTCGTTGTTTTTTAATTATACTGGGGTTTTTTGTTGTTTGTTGTTTGTACATCACCCAGAGTTAAAATTGTTCAAGTTGGGCAGCCATATAAACTGAAGACAATAAACAACAAAAGAATACGATCCAAAACCCCTCTGAAAATTTCAGAATTTCATACAGGCTCATCTTTCTTGTGGCCCTCAAACTCTCAAAAATTCCTGACACAGTTCTTAATGACCAAATGATTGTGTGTTTTTTTCTTCTGTTGATGCACTTTCATTGAATCTGAGATTTCTAATAATTTTTTTTTAAATTTTATAAATGGATAGAACTTTATTATGGTTAAAATCCAGCAAAAAAACATACAGAGAAATTAAAAAAAAGCCAAGCAACAGCTGGAACTTGGTCTTTAGGAGGCATCTAAAACTTGCCCATAAGCTCTTGGGAACTTCAGAAGCCCTGACCACATATAGTTATGTCAGCTTTCATCATGTCACACATATGGAGATTCAGAGATGTTAATTTCCCAGATAGTGAGGGAAAAGATGCTTTCAGCAACTTAACTGAGTATGACTTTGGGGGTCCTACCTTCCTCCTTTCAGGATTTTTTTCTAAATTCTATAGCAAATGTGCTGCACATCAGAAGAACAAGAACATTACAAAGATTGGTCAATGTGCTAAATCTATAGCACAGAGACACCCAAGAATGCCAGTGATGTTCAGTTTATAGTCAAGGTTTTCTTGATGAAGTTGGCCTCAAAATATCTAAGCTGCCTAACGAATGTCGGCATTTGGCTTAACTTGCTTGCCAGTGTGCCAGAACTAAGTCTGTCATTACTGTTTCTGTAAGGCTACATAAATGTAAACTAAAATGTGTTTATCTGAAATTGCATTGCCCCGTGACAAAATGAAAGTTACATTTGTTTTAGCTGTATTTTTTTCCCCAACTGCCGAATTAAATGAAAAACGGAGCAGAAATTCTGAGTCATCAGGAAAAGCTGACTAGCAGAGCCAAAATTCCACTGCTGGATCCTTTTTTGAAAAGACTCTTCAGCAATAGCAACGATGGCTAATTGGAAAATCTAGCAGAAGAAAAGTGTTCCCAACCCCAAAGAGGAGAAACTGCTTTCTGACAAATTCCACTCTAAACCTGGAACAAGAAAATACTTATCCTTTTACAAAAGCTGTAGTATTTCTCTCCATAAGATAGTTTAGAAATAACCCACTTCTTCCTAACAATTCATCACTTTCCTTTTAGCTTTCTGGAGGGTTGTGAAGACTTGCCCTTCCCCCAAGCATTGGGTGAGGATGGGGGTGAACTGCAATGAAGGATATTTTTTAAACTCTATTTTATAGAATGTTGTGAGTCTCCTAGAATCATTGTGCAAAATAGATGGCCATACAATATAAATAAATAAATAATTCATGCTGGAAATAACTTTGTATCACCTGACTTTATGTTCATTTCAAGCAATTGCTTCTAAATTAGAAGTCTTGCAGCCTAATGTACCATACATTAAAGGTAGTCCTTGACTTACGATCACAATTGAGCCCCAAACTTCTGTTAAGTGAGGTTTTGCCCCATTTTACGACCTTTCTTGCCACAGTTGTTAAGTGAATCACTGCAATCGGTAAATTAGTAATCCGGTTGCTAAGTGAATCTGGGTTCTGCATTGACTTTGCTTGTCAGAAGGTCACAAAAGGGGATCACATGACCTTCGGACACAGCAACAGTCATAAGTATGAACCAACTGGCAAACATCTGAATTTTGATCACATGACCATGGAGATGCTGCAAAGGTCGTAACTGTGAAAAATGGTCATAGGTCACTTTTTTCAGAGCTGTTGTAACTTTGAATGATCATTAAATAAATTGTTGTGAGTTGAGGACCACCTGTATAAGACCATCATGGATGGATGGATGGATGGATGGATGGATGGATGGATGGATGGATGGATGGATGGATGGATGGATGGATGGATGGATGGATGGATGGATGGATGGATCTCATTTCTTTTTTAAAATATATTTTTAATTGAATATTTTTTAATTAGCTAAAAATACTGTATTAGAAAAGAAACAAAAAAAATAAGACAAATAGTAAATAAAAAAGAACATAGAAAAAGGAACAGAAGTGGAAAAGAGGAAGAAAGAAAAAAAGAAAGGAATATAAACAAGCATCTTCCAATCTTTTTGACAATGGTTTTGATTGCATTAAATTTTATGTTATGCTATGTCATAATTTCCTTCATTCCATAAACTACTCTTTCCAATATTCAAACCTATAAATCAAAAAATAATTTCTCTCTTTTTTTTTAAACAAAAAGTCCATAAGAGGTTTCCATTCACTGATAAATATAGTCATTGATCTTTCTCTTATCAAAGAGATTAGTTTTGCCATCTCTGCAAGTTCTGTCATCTTCACCTAGTGGTGAAGATTCTACCTCTCACTCAGAAGGTTGAGAGTTCAATCCTAGGTAGCGATAGATGTTTCTCTCCTAGGACGCAAAGAAAAAATATCTGCTGTGAACTTTGTGTGGCATCAGGAAATAAATGCCAGCTAGTAAACCCTCAGCTCCATCCAGTCGCCCTGACTTTACCCCAAATTAAGGTAGTAAAAAGGAGTTTTTTATTGTTTCTTTCCTGTAAAATGCTTCTTGAACTGATACCCATAAAGGCATTTTCAGGCACAGTCTGGGTTTATATCTGTTCCATATTCTAACGTATATGATTCCAAACATCTACATTAACCTTATTTGTTTGTTTGTTCATTAGATTTTTATCCTGCCATTGTAAATGTATAAGTAACTCAAGGCAAAGGAAACACATAATACTCCTTCTTCTGCTTATTTTTCCCACAACAACGCTGTGCGGTGAGTTGGGCTGTAAGAGAGTGATTGGTCCAAAGTCAACTACTGGCTTTCATGTCTAAGGCAGGACTAGAATTCACAGTGTCCTGGTTTCCAATTCCAATTCTAAAATTCTCTTATTTCTCAGCAACACCCACTTTTTCATCCAGACTAAGCTGGCTATAAAATACAATTTCAAACCAGGCATTCCCAATCCTCCTTGTTCCTTTGCAATCTCAAAGTATTTTATATTTAATTTTTGCTTTCCCCCCTTAATCTACAGTTAGATATAGTTTTCCACCATTGTTTTGCTAGAATGATACTTTAGTTATCATAATAGATACTGTCTGAAACAAAAACATCATTTTAGACAAAATATTCATTTTTATCACAGAAATTCTCTGCAAGAATGATAATTGTAATTGCTCCCAACATAACACGTCCTTGTTGATTTAATTCCAGGTCTTAACATAATTATTCTGTTATAACATGATAGTAACATATACCACTGGTAGTCATAGTGATACTCAAGCAGTTCACTTTTTTTCAATCTTAAAATCAGCTTTTTTACATCTATTTCATTTGTTTTCCCGCTTTCATATTCTTTGTTAACTTCTTTAAACTTTTGTTTAAACTTCAAGACCAACTAACTTCTCCAAATCCATTAATTTTTCAAACATTTCTGTTTCTCGCAACAAATCTTCCAAAATTATCACCAGGTCTTTAGCAAATGCCCATGATTTATATGTTTCTCTTTTAATTTTCATTCCAGAAATTCTCTCTTTTCTTATATCTCGGTTTAATACTGAAATAAATAGCAATAGTGACAAAGGGCATCCTTGTCTAATTGATGGATCTTGACACGTATACATGATTACATCCATCAAATATTCTACAAGTTATTAAACATCTCCCCCCCCCAATTGCAGTTTTGTCATATATATCTTTCTTTACCATATGCCTTCAGTGCATATCTTTTCCTAATATGTGCATATATTCATATGCATATTTGGTATGGAACTTTACAATTTTCACACTGAAGAATCTTTCCAAATAGATACTAGTAGACTTTTTGAATTATATGCCCAATTGCGCCTCAATGAAGCCTGGCAAATCACTCTATTGTACTCAAAAGAAATTTGAGATTTGATTGCTTTTGCATTCTTAGTCTAAGCAAGCTTCAGAGCTTAGCTTTGCCATTGTAAATCATCATTCACCATCATTATCTGTTTATTTAAATACAACTTTTCCCAGTCTGAAGCAATAAATACAACAATTTAAACATATTATGAATGATTGCCAAAAATCATCATGTCAATAAGTAAATGCAAAACAAAAATAGCAATCAGTCTATAAAGTTTTATGTGGGAAAACATAAATACATATACACTATTCACGCTATTCCCTTTCGGAGTAATCATCTTTATGCAGACCATAAGAAATAATAAGCTAAAGAAATTAAAGGGATGGGATAAGAAAAGGAAAGGAAGTAGATTTAAATCAAGTTTATACCAACACACATTCACCATTCCATACCTTGTATTCTTCCAATCCATTCTTACTCCCGCCATCTCAATAAACAAATTCACATATTACTCTTCACTAAACTTATTCTTTTTGAGCATCTCGCCAACGACATCCAAGCAGTAATGGGTAGAAGCAATCAATCTGAGGAACAGGAGGAAGAGCCAATACCGATACAATGGTCAGATAAAAGAAATTTGAAGAAATGTGTTTAATGCTCATGTACATTAAAAACGTATTTTAAAAACAATAATTGAAATCACTCTTGCCTCTACCTCTTTTAATCTTAGTCAATCCTTGTTTTCTTTGACTGCATTGTTCACAATTGTTTTTGACAATCTTTATGTATTATTTTACATATTATCTTTCACTTGCCCTCGTGTTTTGCATAGTCATTCTCGTATAAAAACATTGTATAAAAATGAAAGATATTATTTTTAATTGGTAGAGTTGCTTTGGTAATCAATTACACAGCTGTGCAAACTCTGTGGTAAATTAAAAGGGACCAAATATCATCTCTGCCATTGATGTATGTAATGCCAGAATTTTCAAGTGATAAGGAGTCATCTGCATGCAGGTTTGATGACAAAAATCAAGTAACAGAGACATTGAAGGCTTGCTATAACCAATGTTCATTTCATTTGTCTGAAAAATCACTCACATTTTTTGAGAGCCAGTTTGGCCTAGTGGTTAAGACAGCATGCTAGTAAGCGGGAGACTGTGAGTTCAAGTCCTGCCTTAGCCATGAAAGATAGTTGGATGACTTTAGGCCAGTCACTCTCTGTCTCAGCTCAACTCACCTGTGAGGACAATAGGAGGAGGAAGGTACATTGGATATGTTCGCCATCTTGAGCTATTTTTAAAATATTTTGGCTTACATTAACAAGATTGGAACACAATACTATCCAGCCATACTGAGTTTCATTTCCCCCCCCACACACACTTTGTGCCTATTTTTCTCACAGGCGAGCTGAGCTGAGAGAGAGAGTGACTGGCCTAAAGTCATCCAGCTGTCTTTCATGGCTAAGCAGGACTTGAACTGCCCACCCTAAGGGTGTAGATAAACTAATTTTCTTGACTATGAAAATTTTGCAAGCTTGGGATTTTTATCTGTATCAGAAATTCTGAAGGAGTTTCTGGGGCATTATTGTTTCTGCTACAATTAAAAAGACAATAGTAAATGTGTTCTTAGGGTGTATACAGTTTTACCTTGCCCCTTTGCTTCAATATCTACATGAACTCATAAAGGAAAACACATCCAGATGTCAACAGCATGTTGATGATACACAGCCCTACTTCTGCTTCAGCAAATATTTGGAAGTAATTTGGATAAAGGCAGGCAAGCTGAGATTGGGTTAGTTAATTAGCTGGCCTGGGTTAAAATCAGTTTGTAGATGGAATTCAGTCCTTCTGCAATGCCAAATTTGTTACTGAAAGACTTGGTGGAGTTGTTGCTGCATTCTGTGAAAAAAATGAGTATAGAAATGGTGATGTATCAGCTATAATCCTATCTAAAAAGACCAGATGTTATCTCAGATACTCAGGTCCTTATTACAGTCATAGACACATGCAGCTAAAAAAAAGCTATTTGGAACACTGAATCTAATTCCTGCTCTGTGCAGGAATTTAAACCATTATTTTCCTGCCTCTCTTTGACCACATCCAGCATTGGGATTACTCACCTTCCGGCACCTTCCTATCCAGCACTGGGATTCCTCATCCCTCACCTATTTGTTTCTACGCTTGAATTGGTCTTACTATTAGAAAATGTTTTTTCCCCTAATATTCAGGCTCTGTCTTACTATAATGTTAGTTATACCTAAGCAAGTATATTTTAAGGTAAGCTTAAGTAGCATTCAAGTGAGTGTTTTCATGCATTTTACTCCTCTGTTGTTTAAATGGGCCAGTTGGTAGAGAGGTCAAGTGTTCTGATGCTTGTGAGAAGCAATCTCATCAAATTTATTTTACAGCATTATTTACCCATTTTGATAGCCAATTTGATGCAGTGGTTAAAGTATCAGACTAGGAACTAGGAGAGAATGAGTTCTAGTTCCACCTGAAGCATGAAGCCAGTTGGGTGACTTTGGGCCAGTTTATTTATTTATTTGAGAAAATTTATATGGCCATCCTTCTCACTCTCTGTGACTCCGGGCACTTCCGGAGTTTCCCCTTTTATGATTTCATGATTTCCTAAATGTTTTTAAATGTTCCCTGAATTTTAGTTGGTTGTTATTCTCTGAAATTAGAGAACCAGTTTGGTGCAGTAATTAAGACACAAGGCTAGAATGCATGAGTTCTAGTCCCGCCTTAGGAACAAAGCCAGCTGGATTACCTTGGGCCAGTCCCTCTCTCAGCCCAAGGAAAGAAGCAATGGCACACCACTTTTGAACAACCTCAGCAAAAGTAACTGGAGAGAGAGAGAGAGAGAGAGAGAGAGAGAGAGAGAGAAAGAAAGAAAGAAAGAAAGAAAGAAAGAAAGAAAGAAAGAAAGAAAGAAAGAAAGAAAGAAAGAAAGAAAGAAAGAAAGAGAAAGAAAGAAAGAAAGAAAGAAAGAGAAAGAAAGAAAGAGAAAGAAAGAAAGAAAAAGAAAGAGAAAGAAAAAGAGAAAGAAAAGAAAGAAAGAAAGAAAGAAAGAAAGAAAGAAAGAAAGAAAGAAAGAAAGAAAGAAAGAAAGAAAGAAAGAAAGAAAGAAAGAAAGAAAGAAAGAAAGAAAGAAAAAGATGATCATCTGGATCAGAAACTGATACTATTGCTTTATTCTTTAACTATAATTTAGCTCTTATTATAATTTATAATGTTTCATGACTTATTACCTTTGATTTGGGGGGGCACCATGAATTTACAAAAAAATCAATTAATTATCCTTCAATCGAAACATAAATTTAAGTATGGGGGAGATGAAATATCACAGAAATATTATTATATAAATACAAAATAATGGTTCTAAATATCCTCAGGTTATTTTAAAAAGAAGCAATATCTCCAGGTAAGCAATCTTGATTCCTTTTCTTCTAGCTCTCGGTATCAATGCCTTCATTGTAAATGCCTGTTGCCACAACAAATAGAGATACACTTACATATGAAGAAAGGGGGCTGCAGTACTTACAAAATTTCCACATGTTTTGTAAGAACTGGGAAAGTCCAGAATTGCAAAACTTGTGTTAAGTTAGAAAAAGTTACCTCACTGACTTAATGCTAGGCATTGAGGATTTTTCCTCAGGGAAAACTGTTTTTTTCACTAGCCCTGGTCTAGCATTAAAAACACAGTAACATCCCGCTAGTAAAAATGGTAAGAGCCTGTCATTTCTTTTACTGTAAGCATTACCTAGCTTTACAACTGAGTTCAAAAATGGTCCCATGCTGTTTACACCAATAGCTTAGTCACTTTCTATTCTAGTAACTACCGCCTTTAAAAACATCTACTAGGTGTTGCTTGTGTTGGAGAGAGGGTGTGTTATTGCTGTGTCTTACTACTGCCACTAATAAATAATCAATGACAAAAGAGTTCAGCCTCATTTCTAGGAATTATCTAGACAGAAAACAGAAATGAAAAAATAAAGGGAGCACTTAGACCTCAAATACATATCTGCAGCATTTTTTACTTTACTGTGAGTTGTGGGGGGGGGGCACGGAGGGAGGCTCAGCCAATCTCACTGTATACATGTTATACTTTGATAATAAAGTAAATAAGTAAATAAATAAATAAATAAACAAACAAATAAATAAATAAATTTTGTTTTGTTTTTCGTTTTAAGAAGCAACAATAAATACCGCAACCATACATTAGAGAGCTTAGTATGATGTATTGAGGTCAAAATAAAGACTTTTTATTATGTTACAAAATCAATGAACACATTTTGCAATTTATCAATACCACACTTAGCTTTAATTGTACAATTCAAGCATCTTTATGTTCATTAACATCTCTGAAATTATAGTTATAATTGGTATAAACCTTTATTTTCCTTATCTTCCAAGGTTTAGGTTATCTAAATCGCTACAGTTACAACTGTACTAACAATTTCTAGACTGTATTGTATAAATCCTGCTGTACCCAAGTAATGTTTGTATTCTATAATGGATTGTTTACTTCTTGTAATTCCATAAACAATTAAGTTTTAAAAATGAAAAATAGATTTTCAATTGGCAAGATGGAAATGCAAAGTCATTCAAAGGAAAAGAAGAAATTCAAAGTTTTTCTTTATGGGATGACTCTATAAAAAAGCATGAAAGATCTGCAGAATGACTGAAATAATAATTCTATAATGTTATCCATACTCATTTAGAGATTTCTAACTGATACTGATATTGCTGCCATGCCATGTACAAAGTTATTGCCTCTGGAGATAGACAGAATACAGTAGTTCTTTTTTCTTCAGGGAGCCTGGCAGAATTAATGCCAATAAATGGTTATTAACAAACAACCCCTATTGTGATATAATGTCATGATGTAATGATAACATATAGCTTCTTACATATATATATGATATTCTGAATGGTCCTATATACTCTCTATATATTGTGATTGCTCTCACTGTTAGGAAATTTCTCCTTAGTTCTTGGTTCTCTCCTTAGTTCTCTCCTTGATTAGTTCTCTCCTTGATTAGTTTCAACCATTGTTTCTTATCTGGCATTTTGGTGCTTTGGAAAATAGTTGACCCCCTTGTCTTTGTAAGAGCCTCTCAAATATTGGAATACTGCTGTCATGTCACACCCTTCTGAAATTTCTAAGCAGCAGTTTAGAAGCTTCAGAAAAGGATCTTCTTCTCCAGTATTTAGAAATTCCCAGGGCTGAGGTCTTAAATCAGAGGAAAACTTAAGCTTTTCTATTGAACTATAACCTGCTGCGGCCCTCAAATATAGTGTTGATCATATAATTTAGGGACACCATCCAAAATCAGTATTCAAGGATATCATAACTGAAGAGAAAGTTACTTTAGAGGGGGGGGGGGGAAAGGGTTCATTCAAAGATTGATTGGGTGACACTAATCCTTGGCCTTAAACTGCCTTCTAAATTATTGGCTGAAATCCTAACTTCACTTGAACAGGCACAGTTTTCCTGCTGCCAGAATGAAAGAAAACTCCATTACTCTAAATCAAGAGCAGGATAGATGACAAACAATATGGTGCTTGCCCCAGGGGAACAAAACAGAGACATGTCTCATGACACAAAGATACCTGACACCAATATAAAGTAATGACTAATGGGCATGGCTCAAGTCATATGCCAGAACTTTCTGTCCTTTCCTAATCCAGTGAGACTTCTATATCTTGTCATATTAGTAAAGAATTGCTAGATCACATCCATATTAAATACGATGCAGCCATTACAAATTTGAATGTTTGTTTATTTATTAATTTTGTGCATGGGTCATTCATCGCTTCAGTTTGCCTACAGCTTTCTTACTTCTCTTAGCAGCAATTACCGATATATATAGTATATTTATATTCTAAATAAAAGTATATATAAGAATTTACAAATACAGAGGATTTACGTTTTTATTAGTCAAGTATAACAAACAAAAGAATAACATATAGCAGATCATAAAATATAGAATACAGTATCTCCAAATACTCTTCCACAATATAGTATAGCACTATTATTTATATATTATCGTATATTATCATAAGGCTATGAACAATATCAGGTATTTTTTGCATTCTGAATATATTTCATGGACATGGACATGTACAATTACAATTTGTAATTGATAATTTTGAAAAACATTTAATGAATGACAGGCATTTCAATGTTTAGTTCTGGTTTGATGGTTTTTCAGCCTTCTTCCAGTCCTGAGCAATTAAGTTTAAAGTGTGAACTTATATATATATGTGTGTGCGTGTTTGTGTGTGTGTGTGTGTATACATACATACATACACAGTATATCTCCCAATACAATGATCATTTTTATGTAACTGTAAGCCGCCCAGAGTTACCCTATGGTAAGATGTGCAGCCAATAAATTTTATCAATCAATTACTCATACAAGGGAAAATATATATTTGATAATGCTTCAGACAAAATTGATCTTCTCAATACTTTTCATGTTTAAAGCTGGCTGTGTCCTGATAGGACAAAAATCAGAATGCCTCAGAATGTTCTATATGAAAAATAGTTATTGTTTCAGCCTTTGATAGGAAAAAAAATGGGAATATGCTATTTACTCTCTTGGTTTATGCTCCCAGACACAAAAATAGAGTGGTAATCCATACTGAATGTTACCTCTTACTCAACCTACAGATATATTGTTCCAATGGATCTTTAAAAAAAAAAAAGTAAATCATTTTTAAATTCCTCACAGTAAACAATGAAAGCAACTGTTTGAGCATGTTTGGGTGAGGGGTGGGGATGAGGTAATTTGCCAAAGAATGTCATTAATGACTGCAAAAATATCCCACTAACCTGCCAAGTAGGAACATTCAACAAATGAACAGAACCAACACAGACTTTGCAAGTTTAGAATGTCTTCTGAAAGCTCAACATAAACAAAGCACCCTTCATATTTTATAGGGCTACCATTTCTGGGTTATACAAATCTGGACAAGGCAGCAAACCTTTTGATATCTCTTTTCTGCATTCAGTGATTGCCCAGATTTTTGCAGCCAGATATAACATTACACACTCAGTCCACATGCTCAAAGTTCAACAAGATGAACATAGCCTTTGCCTTCCCTAAGATAAGCATCAATAGCATTAGCAATTCTTATGGAATGCACAATAAACACACCACTGATTGTACATGCCTAATGTCTACCTAACTGCACACACACACACACACACATACAAACACATTGTAGCACAAAACACAATGTGCAGATGAAACACTGTCAAAGAACGTTACCTTTCTCAGGCTAAAGGTTACATTAAAAAAATTCAACAAATGTATCGAGACGGTAGTCAGGCAATTTAGAATAATCTTCACCCTTGTTTCTGTTTGGAATTAGTTACCCACTGGCCATCTAGCCTTCCCCAAATGTGTTCAACAGCATCAACATCTGCATCTGAGAATATGTTCAAATAGAATGCAATATTGCAGGCTAACTCACTGCCAGGAGTTTGATCCTGACCGGCTCAAGATTAATGTAGCCTTCCATCCTTCTGAGGTCAGTAAAATGAGGACCCAGATTGTTGGGGGCAAAATGCTGACTCTGTAAACCACTTAGAGAGGGCTGTAAAGCACTGTGAAGTAGTTTATCATCTAAGTGCTATTGCTATAACTGTTGCTTTCTCTTCACCATCTCTTCACCAATGATGATGAAATAATTTTGAAAAATAATAACAATCAATCAATCATCATCATAATCATTATCCAATCCAGTTTACCAAACAGCAAGTCAATCAAAGCATTTTGAATAGCTGGAACACACCAAACAGTGCTGCTTAAGACATCTTTATTTTCTTCTAAAGGCAGGACAAAACCACCGTGTTTCATTACAAGGTTAGAACTAAACGACAGAAGATAAATATTTCTGAGCTAAAAAACACTCATATTTTAACCATGAGTCAGTGACTATCTTGCAACATTAACAAAATTGTTCTATCAGCCACTAATATAGCTAGTGCTCGGCTTACAACAGTTCATTTAGTACAGTTCAAAGTTACAACAGCACTGAAAAAAGTAACTTATGATTATTTTTCACACTTCTGACCATTGCAGCATCCCCATGGTCACAGGATCAAAATTCAGATACTTGGCAACTGGTCTGTATTTATGATGGCTGCCGTGTCCCAGGGTCATGTGATCCCTTTCTGCGGACCTTCTGACAAGCAACGTCGATGAGGCAGCCCAATTCACTTAACAATTGTGTTGCTAACTTAACAACTGAGTGATTCACTCAACAACTGTGGCCAGAAAGGTCATAAATTGGGGCAAAACTCACTTAACAAATATCTCACTTAGCAACAGAAATTTTCGGCTCAATTGTGGTCGTAAGTCGAAGACTACCTGTAGATGATTCTTAGAGCATATCTTCCTTTAGCTGACTTATTTTAGTATTTACAATCTGACCATTACTAGTACGCATTTTAGAAAGCCACAGTACAGTACAGATTTATTTCAATTTGGAATGCTTCTAAATGTTCAACAATGGGCATCTTGACTGCAGACTCTGGATCTGTTATTTAAGAGGACCTGGGTAAATGTAGGAGAGGAATCAGTCAGAGGCCTATACCAACTTTTCCCAATCAAGGCAGAGACATTTCAAGCTGAAACAGGACCTACACCGTGAGGCAGGTTCATAATATCCATCTCTGTCTATACTGTATGTGCATACATGTATGCACTTTTATGCTTGTTGTAACTACATTTTCAGAGCGTAAAAAGTGGCTCTCAATCCAGGTTATATTGATTGCAAGAATCCCACCAATTCAACCCTTAACCCGAATTTAGCCCTGTGACTAAATTATAAGAAAGTGCTTGAACTGCTCTCCACAAAAATGTTGCTTTTATCCATGCATCAGACAAACAGGGACTGAGACTTAGGCATGGAGAAAAATACCCTGACTGTACTTTCCATTGAATCAGTTAGTGGGGTGGGGTGCCCCAGGGTTCTGTTCTGGGCCCAGTGCTCTTCAACATCTTCATCAATGATTTGGATGAGGGGATAGATGGGGAACTCATCAAATTTACAGATGACACCAAGCTGGCAGGAATAGCCAACACTCCAGAAGACAGGCTTAAGATACAGAAAGATCTTGACAGACTTGAACATTGGGCGCTATCTAACAAAATGAAATTCAATGGTGAAAAAAGTAAGGTTCTACATTTAGGCAAGAAAAACCAAATGCACAGGTATAGTATAGGTCATGGGTCGGCCACCCGAAACGTTGAATGAGCCGCACGGTCTCATGGCCTAAAAAAAAAAAAAACTGGGAGCCGCGCCTGTTCGCGCATGCGCCCGCGGCCCGTTCGCGCATGCGCCCGCACCTGCGCCCGTTCGCGCATGCGCACCCGTTCGCGCATGCGCACCCGTTCGTGCATGCGCGCGCGCACCCGTTCGCGCATGCGCACCCCCGCACGCGCACCCCCCCGCACCCGCCCGCGCATGCGCTCCCAAAAATGGCGGAGGAGGCTCCGGAGCCGCAGGTAATGCCTCAAAGAGCCGCATGCGGCTCCGGAGCCGCGGGTTGCCGACCCGTGGTATAGGTGGTACCTTGCTCAATAGTAGTAACTGTGAGAGGGATCTCACAGGAGTCCTAGTGGACAATCACTTAAATATGAGCCAGCAGTGTGCTGCAGCTGCCAAAAAAGCCAACACAGTGCTAGGCTGCATTAACAGAGGGATAGAATCAAGATCACATGAAGTGTTAATACCACTTTACAATGCCTTGTAAGGCCACACTTGGAATACTGCATCCAGTTTTGGTCACCATGATGAGACTCTAGAAAGAGTGCAGAGCAAAGCAACAAAGATGATCAGGGGACTAGAGGCTAAAACATATAAGGAACGGTTTCTGGAATTGGGTATGTCTAGTTTAATGAAAACAAGGATTAGGGGTGACATGATAGCAGTATTCCAATATCTCAGGGGCTGTCTCATAGGAGAGGGAGTCAAGCTATTCTCCAAAGCACCTGAAAGCAAGACAAGAAGCAATGGATGGAAACTAACCAAAGAGAGAAGCAACCTAGAATTAAGGAGAAATTTCCTGACAGTTAGAACAATTAATCAGTGGAACAACCTGCCTCCAGAAGCTGTGAATGCTCCAACACTGGATGTTTTTAAGAAGAGACTGGATAGCCATTTGTCTGAAATGGTATAGGGTTTCCTGCTTGAGCAGGGGGTTGGACTAGATGACCTTCAAGGTCCCTTCCAACACCACCACCACCACCACCACCACCACCATCATCATCATCATCATCATCATCATCATCATCATCAATCATCATCATCATCATCATCATCATCATCATCATTATTATTATTATTATTATTATTATTATTATTATTATTATTATTATTATTATTATTATTATTATTATTATTATTATTATTATTATTATTATTATTATTATTATTATTATTATTAATTTATTTTATTTTATTTTTAGGGTAGGCAAATAACAAGGGTTTGCTAGTATGATACTCTACGCCCATATTGCCAGATCTTTGAGACTGCAGTGTCCAAATGAGGGGAATAGTCTCACCCTTAACCATGTTGACTAGATGAATCTACTTGGTGGGTCACATTACTCACTCTGGACAGTGAGATGGGCAGCAAATAAATTTAATAATAAAATAATACAGTCACAAATCCTTCCTTGGTTTAAATGAACACAGTTTATCAGTGCTGATTTTTCCCCCCTCTATCTATTCAGGAACATTCATCCATAAAACTATCACCATTGTTTTGCTTGGCCAGCTATTTAATCAGTCACAGCTTCAAAGGAGCAATGTCCAACACTAAAATTTATATCATCTGACAATATTTGGCAGAAAGGACAATTATGTGAATGCGCAACTCTGTAGATGCAAGATTCCTGCAGCAGAAGAATTTATAAGGAGATGTAATGGGCAGCTGAGTCATTCATTTCAATTGCTCTTAACTCCCATAGATATGCTGAAGCTTTTTTGACAATATGCATCCCTGGGCATTGCTTAAATGTGCATTTAGAAATTGTGGTTGGGGGGGGGTGTTGTTTACTTTGTAACTATAAGTGCCAAATCAAATGCTAGTCAAAAATGCATCCCACACTTTTATCTATAAAATTATTTGAAACAAGATTGCTGAATTTTTGAGAGCACAACATTAATATTGAATTTATTTACTTGATTTAAGTCATTACTTAAAATATCATTAATACATTACAACACAATCTTGACTTCTAGAATATATTGACTGGAGGGGATTAGGATGAGGCACAAATCATTTCCTCTATTATCATTATCATCATCCCCTATTTTTGGCAGAAATCCCATTATTGAACTCAGCTGAGATTAATTTTGAGTGAAAAGATATAGATCTTTTACTGCAGAGTTGAGTGTAAGTGTCCTTGAATAGAGTAGGACTGCACTATAGCCTCTACCAATTATTTTGAAAATGAATGAAACAACTGCACTTTGGAGGGAAGAGTGGTATAAGGGTGATGGTGAGGGTAATGAGGCACAGCTAGGATAAACATTCTTGTTCCACATTTTCCATTGCCCTCTACATATAAATAAAGCCCATGTTCTCAAACACAGAGAATGTCTTCAAATTTGGGTGATGGATTAAGAAAGACAGAAATAATGTGCTCAAAGCCTCGTTCACTCTTCAATCTTTGGAGACTTTAATCCAAAAAGTGAGCAAGGCCAACAGAAAAACTAACATGGCTTGTATTTTATTTTTACCTCATAGCATTTGATTACTAAGGGTAAGACTTCCTGAATGAACTTTGATCCTCTGGGGTATATTTTCTAGGCAATAACATGGAACTGATTTACTTTTACCTACATTTAAGATCAGTATGCTACTCTATCCTAGTCCATAGCCCCTAGTTTTCTAGGGGTGTTCCATCCAAGGCTTGATCCTGTTTAGCAAGATAATTCAGTGTTAGATTAAGGTTGGGCAACCTATTGTATATTCTGGTCCATCTTCAGCCAAAGGTCAGTGAGTGCCTTTGAACATGTTACTGTCTCTCGACTTAACCACCAATATGGATGCTGTGAGGAAAAAAAGCTGTGTGGAAACTATGTTGTTCTTTAGCTTCTAGAGAAAAAGCCAATATATAAAGCTAGCAAATACATAATTTTTCCTTAGGTATATGTTTGTTTGTTTTTAAATTGTAAGATTCTTAGAATGACACGCAACATAACAAATTTGTTGGAGAGGCAACAGCGTTTGAACCATGAAACATATAGCATTCATATCTGCGGTGGGCAAAGGTGCTTTGAATTTTGCCTAGACATCCTTGCAGTATCTGTTGGCCTCCTTAAGTGCCTTTCCTGATAGCTATGTGGACACAGAAAAATACTTGTTTTCAGTTCAGACAGCATTACGGAGGTAGCAACAGAGTTCAACATCACCTTGTTCCTGTTTCCTTCACTCCACTGCATACACTGCCTCTACATGTAACGGCCATCCTGAAAGTCTGAAATTGAACTCTAATTATGGTATTGTTGTTCTTTGGAACCCTGTGCAATCAAAAAATTATTCATTTATTTATTAGATATTATATTCTACCTTTTTTTCATGGGGTCAAGGCAGCATTCATAACACTCCCTCTTTCTATTTTTCCCCCACCAAAATATCCTTGGGAAGTACATTGGGCTGAAAGATAATAACTAGCCCAAGATCATCTAGTGATCTTCATGACTGAAGGTCACTAGAAGGGGAACGAGGGTCTCTCTATTCCTAGTCTAACATCTTAACCACCTTGGCTGATTTCCCATAGAAAGGAACTGCAAGTACACATTGTCTCTTCAGAATTTCTCTGTTGTCTCAGGAGGCCCTTTTTGCTTTTAGACTATAAATTAAATAAAATACAAGCAATCAGCCAGCCAGCCAGCCAGGAAGGGATTAAAAGTTATAAAGAACCATGTTGAAACAGATCAAAGTTTGTTCTCTTGTTTTTAGTGGACAAATACCAACAAGATGTTTCTGAACAGGACATACATGTAACAGGATTTTCTCGTTCATATTCTATGAAAAATTATATTGAGACACCTGCAATATTGAAGATACTATGTAGTATAATGGCAAGTTGTCCTTCTTCATTTACTTTTGGCAAGAAAAATTATGTCTCTTTCCAAGTTTAAATGATTTATATGGTTTAAGATATGGGTCCAAATCCTGGACATTAGTATTAATTCTCAAGTTCTATATACAAGTTGTGCCAAAGTCATGACCTATAGACCAAATAATATATAATAATATGTATTATTATTTTTTTAAAGCAAAATTATTACTGTACTTAGGAAAGTTCAAATGTCATGTGTCAAATAAGTAAGGAAGTGCTTAGAAGAAAATGGCAACTAGTTTGAACATTTTATGTCATTTATATAATAAACTGTCTGTGGGAGCTGACTTTGTATATGGAGTGTGACTATATGTGATAATTTGGTTCAAACCAATAAAACCACTCGAGATTATTTGGGTTAAAATATTTGCCCCAACATGCAAATCAAAATAATCTTGTAAATCAGTTTAGTGAAGACTGACATTTCTCTACCCAGAAGTAGATCCCACTAATTTCAAGGAGCATATACTTATGCTAAGATAAGTATACAGAGGTATCTTGGTACTTGACTGCTTCAAAACTCGACGAATTTGGTACTCAATGTATTTTGATGTGAAAATGTTGTCCCAGTACTCAGCATTTGTTTAGTACTCAACATGCTGCAATAGGAAGAAGTGGACAGCTGCAGAGGACAGGAAGTCAGCCATGCTGGGAAGGTCGCTGACATAGGAAAAGGGAGAGACAAGAAGTTTTTTCTGGCCAAAACAAAGGGTTATGTAATAAGTCATGTGGTTTATTTGGGACTCGTCACAAATAAGAACTTGTCACACCTTCTAGAACCAATTAATGCTGAATATCGAGGTACCACTGTATATAAGTATATATCTGATCTAATATATACATACATCTTAGTACATTTATATTATTTTAGAATTTAGACATATCAGATATTTTATTATCTATTGAAAGATTTATATGGGTGGCCACCTTGTATATGACTTTTGGATAGCTAAGAACAATGTAGCGAATCAACAATAAGCAAAATAAAATAACAATACTCAAAAAATAATAATGGCATTGAGGTCTGAGTCATATATGTGTGTGTGTGTGTGTGTGCGCGTGTGTGTATGTATGCATGCGTGTATGTATGTATATATACAGCTTCAAAAACAGTGTGATTTTTAAATATATATGTTTTCAGTCAATCAAGTATTAAATCATATAAATACACAATTTGAGGACAATCATTTATGTTATAGCACATTTCCTTAACATTTTCCCCACTCCCATTGAATTACCATTTTCTAGGATCATGGCTTTTCTTATTATTTAAATCCAAGGAGAGCACTTTTACTTTCCTAACATACTTGTCTTTAAATCCTACAATTCCAAATTCAATAACAATGACCATATAGGGTTGAAAATAAGAAGTGTTGCTGGAAGATTCTGAACTTTTTGAAGGACCAAGCAGAACTTTCAGTCAGATTATCCATGCAGAGTCCAGAGGACATAGTTCTATTCAATAGAGCAGGTTGAAAGAAAACCCAGTGAAGAATTGAAGAAAGAAGAGAATGGACATATCTAGAACAAAAAACTCATTTTGTTTCCTAAACTCAGTACACCTTTTCCTCATAAGTTGATTCTCCCCATCCACCTGTAATTCACCTTAAAGCACTTTATTGTTGAACAATAAAAATTGTAATATCCTTCCCTCGCTTAGGAAACATGTTGCTTTGCAGGCATGTTGGCTTCCTTGACTGCCCACTGAGACACCCTGAGGGGGACTTCTCTGATAGTTGTTTCTTGAACTGAAAAAGATACACACAAACAGTCCTTTTAATTTCCCCAGTTATCCTGAAGTGATATCACATTGAACATGGCAGATAGTTTTCCAGCTTCAATTGCAGCTCTTCTGTCAGAATCGCAAAACAAAAGTGACTCCTGGTTGAATATTTTGGTTGCCTTCAGATACTAGACCTCTATAGTTTTATTTTTTAAAAATTGCATGTTTGATTGGTTTTGTTGGTATATAACAATTCTTTGCAAAACTCAGTAAGTAAAGTGAGCCTCACCGAATGGACATGAAGTGAAAATGTTAAAAATTGGTGTACAGGAAGGAGACAGACAATATGCTACTTCTGCTTTGACATGTAAGGTATTCAAGCTTGAATGTCCATTCTGCAATGTGGGCTTGCTTGGGCTCTGGGCAACTTGGTCAGTCCAGTTCAGAATATTCAGTTTGACATTCATATACTTCAAAATCATTCCATTAACATTCAATTGAATGATGATGATGTTATCCATTCAGCCGAGTCTGATTCATGGCAATTCTGTGGGCCAGGTTTCTCCACCTCTTCTGAATGTGCACTATTTCTTTGAGTTGTTCTATGCTGTGGCTGGTGTCAGCTTTGACGGTGTCCAGCCACCGTGTTCTTTAGTGGCCTGGTTTTCTTTTACTGCTAACTCTTCCAAACATAATTGCTTTCTCCAGTGAATTCCCAGTAACTATTCCATTAAGAGAAGCTTTTTGGTGTTTGTTTTCTCATTTGTAATTGCAAAGGCCTTCATGCTGCAGAAAAGCATCTATTGCCAATAATGTTACTAGAATTTAACCCTGTAGTGGATGAAACATTTTTCCAACATAACCATTATGGTTTGCCATAAACATAAATCTTGTTACTTAATGCCGAGCAATCTTTTTTGTACATTGTTCCATGTTGTAGAACATTCTAAGATTACTTTCAGAGAAAATATATTGGCTGGTATTGTTACCACTCAGTTGCAACAAAAATTACTTAAATAGTTTTGTGGAAGTGTGCAGATGTGTGGCAAAACAATGGAGGGTGTGACATGTCAAACTCACGACGTCATGTGACGTCGCACAACGTATCAGGACGGTTTTGCCATTGCCGGCAATGGGGTGGGCGTGGCTTCTGGATGATGCGTCCGGCCCACGGGCCGGCAGTTTGACACCCCAAAGCCTTTGTAAAGACCAGCAGCAGATGCAACAGCCCAGAAGATGTTTCCAGAGATGGTAGGTAGAGAGATGTTCATTGCTCCTCCAAATTCTCTATGTTTCTCCCATCTTTCACCCTAAAGTGAAGTTTTGCTGCAGAAGAGGAGCACAGAATTCAAGGCCATCAAGTTTTGTTTCGGTTTTTTTTTTTTAAGAGAAGGAATTGTGCATGATACAATTCCAGATCAGAAAAATTCAGGATATAATACTGGGCGTAAACCTGATAATCTCAGCTTTCGTTTTAAAAAGAAAACACATTTCCAGAATTATTTTGGCTACAAATACATATCTGAATATGTGCTATTTCAGACGTCAGAGGAGGTCTAAAAAATGTTTTCCTCCCAATGGATAAGAAGCATTGCTTTCTTTCCATAATCTCAATATTAAAAGTAAAGCTCTTTTGAGCTGAGCACAACTCCTGGCGGTTTCATGAGCATATCCATATAGTTTTTTTGCCAACAATCTGCAAGTGGTTTTCTATTGTCTTTTTCAGTGCTTTTTTTTTTAACTTTCCAATCTAGCTTACAACCCTGGTATTTGCTGGTTATCTCCCATCTTAATACTAATCTACCCTGCTTAGTTTTTTCAAATCAGCCAATCAAAATGATGCATTTTTGCTCAGTATTAAGTAACTGTGCTCAATTTGCACAGTGAATCCTGCTACACCACAACCTGTTTTATTGGCAAGCTATCAACACGCTATAAATCCAGACTGTTTTTCTTTCATCAAATGTAGATTGCAAATGCTTTCAAGAGTTTGCTTCCACCAGATGAGAATGAAAGGAGCAAGCAAAGCACAGGAAAAATGCACGTTGTATATTAACACTTGATACGAAGCATAGGAAATAAGAGAAAAGGATATCTTCTAAGGTTGCAGAGTTTTTTTCCTATTTCCAGTGTGACAGTCCTAGTTTGCCTTTTAAAGGAACTAAATTAGTAGTTCTACTTTCCTTCCCCCTTTTTATTGAAGACAGAGCAGACGATCTCTACAAGCAGATATCTTTAAAAAGCTAAGGCACTTTCTATGCTAAATTAAGCATTTTAAACAAGATCTAACCCTTCTATGAAAACACCCCAACATTTATGGGCTGTGGATTCTGACTTTCTTTAACTCAAAATTTGTTACATTGACAGCTCAGACACAACCATGTTTAAGAGCTTAAGAAAGTTAGCAGCAGAGGGAGCTAACAATGAATGAAGAATCAGGTCCCTCCAGTTCCTCCTCTTCCTCAATTGTTTCAATTAGAGGAATGGACAATGTTATGACTAGGAGTGTGATGTCAATGATGATGATGTATTTCTTTTGTGACAAATGAAGGCGAATATACGTGTCCCAGGATTAGATCTTGTTCCTGGACGTGTTCCACTCAATCACTGCAAACCAGGACTGTCACACTGGAAATAGGAAAGAAACTCTGCAACCTTAGAAGATATCTTTTTCTCTTATTTCCTATGCTTCCTATCAAGTGTTAATATACAATGTGTATTTTTCCTGTGTTTTGCTTGTTCCTTTCACTCTCATCTTATGTCCCAGGATTCAACCAGAGGTTTAGTCTTCCGAGCTTTCAGATTTGTGCTGGAGCCCATCTTCAGGGAACTTCTTGCTAGCAGTGTGTTTTGGGCTATTCTATGTGTGGTGTATATATATGGTGCCTGTTGTGTGTGGCTTTTTAGTTGTTGATTGGGGTGTTGATGGCTGGCTATTAAGTTGTTAGTTGTTGTTTCCTTGTGCTGCCAAGCCCTCAGCACTCCTGTTGACTTATTTCTTCAATTTGTTCAATTTCTTTTGTGTTTGTTTGCCCATTTGTTTTTGTTTTATGCTGGTCATTAATCAAAATAAAGTTTAGGATGATGACGATGATAAGGAGGAGGAGGAGGAAGAAGAGGAGGAGGAGGAGGGTGATAGTATGCTGGTGCTGCAAGAGATGGGGCTGAAATATCATTTTTCAATGGGATGTTGGTCTATTTTAAATAGAGAAATAGGTGTATGAAGTTCTGAGGCAGCTTAAGGCACCTATTGCCAATGTTTTGTTTTTGCCTTTTTTTAAAAAAACCTAAATGTGAAGCCATTAATTGTAAAATCTGGGGAATCCCTAGCAACTACAGAAATGGGGGCTCCCTATAGCCTGGAGGCCATTATCATCCTGATCTTGATTTAAAAGCTAGCACTTAACTTTAGGAATAGGCACCTGAGCAACTTTGTTTTCCTTTCCCTCCCCATCATATTTCATAGTCTGCAAAGCCTGCAGGCAAAAGAATATCTTTTTTCCATTCATTCAGATACACTGACAACATTTTTTGATGATTGGTGGGATAAAAATAAGTTATAAAAATAAATATGTAAAATATGTAACATGCGGAAGGGTACCAGAGACTGCCTGGCCGAAAAAGAGCAAAAACTGTATTTTGAAACAAGTCCTAACAGGTGAAGGTGATGTTATGGTTTTTTTTTTTCTTACTGTTCTCCTGTTGTACTCCTGGCTCTGCAGGCTGCATTTGCCAACATTTATCTTGTTATCTCTTGTATACATCTTTTGCTTCTGGTATTTAAACTTCTGTTCATGTTTTTGTACAGTATCTACCACTCAACTCTCACGCTCAGTATTATCAAGGCATTCAGAACCAACATATTAGTGCTGGAAAATGAAATAGTTGAAGTTTTACTTAAGGTTTCTTTTTCTTAGAACTTTTTTCTAATCAATATTCTATTATACCATTTCTAGTCTAATAAGCTTTTTTTAAAAAAAAAATAGCTTACTTGTATCTGCATAAAATTAATTTCATTGTATTTTTTTATTTTCATTCAGTATAATGAATGTATTTTTTTTGTTTTCATTAAGTAAATATGTAGTAATTGTGATCACAAGTCAGACGATTACTACTGATATTGATACGTGTGGTTTTTTTATGTTGCAAACCACCCAGAGTCGCTTTGAAATGAGATGGGCAGCAAATAAACTTCATAATAAATAAATAAATATTTTTTTACATTTGCTTTTGGAGAACTAAGCATTTTTAAATGCCAATATTCTGAGTTATTGATAGCAGATGTAAGTAAGCTTCAGCTTGGCAAGATATACTTTGATTATCAAGAATAATACTAAGTTCTACCAATACAACCAAATAAAATAGTAAGATAGATTAAATGTTGAAGGAGGGCAGGACCAATCACTTTATGCAGCATGTGAGTCACAACCTGAAACTACAGATATGAGTACCTACAGATTACAAATTCTGACTGCGCAATTCGGGAGGCTGAAAATAAACCTGTTGCTGCTATCCATACATGGAGAACTATAAGCAATCTATTACAAATTTTCCATGGGATTTTTGAATCCCAGTCAAAACGGTTTCATCTTTCATGCACAAAGGAATCCTGACCTAGAAATCCCATAGAAAAAGCTAGCCATGCCAATTTATATTATCAAAGGTGTGGAAGGAACAGAATGTTTCATTTTCTCTTAAGCTGGACAGAAATTATTTCAATCTTGGCATAGTTTGGGCCATTAACATTTACAGTTCTCTGATTCTGCCATTCAGTTCACCAACAATAATTTATAAAAATATAAGTCAGAAAAAACCTATATACTGCAAATTACATAAATGCACATTTGAGAAAACTGTGTGTATCTGACTGAATGTCAAAGAAAAGCACATCTATTTGAAGAGATGTGCACCAAAATACAAAAGTTAGGCCGTGGCTTAAAGAAAAAACAAAACCCTCAAGCCTGTAAAAGTGAAGTCAAGAGATTTTCAACAACTGAAGGAAGCAAAATGAACTGATTCACCCAGCTCTAATCAAGAGAGCTTCTAGTTTCTAAATTACTGAAAAGCAATTATTTCAGCCTCTTTGCTTTGATTTTCATGGACTCCAGCACCAGTATGTATTTGGAGACCTCTAACATTGCAATAAAATGTAATAGACAATTTGAAGTTATCACTTTTAAAGCCGTACATGGCTCAGGATCTATTTCTCTCCAGGACTGTTTAAATCCCCCATCACCATTGGCATCTGTCCATTGGATATGATCTGGAAGAGGGAATCTCCTCTGGACCTCTTCATCTCAGCCAGTGTGTTTCTCAACCTCAACAACATCAAGATGTGTGGCTTTCAACTCCCAGAATTCCTCCAATAAGCATGAAGTATTATCTACAGGGGCTAAGGCAAACCTTCACGGTCACAATTCCCCTTCTTTGTAGTAATCTCCTTGAGATCCAATTAGCCCCAACCTTGTTAGCATTTCCAAAAGTTATTAGAACCAGATTTTTTTCATATGTTAGAGAATGGCCTGGTGTGATTTTCAGTCTCTATAGGACTGCTATAGGAATGCCCCGTTTCATTGGTTTCTGATGATTGGATTGGTTCCTTGATGTGTAAAATGACTACTATATTGTTATTGTACATTATTGTCTATTTTAACTATGTTATGAATATGAATAAGCCAAAGTTATATGTAATTAGAGCAGCCTATAATCTTTATTAATAAATAAATAAAAATGAATGGTTGGTTGGCTGGTTGATGAAGGACAGTGCTTAATATACTCAATTTGACTCCCAATTTCTGTGATGTTGTTCCCCAAGGTTTGGTTTCATCAGTTTCCTGATGATCTCAAGGTTTTTATAATTCAAGAATATTGAAGAAGGCTTCTGAACACCCTTACACTGCACATTATAAAACAGAAACACTCCTTAAGTATGTGGGAGACCTATGGCTAGACATCTTTTCTTTTCAGTCAGTAGCTATGGAGGGCATCCCATTTCTGTGGATTATATAGAGAAATGTTTAACCCTTTTCTTCCAGGTTGTTTTTCTCATAAAGGCAATTAGAAGATTTTTGAAAGGGGATACCATAGGAGTAAATGGGTTAAATGTTTCTTTACTGGTCAAACAAAATTAGCAGACTGCCATGGCTATATATAATTGGTGGGGGGGGAATAACATGACATAAATGACATATAAATTTCCACTATTAAGATAAATGGGATTTAAAAATGCTTAATTTAGCATAGAAAGTGCCTTAGCTTTTTAAAGATATCATCTTGTAGAGATCGTCTGCTCTGTCTTCAATAAAAAGGGGGAAGGAAAGTAGAACTACTAATTTAGTTCCTTTGAAAGGCATCTATTTTCAAACACATCAAATCCATCTGTCTCTGAAATGTTGGCCTTCATTCAGTATGTAATTTGATAAAACACAAAAGAAAAGCCATGAAGTCGTCAGTAGAAAGAGTGAGAGGGTGGCTACAGTATGGCAAAAAGGAGAAATGAAAAAAAAAAAGCAGAACTAAATATGTAGAATAAGACATGAAAAATATATCATCCGCAACTGAAGTTGACTCAGTCTGCTCTTTAAGCCTTACAGCTACTAGAAGAAAACTGTAATGGGGCAAAATAAATGGTGAATAGGCTCAGTCATGGCAACTTCTGTTTTCAAATACCAGTGTACATATATGTTTAGAATATAGCTCAATAGAATTCACACAGGAAGTAGTCACACTTCAAAGGTTTGCTCCTGAAGAGCTCTCCCCTAGATGAATGTGAGCAAGGAATGTGCTCTCCAGTTATAGCTGGCGTTCCATCTGCCTCAGCCATGATGGTCACCGGTTAAGCATGAAAGGAGTTGCAATCCCACAAAATCAACTTTTCTAGTTGATCACAAAAGCCTCAATAGTGATCTAAGCCTCTGTGTTTAATTTCCCTCATGAAGTTTGTTTCGACGCTAAAAATTACACATAGAGAGACACTCATCTATATCATATCTATTGCTGTCTTTCATAAGTAAAGTGCCTCGAGGGCAAACAAATCCTTTGAGACTAAAACATTGCCATCCATTGTATATGTATTTTGTGCTTAACTATCGGTAGGCACAGCCACCAAGACAAGGGCAGAAAAACCAGGAAGTAGGTATGCATTAACACTCTTCAACTATGTACTACATGAATGTGAAATCTGAAGTTCTCAAGTATCCTGTATTCCTTTGCAGACCTCTCCTACAAGCTTCAGGAGTAATTAAGCAAGCAGCATGTGAATTTAAGGAGAAATCCCAACAGGTTCACCCTTTTTCAAGAGTCAAATACTTGGCTAATGCAAGAGCCTGAAAAAGGAACAAGAAGAACAGACATCTTTTTACTAGTGATGCCCTAAGACAGAGGTCCCCAACTTTTGGGGCATCAGGGACCGGTTCCTTGGAGAGAGGTTTTTCCATAGACCAGAGGGTGTGTGGTTTTGTGTGCAGCCTGCATCTCGTGGATGGGGCTTTGCTTGCTTGTGCGGGCCAGTTGCTGGCTTGCCGCAGCCCGGTACTGGTCCACGGACCGGGGGTTGGGGACTCCTGCCCTAAGAAACAGAAGTGAAATTTAATAGACAGGAGTCTGTTATTGTATCTTGTAACACTTGTGGCATATTTAAACTGTATAAAAAAATCTGGGATAATATGTACAGCAAATCAGGTTAAATGACTGGAGCAGTGAGTGCGCTATATTTCAATTAATGAGAAGAATGACGATTTATCTGTTTAGGGAAAGGAGGCTCAGCAACAGAAACAGGCAGAGGAAGCAACTGTCCACAAGGAAAGCAAACAGAGAAGCAAACTTAAGGAAGGACAGCAACAACCAGGAGCAAGTGTGTCACCAATGTGCTTTGAAAAAAACCACAGAATGAAGCTCAAGATCCCAGAGGATCAGATGATATTCACATCCATTCTTCTATTCTCCAAATCACTAGCTATACAAATGGTGTTGATGAAAAATTTACTTTCTGGAACCATGATCTGAAATATCACTATGATGAACTACTGGCACAAGAAAGATTGTGCTTCAGAAGCGGTGGCAGAAAGCATGGCCAAAGCATGACAAAGTTAATTTGAAGGACTTTAAATTGGATCTTGTTGAGGGTGGAAACGAAGCTCTGGAATAAGAAGATTAGACAAAGAAAATGTGGAAAGTAGGAGTATACTGAAGTGGAGCCTCTTAAACTGCATTCAGTAAAATCAGAAAGAACATTGGCTTATAAAGTTTCGTAGCCTTCACTGTCTATATGCTAACGATCACAGTACAGAAAATAAATCAGATGGCTAATTATAGTGATGTTATGTAAAAATATATGTCATGGCATTTAGAGATAGAAACTGAACTGCACTTTCTGCATTCACATGATTCCCACTGACCTCCAAAAATGTATTAGGTACATTATTTTAGTATCTCCATCAACCACGGAGATCCAGACAGACCTTACAGGGCAAACTTTATCTTATAATGTTGAGTCGCAGAGCGACTCAGTTTGTAACTTTTGTCCTAATTTCATATACCATCTGTGAGACATCATTTCAGACTCTGCAACTTAAGAAATATAAGAAACTGTCAGAAAGAGAAAACAGATGTCAGAGGAAGAATGGGAATCTCTGCCAAGTTTTGATTATCTTTACCTGCTGCTCCCTTCAGCTCTACCCATGAAGGAGAAAAGTTGTCTACTCCTGATCTATGGAGTAAGGAAGAAAGAAATGTCTCCTTTCTTCGCTGTAGGGCTTGTGTACATGTTTAAATACTCTGTTAGAGCTCATTCCTCATGTTAGCACTGGACTTGGGTTGACAGGGATTCATTTCAGTACCTCTGCCCAAAATGCCATGCACTCTTTTTGATATGAAGCACAGACAGATTTTTTTTTCTAGCACCTCAACATTCACTAACCAGAGCCAAATGCAAATTTGGCACAAATTTAAAATTGCAGCATTTTGAGCCCAGGAATTTGTTTTATGTACAAGAAGTAAATAAACTTTACAATCTTCTGACATTTTTTTTTCTTCTTTATTACCCTAAACTAATTTCTTCTAGTGATAAAATCCAGAGATGCTTAAATTTCCTATTGTTGAATGACTGGGAATCAGAAAACTTTGCTGATTACTTCAAATCACTCAAAAATCTACCAGCAGGTCTTCATCGTCTTTCTTCCCATTTCTTATTTATTTATTTGTTTTCTTGCTTGCTTGTTTAATATATGTTTATATCGTAATCATGTGTTAAAACATTTGAAAGAATGTACACAATTAAAACAGAAAAGGGGAAAACAATGTTAGAATACAACAAAGTGTATAAAAAGTAAACAGCCTCCCTATCATATCTAATTTGGTCTTAAAATCAGATGTTTTAGCCACAGATGCACATTTTGCAAGGAGAAAAAAAAAACCAGCTGTTTAATGCTAAAGCAAATATACTTCTGCTTTCAATAAATACTAGGGTTTTTTTTTTAATAGAATGCATTGAAAGAGAAAATTGGAGACACAGAAAGCTGATTGATATCAACTGAGGCCATGGTTGGATTAAACCTGGAACCATTGGCACTCCAAATATGTGCTCTGCCACTGACCTACAGCTTCTCTCTAAAAACCTTTAAGGAAGTGTAAATTAACCCTACAGAATTTATTCCTGGGTATCGAGTCGCATTCTTAATAATTACGGTCTGACGGCAAGAACTCAAGGATGCAAACTTTCATTTCTCTGACTCCTACCACTGAATAGTGTTTTAAGGAGCTGCCTGCTTGAAATACGACTATTACTTGCATTATGCTATTGATGTATTTGTTACTATCTAGTATAGTTTTAGACAGATCTAATATGATTCATTACTCTCATAAGATAACTTGACACCATTTTAGATGTTATCTCTTTTCTGCTGCTCAGACAAAAGTCTTCTAAGCCAGGGGTAGCCTTTTTCTGCTCCTTGCTTTACGGAAACGTAAATTGCAATCACATGACTGTGGGATGCTGCAAATGGCCATAAATGTGGGCCAGTTGCCAAGCACCCAAAATGCAATCATGTGACTGGGGGGCAGCAGCCATTTCAAAACTGGATCATAGGTATCTCTGCAGAGGTATCTTTGAATGGTTGTTAAACAACCAGTCATAAGTTGAGATCTACTTGTTCTCTCTCTATGCCGTTGTAAGCTTATTCACATTTGCTTTCTTCTCCGCATAGCTATCTTTTAAATATTAAATTTACCTGATTTGAAAGGTTTCTTAAGAAAACAAAATTATTTCAGAATTCTGTACACACTAGGGAGTCTTTCAATAAAACATTTAGCCTTTTGCCAACGTGTAGGGTTAATGTTCCAATGGTCACTCTCCTTCTTAAGACAAGCTGCATGTGTTGCTCTTCCTCTGCCTGCATTTATGAATGCTTAAAAGCTCTGTGCTCAGTCATGGTTTTGGTACAAAATGTCTGTGCATTATTTTCATCACTTCTGCCAGGCTGAGACAACAAGGCTTTGGGGAAGCAATTAAACTACCCAATAAGACACATTTTGCTTCCCATAACACTCAGTGAAACAGACTCTTTTTTCAGAAAATCATTTATGTCAAAAATAATGTTCACGTTTCTTTTTAAATATTCATTGTTTGCAACACCATCAAGCACATTCATATTCCCAATACAGGAATGTTAAAACTGGTCATCCTATGGTGCTGTTTTTTCCATTTACTGTTCCATGTCACTGTGATGACTGATTTTATGTTGATCAAACAAAAAACATGTGGTTCAACACTCCTTGTTTTCCTGAAGCTTCTAGAAAAATTAATTCCAGGGAATTTGCAAGAACTATAATATGTACAGACAGTGCAAAGTAATCAAATAAGGATATAAGCTCATAGGCGTACATAATTAAACACTAATCATAATAAATGAATATACTGTATTGAACTAAATGTCTACAGTCACAAACTGAGAACAGAGATTATGATATTCTAAATTCTTTGTGCTTCCAGTTAGGTTTGATTTCATTTATTCAATGTACTCTTCAAAACATCACTCAAAATTTTTATATATTGGAAGTGTATCCTAAAGATTTATATGTGTTTCAAAGTCTAAAAAGAACACTGCTGATTATTAATGAAGTTTTATGATGAGAAGGAAGCAATTATATTCCTGTAACAAGATATACAGTAAAAGAATTTCCTGTTACACTATTAAAGGACATATGTGTTTGGCAGGCTTATACTGGCAATAAATAAGTAGACTAGTAGGTATAACTCCGATTAGCAAAGTGTAAACTTATAAAAGTAAATAGCCCTGCCTAGTTCTAAATGAGAAATATAGTCTATCTACTCTATTGATTAAGATCATATATAGACATGAATGACTACAAATACATATACATGTGTCTCTGTGTTTTCTAATAAAAATATATGAACTAACACAAATTCTGTTGAAACACAGAAACAATTACATAATGAGAAATTTAGCTTGAGAATCATGGAAATATTTCTATAGGCAAAACTAAAATAAAGCCAAGATCAAGCAATTTCTGAATAAAATTGCTAGCTTGGTGTAGGATTTTATTAACCTTCCTAGAAACCTATCTACCTAAAAACTCAAAATAAATACAACAAGCTGATACAAATTTCACCATCAATGATAATACTAAGGCCTGTGTAAAGGTGTTGAAGCAATATGACAGAAATCTTCAAGGCTGAGAAATAAACAGTAAGAAGATAGATAGATAGATAGATAGATAGATAGATAGATAGATAGATAGATAGATAGATAGATAGATAGATAGATAGATAGATAGATAGATAGATAGATAGATAGATAGATAGATAGATAGATGATAATGAAGCTATATATATATATATAATAAATAGGTAGGTAGGTAGGTAGGTAGGTAGGTAGGTAGATAGATAGATAGATAGATAGATAGATAGATAGATAGATAGATAGATAGATAGATAGATAGATAGATAGATAGGTAGGTAGGTAGGTAGGTAGGTAGGTAGGTAGGTAGGTAGGTAGGTAGGTGATAGATAGATAGATAGATAGATAGATAGATAGATAGATAGATAGATAGATAGATATAGATGATAAAGAGATATAAGAGTTAGAGTTAGAGTTAGAGATAGAGATAGAGATAGAGATAGAGATACCCATACATACACACACACAATATATAGTGGTCATGAAATTTCTTGATGCCTGAGATTATTGCCAAGGCTTCCCTGTCAATCTGCGCGTAATTACGCTCTGCAGATGAGAGAGTTCTAGAGTAGTAGGTCACAGGGACCTGAGTCCCATCAGCCTTGAGATGACTTAACACTGCTCCTACCCCTTAAGGGGAGGCATCACATGCGATGCACACAGGCAATTGCATATTGAAGTGTGCCAGTACTGCATTTGAGAATAGCAAAGCCTTGACTTCCTTGAAAGCCTTTTCATGGACCTTTGTCCATGTCCATGGAGCCTGCTTGTCCAAGAGCCGGTGTAACGGCTCAGCCACTGCAGCCTTGTGGGGGAGAAATGAATGATAAAAATTAAGTAGGCCCAGAAAAGCCTGGAGTTCAGGCAATATGGGAGAAGGAGGCCTTCGCAATTAGATGGGGGCTGTTAAACTGGCGACACTACCTGGAGGGGAGCAAGGTGCCATTCGAAGTATGGACAGATCACAAAAACCTAGAGGCACTGAAAACTCCTCGCAAATTGTCCCCAAAGCAAGTACGGTGGGCACAGTACTTTAACCACTTCAACTTTACTCTAAAGTACATACCAGGGGGGAAAAACTTCCTAGCTGATGCACTATCAAGATTGCCCCAATACAAAAGCGAACATGAAGAAGTCAACGAGGCGATTATCTCCAATCCACAACCTGTTGCACAAATCACGCCTCGCAGGGTCCCAAATCCGGATGACCCTGGAGCAAAGAAAATAAAACGAGAGCTCCTCACCGATCAATGGTTCAAAGATAACCAAACCTCCTTGATGTGCCGGGATGGTTTGGCTTACAAAGGGGGGAAACTGTATTTGCCCGAATCCCTCCGTCTCAATGCTCTCAAACATAGCCATGATGTAAAACAGGCTGGACACTTTGGATATCTTAAAACACTACATCTCACTCGCCGGCAATTTTGGTGGCCGGGACTGAAACGAGATGTGGAAAACTATGTGAAGAGTTGTACCATATGTGCTACAATGAAAAGAATACTGGGGAAAACCCCTGGATTACTGCAGCCGGTGGCAGACCCTTCCCAACCCTGGGAAGAAATAGCTATGGACTTTATCATAGACCTACCTGAGAGTAGAGGAAATACTGTCATCTGGACTGTAATAGACCTGTTTTCGAAGCAGGCTCATTTCATCGCCTGCAAAGGACTCCCATCCGCTCAACGACTGACTAAATTGTTCCTGAAACATATCTACCGACTGCACGGCACCCCTAAGCGAATAATCTCAGACAGGGGGGTGCAGTTCACAGCAAAGTTCTGGAGGAGTTTTCTTAAATTAATTGGATCATCTCAAGGCTTGTCATCTGCTTTTCATCCGGCCACCAACGGAGCTGCAGAAGCCGCTAACAAAATGGTGGAGCAATATCTCAGATGCTACGTGTCTTATCAACAGACAAACTGGACTGACCTCCTCCCCTTCGCAGAGGTGGCGAATAACAATTCTGTGCACAGCAGCACCGGCTACACACCTTTCAGAGTAGCCACAGGCAAAGAGTTCAGTCCAATTCCTGAATATCCCCAAGTGCCAACCGCTTCCCAGACACTTGACCAATGGGTGAGGGGATGGGAGGAAGTTTGGAGAAACACAAAAACTGCTTTAAAAAAGACTTTTGCAACCTATAAAAAACAAGCTGACAAAAAGAGGGCTCCCCAAAGAACGTTCCAAGTTGGGGAAAAGGTTTATTTGTCAACCAAATATTTACGCCTCAAATTACCCAGCAAGAAGTTAGGACTGAAATTCTTAGGGCCTTTTCCTATCATAAAGGTCATCAATCCAGTCACTGTAAAACTGAAACTCCCTAGACTTTTGGGTAAAATTCACCCTGTCCTCCACAGTAGCTTGTTAAAACCTTATCGGGGCTCCATTTTAAGACCTCCCCCAAAGAAAGCACCTGGGCCCCTCGTAGTTGCAGGACAGACCCATTATGAAGTGAAACATATTCTTGATTCTAGAATTTTTACAGGGAAATTGCAGTACCTAGTACAATGGAAGGGATACCCGATGTCTGAAGCCACTTGGGTGAAATCCAGTGAGGTGAAAGCTGACAGGCTCGTCAAAAGGTTTCATATGAAATACCCCAACAAACCGAAGACTAGTCATTAATATATGCTTTTGTTTACATTACAGGATCTGTCCTTTTTGTAAGGGGGGGCGGATGTCAACGCTGTTAATATAGGATATTATTGCATTGACAAGATATGCAGAACTGTCTGGTATTTTTGGAGTTCAATCAGATGACAGGCAAAGGGAGGAGAATTATGAAGAAAGCGGGAGACTGGGAAGGGAAGTGAATCTTTGGCCTCCAGCCTAATTGGAAGACATAAATCATGACAGTAAAGTAAGGGAGGAGTTAGCAAGATAAGACAGACGCAAGCCAGAGAAATCCAGATTCTGGCATCCGCTTTGTAATGTACCGAAGTATTGTAGCAAAACTCCTGGCAAGGAATGCAAAATAAAGAAACTAAAAGAGAAAATAATGTCTCCGTTTTCAAGGAATGCTTCCTCCTTCGGACCACAACACTGTCCGGGTCTCTGCAACCTTTCTGCAGCCTTCCTGAGCCTTGCTGAATGACTCAGCAAGGCCCAGGACATAACAGTCAGGATTCTAGAGTGCAGTTAGAGAGGGCACTTCCTAATCTCTGCAACAAACCTATTAACCTGATGTCTACTACTGACTGTTTGTTGTTGTTGTTAGTGTGAAGTCATGTCCGACCCATCGCAACCCCGTTTGTACTGTTATCATAATCTCCATATTGAGGATGAGGGTTAAAACTCAGTGTACTAAGTCTACTATCTGAATTAATAATGCAGTTTCTCCAACCAGCCCATACCTAATTCAGAATTTAGAGTGAATAATAAACTCAGAATGCATCTCTTAAAAAACCTAAGACTCAGATCCCAAAGCACAGGGAAGCATGATTAACATTCAGTTCCTATTATATAGTAGTGAGGAAGAGTCCTCTAATCACAGTGAGTACATTTTCTTTGAAAAATAAAAGACAAATATGAAAAAAGAGGTAAAAAATCCACATTGTCCTCCATGAATAAATTCTTCCACAATGATTTTCAATCTATATTTCAAAATAGCTTCATGATTTACTCTTCACCAGCTAATTTTGATGAAGGACTTTCTTCCCCTTTAATACTTCGTGTGGGTAGTATAACTTTTTGCTGGAGATGTGTACAGTCAACATTAGGCTGTTCCCAAATACCATGTGGATTCATTACAAATTCTTAAATGAATAACAAATAAATCTAGCCTGTTGCCCATGTTTCTCCCTCCCCCTCAATTCCTATCCAGAAGAGTCAAAGGAGGGCTGTGAAGTTGATATGTCATTAATGCATTTCTTTGATGACAGTTTTTAGGATCTACATGAGGATGTAGTAATGTCAGAGTGTATAATCAACTCCTATGACATTGAGAAGAAAGAAGTATTATTTTCCTCTTAGTTAACAAATTAGTCAAAGCTAATTCTGTTTTGGCATCATTGCTGTCCAGGTAATATTATAGTACTTATTGAGGAGACTTTTGATTGTTATTTGATTTTCAGATGTTATATAAGTGCATGTTTTTGGGTTTTGGATTGTAAATGGATATTATATTTGCTGATAGGATGACATATATGGCGTCCTGCTAACCAACTTACTCAGACTGAAGAAGCTACTTGGATAAGCAGTGAAATGTTTCGATCCAATAAGAAAAGAAGTCCAGTTGCATTGATTCAGCTTCCAAATGAGCAGGTGGCAGGTGGCAGTTGAGACAGGTGGCTCTTGGCATTGGAGGTTAAGGAAAGAAAGAGGATTTAGGAATAATGCAAATAGAAATAGAATAGAGGTAGAGATGGCATACTCTATCTTCCATACTCAACCATGGAATTTTAGATTCCATGGATGTAGCTTCTTTTCTTGATTTCCTCTTGTGTAATATTATTTGAAGAGCTAGGCAGCCAAGAAAAATGGCAGAGTGGAGAGAAATAGGCTTTGAGATATAGGAAATATGGATGAAAATAACTATTTTGAAAATGAGTGAACAGGACTAAACGAGGAGGGTTCAAGAGAGTGGAGTGAATTGAGATATGGGAAATATCTCAAATTCTTAGCCATTTCAACCGAATTTTAGTCCCCTAGAAGACAAAGTATTTTTCCATTCATTTTAGAATTATTTAAAAATTTAAGTTGTTTAATTAATAAGGCAGAAAATAGAAAACCAAAGACACAGGCAATTATAAGAACAAGATTGTCTCATGATAATCATTCAGCAAGCATAAACCTTAGGAAGTGATTTGAAACCTTTGTGAAATAATTTGTGCACAGAAGATGCACGAAAATAGGGATGTTGGTTTAGTATTCCATTCTGTAGCTGAACAAGGAAAAGTAATTACGTGTGAGAAGGTTTCTTTTTGTACATGATGTTCTTTTTGAAAATAGCACAGGAACTTGCTAGACATGCTTTGAATCAATTAATTTTCTGCCCTGAATGAAGATTATTATTTTGATGGCAGAGTCTGTGGAATTTGGAATTTAAGCAAGGATGGTAACTTCTGAGAAAATCACACAAAACCTTAGATTGCTATGGTTCATATTCATGTTTCCGCATCATGGCCCAGATAAAAACACAAAAAATGTATTATTTCTTAGCCTTCAAACGTCTCTTTGGAGATATTTCACTTCTCATCCAAGAAGCTCCTTCAGTTCTGACTGAACTGAAGAAGCTTCTTGGATGAGAAGCAAACCGTTTTCAAGGAAAAACAAAGGAAAGTTCAGTGGCCTTTTGAAAAAACCTCTTTGGGACACCTGAACATAGCTCTGTGGCTTTCCTGGCACTTCAGGTAGATCCCATGGAATCCACACTGGCTGAATACCACTAAAGGATTAGCATTCCCTCCTGATCTGAAAGGGCAAGAATCCAAGGGAGGGAGGGGGCAAAGGTTGTGTAGAAGGAGAAGTATTGTGACCACTTTAGGTTATCTGAATACACTTTCTTCTGTTGGTATTTTTTCCTTTTATGTATTTGTGGGTGGAGCCATGGAGGCTATAAAAGCTTGAGTGGATCAAGTCCTTGTTGAGGGGGAGATAGGAGCCTTGTGGAGAGAGGGACAGGAGCTTTTTGGAGAGAAAGAGGAGCTGTGTGGAGAGAGAGAGACATTGGAGATATTTTTAGGTGACCAGGTCTTGGTTTCTTCTCTTGGTTTTATTTTCCTGCTTTGAGTTTTTACTTTGGGATGGTTGGCCTTGGAGGGTATAAAAAAGACTGAGTGGCTCAAGGAGTTGTCAAAAGTAAAACTGGGAACAAGGGTGGAGGAAGAGGTAGTGTAATCCATTTAAGTTACAGGGATATGGATATATTGTATAATTAAACGAGGATTATGTTCTATATTAGTTCATGGGCTTTCCCTAGCTTTGATATAACATTTTTTTTTTCTTTCTCCTTGTTGGATGGATATACAGGAAGCTCTCGATTTATGATCGGTCGCTTAGCCACCATTCAAAATTACAATAAAAAGTACTTATGACCTGGTTCCAAAAATACGGCTGCTGCAGTTCTTCTGCCATTGTTCACCATTACGACCAACTGCAGGGACACTGCAGTGATTCCCCCCCCCCCATCTATATTCCCCCCATCCTGCTGGGTCCCATCAGGCCTCGGCTATTCAGCTTCGCAAGGGAGCCCAAAGAAGCTACCAGCACATGGAGGACAGTTACAGCCTTGTAGGCCAAGGCCTACTTGCCATCCAGCCACCCAAGGCACTTGCAGGCTTCAGTCGGCTGCTCAGCCAGCTCCAGGGCCCAGCAGCACCCAACTTACCTTTTGCAGAATTATGATAAAATATAATAAATATTCTGCTGACTGGCTTTAGGCTGAATAACTGGCTTGGGAGCAGGATGAGGCCTGAGGAACCTCAAGGGATAGGCAGCAGGTCACTGAGTGCTTTGGGGATTGGGGAGACTATGGGAAGTTCGGAGCAGGCAGGTCTGGGCCTGCGCTAGGCCTCCAAGGCTTCCATCACCCCTGAGGCACCCGGTGCTCCACTTAATACCCTGCACCGATCGTTTAGTGATTGTATTGGGGAGAACAGGGATGGGGGGGAGTTATTAGGTGAGAGGCTTCACTTAACCGCCCTTTTGACATGTGACCGTAATGGGCAGTCATATCTCTAGGGCTACCTGTAAAGGAAATTGGATGTAAAGGAAAGGTGGAACAGAAATGGAGCAAAAGCAAAATTAGAGTCGCTTCTTTCTATACTCCTCTAATGGAAAACAATGTTCAAAGTATGATGTCAAACAGCTAATAGTTGCAAGTATGATTGGATCATTTCTGTTAGAGTGATTTCAAATTTCCCCTACTTCCCCCACACCTTTTCTCTTTCAGAAATGGATGAAACTGAGCTCATAAGACCAACAAGAGCCAGTGATGACATTAACTTTCTATCAAGGCCATGGATTGTCACCTTACTTATCATAGGGCTCTATGTCTCCATTGGCACTTGTATTTGTTTGCGCCAGTGCTGGTAAGTTCTGCATTGTGAAAAAGATTCATTCTGTGGACAAATACATTCTTCAAGTGAACATCTTTCCCAAGTGGGCTTCTGTCTGAGCCAAAATGGTCCTGTTAATTTTGCAAGGGAATGGTTTCACCAAGAATCAGGAGCCCTAGGGCAATGAAATTTTGGTTAAACTAATTTAAGGTCCACTACTTATTACAAATAATAATAACCCTTATTATTAGTGTTAAATAATATATAGATTAATTATATTTTCTTTTCTTTTTGTTCTTCAACCTCCAGGAAAAGGTATTGCAAGAATAGAGTGGCACCAGGGCAACCAGCCACCTCTGACAAAACCAGCCATGTGGAGGACTTGGAAGCTACATCCCTCCCCTATAACCTGCCAGATAACTGGAACACAAACATAAATATTGTAAATGACATGAGTATCAGTTTCAGAAGAATGTCAGATATACTTCCATCCTCAGCTATCTAATATTTGGTAATTGTTTAAATTAATTAGATTGCCAGGTTTTCTTAATTTTTTGTTTCTTGATTATCTTAAGATATTAAATTATTATTATTTAAATATTAGATGTGTTCTTGTCATGGTGCAGAACACAGATGACCCAGACGGTGAGAGTGAGTACTTTGTCCTAAAATATTAATTTATTTCTTCTCATTGTGAATATAAAGGAAAGGTGGGATAGAAATGGAGCATTTAATTTAAGATCCACTACTTTAGTACAAATAATAATAACCCTTATTATCAGTGTTAAAAAAATAATGTATAAGTTAATAGTACTTTATTCTCCCTTTGTTCTTAGATCCCCAGGAAAAGCTGTTGCATTGGGAGAGTGTTACCATGACAGTAATCCACCTCTCACAATACCACCCAGACAGAAGACTGCATGGCTAAAATAAAAATCGGAAATGAAATAAGACTTATTTGACAAACACAGCAAGACTTCCCTCAGCATCCATATAGTATTTGGTAATTTTTAATATTAATTCAGTTGCTAGGTTTTATTAGTTATTTTTTCTTGCTTATTTATTGTTTTTATTATTATTAAAATATTACATGTGTTCCTGTTATGGCCCAGGACTCAGAAAAAGTCAGACCCTGAGGAAGAAGTTCTAGCAGAACTGTGGAATGTCAGCCTCAGGAGACACAAAGCTAAGAATGAGGCTGATCAAAGACAGCAACAACTGCAGTCAGTTGATTTTGATGATGTCAGCACTCCTAGCTCCTGTACTCTGTTAGTAGAGTGAAGACTGAGCAACATTATTCTATTAGGCTTCTCTCCAAGAAATCTTTCTAGTAATTGTACATAGGAAAACCATTGTCCATTCATAAAGTATCTCCCTGTTGAAATTTCAAAATCTTTTTTTTTTTGTCTTTTCTTAATTTATTTACTCCCTGGTTTATTCACAAATTCAAAATTATTTTGCTTGGCATAGTTCTTCTTGATTTCTATAGCTTTTACTGTTAACATAGATAACTGTCCTTATAAAAGTTTAATTTGACTTGAAATACTTTGGCAATTTATTTCATTCTTGCTCTTTTCTTAAATTTCAAAAGAGTTTGCATTTTCACTTTTCTTTTTTTGGTTCAGTATTATATTCTATGTAATATCTTCAGAGAATTTTAAAGATTAATATACAATTAAGACCGTGGTTTTTCTTTTGGGATTGATAAACAAACAGTTAAAAAAAATCCTGGAACTTTGTTTTTTATATATGATAACTGCAGCAAGATTATTGCATAGGTAGTCCACCGTTTAAGACTACAATTGGGCCCCGAATCTCAGTTGTTGAGTGAAGCAGCCATTAAGCGAGATGTCACATGACCACTTTACCCTAACCCTACCAGAGAGAACAATCGCGAGAACAATGGCATTTGCTAACATTTGGGCTGGTTTTACAGTCATTTTCTCCAGTGCACTGAAGGATTTCTGGAAGGGAAATCCCTTGGCAGGCTGGAGGAATGGATCTCAAATCTGGCAAACACACTGGTGAATAACATCATTCCAGAAGGCACGGGACGCTGGCATTTGCCAGCATTTCTCCAGAAGAGGGGAGACATGGCGTTCACTAATATGCTATTGAATGCCAGTATTCTAAAAGGTCCAGAACTTTGGCTTTTGCTGGTGTTTTCCTCGCCGGAGAAGCAGAAACTTGGAATTCATTAAAACATTAACAAATGTCAGTGTTCTGAAAAAAAAAAACCCAGAATGCTGGTGTGTGTTACCTTTTCTCCAGATCTGAAGTCTGTTTCACCGGCATGTGGATGGATTTCCCATTGCTGCAAGGAGGTGAGGGGAAATCCCTCAGCCTGCTGAGATAACAGACTTCAAATCCAACATCTTCTCCACTTGCAACAATCCCTGCCTATTTCCCCATTGTTTTTTTGGAGAAGTCAGTAGAGGAGATGGTAAATGACAATCACAGGATTGCAGGGCACTTGGCAACCAATGGTAAATGCAAACTGGTTACCAAGCACCTGAAATGAAGCCATATGACCGTGGATGTTTTACGGTGGTTGGAAGTGCTTTATGGGTCATAAAACACCTGTTCCGAGACTGTCAAAACTACAAATGGTTGTTGAAAAACCAGTCATAAGTTGAGGATTACCTGTACACATAAGAATGGAAGGATTCAGCACTACCCACAATTTGGTTGGCAAAGGTGATGGAAGTGCTGAGATGGCTAAATTGACCTCTTTGATCAGAGAAAAGACAATCTCTATTGCAGACTTATAAACCAACAATATACTGGAGATTTTGGCATTAAGTTCAAAATGTTATACTTTTTCTATGATAAAAACAATGTAATATTCTGCATGGTATTTTTTACAAATATTCTATTGAGCAATAATTTTATAGGCTCATTAATTATCTGTTCATTTCTACTAACAATTTTTTTGGAAATATATGTTTCTTTTAAATAAAATAAAAAGTGTAATAAGATTAAAAAAACCAAAACAAGCCCAGAGTACTATCGATGTACTTAAAAAACCAAAATGAATATTGACGTTTGTATCTTTGTATATGCTGCATTATTACTAAATAAACTTTGACATGTGAAAAAAATTACTTATTCATTGGAAAAGAAGGAGCTGGGTGGATGGAGAGATATTTAGTTCTAGTTAAATGGATGTGGTTTCTTCTGTTGCTTTTATTTTAATTTTGGGGATTTGTTTCCCATTGGAATTATGGGCTGGGACATTTAGTTACTTAATTAATTAAATTTATATGTCTCCCATCTCACTGTCAAGTGAC
Organism: Azemiops feae; assembly: GCA_023970755.1. Classification (NCBI taxonomy): domain Eukaryota; kingdom Metazoa; phylum Chordata; class Lepidosauria; order Squamata; family Viperidae; genus Azemiops; species Azemiops feae. The sequence continues at coordinate 6,219,290 of JALGBA010004228.1, read as the reverse complement.
CCTATGAAGGAAGAAAGGATTAAATATTCCATGCTTTCATAAATTCATCAAAGCATCCAGTGGCTGGTACTAAAACTTTAAATCATGTATTTTGAGATGTGTACTTTGGTCCCTATCAGCCACAATGTTATACCTGCTTGGAAGATGATGGCTTGGAGTCCAGCCAGGTGCACGGTCACATCTGCCTTCTGCTGGTGAGTCAGGAACATCCTGTTCAAAGTGGAATGGAGTACCCTGTATGCCCAGTTACAACCTGCCCTGTGTCTCTTTCCAGATGTCCTTTTGGAGCCAAAGTTCCTGCCTCATCATCCCAAACATAAACATATGGAACAGAAAGATCTGCCCAAATCATAAAACATAATTTTCAGTAAGAGTTCACCAATTTTAAGAACTGAATTTTTTTTAAAAAAAGTTTTAGAAATCTGGGGATGGGGGTGGGGCTCCATTGGAAAAAGGGCAGATTGGCAAAATTCAAAAATAAATTAAAAGTTACACATTTATCACAAGTCAAATGAAGAAATGACAGACATTGAATGTGATTGATTCCAAAGAATAATGCAACACACTTACACAATAACTACAGTGACCATATTTTCTTGGAAAAAATTAAAGGACAAACCAAGAAAAGGAGCACATCTGAAATAGTTTCATAAGGATAACAATTTTTTTGTCTATAATTTTGTTTTACAAAGGAAAACTCAAGAGCACATCTTTTAAAATATGTGTTTTATTTTAGATGAAAATATATAAAATCAAATGTGTAAATTTATTTTAAAAAGAATTGAGTCTCCATATTTGCCACATGAACTTGAAAGACTGCATTAAGTGGTATCATTTGTATAATAAAAGTTAAATGAACAAAATAAAGGACAAAAGTGAGTTTTTGAAAAATAAATCTAAACTATGGCTTTCTGAAGTAAAGTCCTTGATAATAAAGGGCCAGTGGTCATTCACAACTCAAAACAGAAATTGTGACTTAGTAAAACACAGATCTTCATCTTGTGATATGGTTGTAACCACCATGAAGGAATGGGGCAGAAATTTAATGAATCTGCATTTATGCTTCTTGATGATTTATGTAAAGGCTGTATCATGGTCTTGTTTGCAATCCACATTATCATAGAGTTCCAGGAAATAGTTCAAGGCCTGACTTTAAACAATTCCCAATTATCTTTTTAAAAGAAATGTTACTGCCTCGATTATTATTACTAGATTTTTTTTTAAGGGACCTCTGGGAACGAAATGCCATTATGCATTATTGCTTCTCAGCAAAATTGAGTAGGGCACATTTTTTTTTATCTAACTCTCTGAAAGGAAATAGAATATCATAAATTGCTGTGAGTAAATTAGAGGTGTGATGGCGCAGTGGTTAGAAGATAACTCTGACCACAGTCAGGTGTTCGATCCTGACTGGCTCAGGGTTGGCTCAGCCTTCCCTCCCTCCAAGGTCAGTAAAATGAAGACCCAGATTGTTGAGGGCAATATGCTGAATCTCTAAACAGCTCAGAGAGTGTGGTAAAATCATTGTGGAGCAGTATATAAGTCTAAGTGCTATTGCTATTGCTACCAAGTGATCCTTGTTTTCAAAGCTTGTGAAAAAAGCCCCATTTTCTCATTTCCCTAAGCACAGCCCATCGCTAATGCCCCTCAATGGAAGTAAAAATTTCACATCGTGAGATAGAAACAAATCTGATATCAGATGACATCTTGAAAGCAAATTTTTAAATTTCAATCAACATGCCAAAGAAAACTATTTTTTTAACAATGCAGATTAAAGTCAAACAGGGCAGGCAGGGACAATTACAAAAAAAAAAATCTGACTAAGGTGGAATGTGGCAGAGAAAAAGTTAAGGGCAGGCAAAATTCTGTGATGCTCCCTTCCATTGGTGCCCGAAGCACATGCTTATTTTGCTTAATAGTTTCAGCCTTTCAAGGTAGTCCAGACTAGGAAACCAAAGTCACAATACTAATTTTATTGTAAAGTTATTGTCAGGCACAAATACCAACTCATACATGAAGAGTTCAATTAGCTGTTTTATTGCTCAAGCCTACACACAGGAATCTTCTCAGACTGACAGTTTGCACCCGGGTGAGACTAGATAAGGTTCAACAATGTGTAAGAGGGGGGCAGATTTCACCCTCTTGTGCCCATATAGGGATTCCAGACTAATTCCCTCTTTGACTCCTCTCCCTGGTTCAGCCAGTCTCCTAGAGTTACAAAATCTTGCAGTGTATCTCTTCCCCTTCCTCCCTTTATATTTGTGTGAATTAGGGAAGGGCTTGTCTGAGACATTTACATACATTACAGTTCTGCCTCAGATGCAGATTTCTTTTATCTGACCATTGCCTTGGCAGTAGCTCTTTCTCCTGTCTCAAAGCCATTCCTCCCGCCCTTTACAATCCAGGCCTGGGATATGCCATGTATGCCAACTTGAGCTCGGGAATAAAAGGCAGGATGCAAATCTAATAAATTAAGTACACAAAGGAGGAGGAAATAAGATGAATCTGTATCTCAGCATGGTTCCAAGGGGAGAACCATAAAGGGAGGGGAATAACATGTAATGAAACCCAGTCTAAGCATGTAACTGGAGGATTTTCCAAATTAATCTTCCTATGATCATGATCAGGTCCATCCACCACTGAATCACCCATGTTTTGCCATCTAAAGGGTCCCATGTGTTTGAATCATGAAGCAAACCAAAAACACATTTCCCCTCCAGAGAGCATGTACATAAATCTAACTCATTTGACTCCAAATAAACTACATGGAAATCATGTTTAGCAGCATTTTCCCTAAGCATAAATTCTTGTGGTTGTCCTGAATGTTAGCTCCAGATCACTGAAGAGAGCAATTGAGTTTACTTCCACAAGGCTGAAAAACAAGCAAACAAATAAATAAGCAAACAGCCTTTACCTTCCTCGCATAAAGAGAAAGGGATTTGCTACACGGAAGAGCAGGCTGTATAATTACATTCCCCACTCTCCTGTTAATTACAATGCTGTTTCTCAGAAGGCCTGTCACTATCACACTGCCCTCTAATTGAGCACATCTGGAAAATACTTTTTCTGCAAAAATGTTAACCAATGGCATGTAATTAATAATAATAACAACAGCTAGCTGTGATACAGCTCCATGCGTCCAAGGCTCTTGTGCTGCTTTGCATTAAAAAAAAAAAAAAGCTCAGGCCAAGATTTTTGCCATGTGGCTTTAAAGAGACAGATGATTATGAGGGGGAAAAGTCTATCTCCCAATAGCAATTTTTACTGAGGCTTGCAAGAAGCAAAGAAGGAAGCTCAAGTTGGCACTAATAACACTGCCCAGTCAAAAGCAATTGTTGACTTGAATTAGACAGTTAGACAGTTAGAGGCTAAGATGGAGTTGGTCAACATTTTCTGTGCCATTTGTTAATATAGCAGACTTTTCCTTCCTTCAGCCACATGGTGGGGCCTTGTGCAAAACAAGACAGATAACTACGTAACTTCATTTTAGCTTGAGTCTTACTGGTTTGTTCTTTGCTTACTTAAAATATTTATAACCTACCTCCTTCGTTTATAGTCCCAGCTATTTTAACCCATCTGTTAAAACTTCCATAAAAGCAGTGTTTAAAAGACAGGGCAAATAAAAAGACTGAAACTGTAAAAATGACAATAAAAGATCTGGGCTCAGAATATCTGCTAGTATTCATGCTAGTAACACATTTATACCAGCAAATTCCTCCAGAGCAGGGCTGAGCAACTATGGCTTCTTTACAAGCATGGCTGGCTCAGGAATTCTGGGAATTGAAGTCCACAGGTCATAAAGTCGCCATAGTTGCCTACCTCTGCTCCAGAGAATGGGAGTGGAAGTATGCATATTTTTGGCAGTGCCAGTAAATAGTGGAGACAATTCAGATGTTGAATCCCATCTAATTTTGCTCTGAGAGAAACTGGGTCTCTAACCTTATGTGTGTTTGTGTGTGGTGTATGCATACATGTGCACAAGCATTTTAAATACCAATTCAGAGCACACTAGGTTCAGCATTTATTTAAAGTGCTATCAGGAATTAAAACAGGATTAAGTTTGAATGCCCAGAAAGCTAAATCAGGATATGACAATAAACAACGAACTAGATTATCAAGGAAACTACAGGTAGTCCTCAACTTACAACAGTTCATTTAATGGCCATTTGAAGTTACAATGGCACTGAAAAAAGGGAGTTATGACCATTTTTCACACTTACAACCATAGTAGCATCCCTATGGTCACATGATCAAAATTTAGATACTTGGCAACCAGTTCATATTTATAACAATTGCAGTGTCCTGGGTCATATGATCACCTTTTGCTACCTTCTGACAAGCAAAGTCAATGGGGAAGCCAGATTCGCTTAACAATCGTGATACTAACTTAACAACTGCAGTGATTGACTTAACGACTCTGGCAAGAAAGATCCTAAAATTGGGCAAAACTCACTTAACAAATGTCTCACTTAGCAACAGAAATTTTGGACTCAGTTGTGGTTCTAAGTCGAGGACTACTTGTATAGTTGCTACCTCAGGAATGGTCATATGTCAATCCCTGACACCTTTAAAAGAGATTCAAGGGTGTTCATTGCACGTGTATCCCTTGGCATTTAAGTATCTTCAATCCTCTCTAACCCTCAACCCCACAACAGGGACTAAACTGCTTCTCATTTGAGAAATTGCTGGCATACAGTATACAAAACTGAAAAGCGAACAGGTTTTACAAAGATGGCTGAGTATTAGTGAAAGAAAAAGGACTCAGCTTAAAAAAAAACAGAATAAATCAGGGAACATCGGATATAAGAGCTGGGGTTATGAAAGAATCAAGATAAAACACACAGAATAGCAAAACAGCTCTGGAGATCCAGTTGCCACAAGGGAAATTAAGAAAGTGAGAGGAAAGATCTGTAGATTACAGGAAAACAGTAAGTGCAGACCTGTTGGCTCTAGCTCATAATTGTTTATTTTTGCAATAAACACACTAACTCATGGAAGCATAGGGTTCCCCAAAAGACAACTGGAAATAATTAACGAGAAATACTATATGAAAAACTACCAGCTCCATCCAAAGTCGGTGCACACATACCACTCATGCACACAAATATATAAAAAAGGATAGATGATCACTGAGTTTTTAGTTTTCTTCTTTAGAAGTCAACTTCTTTGCTGGTGAAAACGTCAGTCATATGAAAACTTAAAAGAAGTGGGGGGAGCAAAAAGAAAAAGAAAACCATCTTCTCTCCACTTCCAGTAGCAGTGTAAGTACTGATCTGAGCACTTTCGCTGTAAACCGCGATAATGGCCCAAGGTCTGTAATCATGCCTAAATATCATCAGTCCCATATGGAGGAGATGCCATAGCAGGCCACACAGCTATCCAAGTCATCTACCGTTTACCCCAACTTTTCAGTCATGGCAAAGCTCTGAAGAAAATCCATTACTGTAAAGGGAAGAAATGAAATGTTTAAAGATGATGGCTGACCTTTCAACAAGCCCAAACCCAAAAATCCGATATATGGCCTTTTATTCTTTAGAAAATATACCTTTAATTAGGCGGGGGGGAAACAGCTGTATACATATGTCACAAAAAGCAAGGATTCTTTGGAATTTAGACTAGTAATACATAAACAATATTTTCAGCTATTGTATACATTGCTTCCTCTTGATTCTTCTTACTAGCAGAAATGGTTAAGTACGCCTATTGATAGGCTGTTTAGAAATATGTGTGAACACTGCAACTTGTTTTTCTTCCAATGAATGAAAAATTTAAAAAGCCATAAATTGTTTAAACCATATGATTTAAGATTTACAATGTTTTAAGACTTATAATACATTTGAGAATAATCTTAACCTCAAATCTCAAGTGTGGGTAGATAGGAATAGATAATTCAAATACCAAGGTCTGGTTTAGGCACTGAGGTCCAGTTTCTTAGAGCTTTGTGGTTTGCTGTCTCATATCATGTAGGAAAATTCCTAACTCTGTGCATATCTCTCTCTCTCTCTCTCTCTCTCTCTCTCTCTCTCTCTCTCTCTCTCTCTCTCTCTCTCTCTCTCTCTCTCTCTCTCTCCCTCCCTCCCATCCATCCATCCATCCATCCATCCATCCATCCATCCATCCATCCATCCATCTATCTATCTATCTATCTATCTATCTATCTATCTATCTATCTATCTATCTATCTATCTATCTATCTATCTATCTATCTATCTATCTATCTATCTATCTATGCACCTTTACACATATGTACCCTTACACATATATACATAGGCACTGGGCTTATATTTTTACAAAACCGTTGATTACTGGAATGGACTGGAATGTAAAAATGGGTTACTTACACAAGTGGTTTGATTTAATATTTAACTTATAAATTTGCTTAGTTAAAGTATTTCTCAGGGTAGCTCAAGTGATTTTTGTTGATAAAAAGCAATCTGTTTTATATAACTTTGATTTTTTGCAGAGATTCTTTGACGTTCTTTCCAAAATATCACGATGTTTTCCTTTTGTAATACAATTGTAGCCTCAACACCTTAGCAGCATTGTGTAGTATAGCCATCTTCTTCTTCTTCCAGTAGTAATGATCAAAGTAGTTGATGGCATCTCTCTCAGGCTTTTTCCATCATTCACTGCAAATCATGATGTTGTCCTAAGCTCTTTGCTCCTCTAAAGGATTCCCTTCCCCCAAAAAATAAGTACCCCAAAGAAGCAGGAATTTTAAAGATGGGAGAAGAAACTTAATGATCTCCCTGCCAGTTCAGACATTAGGCTTTTCAAGTTTGCGCTTAGCAAGAACTTCCTACAATAGAAACCTCAATCTGCCCTCTGAGTAGTGTTTCATGGAGAAGAAGGTGTCACAGTATTATGCAGGGGTGTCAAACTGCTGGCCCACGGGCCGGATGTGTCATGCTAAAACCGCTCCCACCCCATTGCCAGCAATGGGGAAAAAGTCGTGATATGTCACAACACATCACGTAACGTCGCGACTTTGATATCCGTGATATATAGTATATTGCCTGATTCTGATGAAAGAAGGACATTTACTCTCCCACTTCCAAGTCAAAAGAGTTTCAACACATTACAATAGCTAAAGCAATGCATTGGATTCACTAACTGTGCCTATATCTCGTGCTTCTTAATCAGTGTGCTTATGATTTCACTTGCATCAGAACTAAAAGGCACAGAAACATCTTGGACAACTTAACTTTTGACAAGCAAAGCAGAGGATGTCCTCTTTACTGAAGAAAAGAGCACATGAGGAAAAGGGGAGGGAAACATTTTCTTACTGAAAGGTATTTACTTCTACTTGTCGACTAATAAAAGAAAAATGAAGATTTCATCATCCAGCGGTGATTTATTGCAGTGCACTTATCTTACTTAGCAGAACATAAACTTTTCATTCTGTATTAAATCTTCTGGCTTCGATTATATTAAAATGACTAAGCCCCAATCTCTAGAAGTATCCAGATGGATTTTGCATGTTTCATTCGGGTTATTTCAATGTGGATCAATCCTGCAGCTGAATACCTCATATAGATCATTGGACATTAGCTAAATTGTGCATTGAGCCCCAGATGCATAACATAGTTTGGCAAGGTCAGCTTTATCCTTAGCACCAAAATTCCTGCCTGCCCTCTACAAGCAACCCATTTATCCCCTGTAATTTTAGCCTGGGAAGGAAGACTGTCATGTACTATAAAAATAGCCTAACCACCCTAATTATGGAGCAGATTAAAACAAACAGCAAGCATACGACATGCCGCCATCTTCATAGGGCTTTGGAGACTGTAGTAGCCTCAGCCTCTTAAAAACATCAAATGATAAACATTTGAAATATTTTTCTATCCAAGGAATCTTTACTGAGAAAAAGCAGTTTTGCTAATGGACAATACTTGAGTGTAGCCATTAACAGAAATTGATTAAAAATTTGTCCTTTGCACTTTTCTGGCTGTCTTTCCCCACACCCACCTTGTATAAAGTCAAGAAGGCTTCAGAGACCATAAAGTCACAATAAATTTCCAAATTGACTTAAATATAAGGCTAGCAACTTTATTGGACCAATTCTGAGGAACCAGCAAGTTTGCAACATTTTATGCTCTCCAAAGCTCTATATCAGGGGCATATCTATATCAATTTTTAAAATTATATTTTAGCTTCAGTAATATATCACCCAAAATTATGTCCAACTTTATAAATATATGTCCACCTTTTCTTAATTAAATATATACCCAAGAATGAAAATTATCCCCTACCAGGCAGGTCACAGTTAAATTTTGAGGTGGGGGAGGGAGAAATCTGCTCTTTGTGTTAATGGAAACTTTCTTCAGTCACCTCCCTGCTACATGTAACTGCTGAACAGAGAAATATTATTTTTATCAGAATCATGACTGGAGAAGAAGAAAAAAAATCAATCTTTTTTTCCCCACACGCTTTAGTCCTAAAAGAATTTTCTATCCTCCTCATACCTCAGATGCATTTGCTTTAAAAACTCTGAGATGGGTAAAAGCCACACAATTAGCTAGACAGAAAGAGATAACTCTAATGCTTACAGATTAATCATTGAAAATATGCTTTTTATTGGAGGATGGAGATTGATATATACATGCATGTATGTACATGCAGCTTATCACGGGCATATGGGATGTCCCAACGGTGCTTTTTTAAAAAGCAACTGGACTTTGTTTTTCCTTGAAGTCGTTTCGCTTCTCATCCACGTTTTGAAGAACTGAAGAAACTTCTTGGATGAGAAGCGAAACATCTTCAAGGAAAAACAAAGTCCAGTTGCCTTTTGAAAAAGCACTTTTGGGACAACCATGATCTAGATAATTGAGAATCTCCATAGACATTTAGGCATATAGGATACATATGAATTTATCTTAGGTAGAATCCATACCAGTTAATTATGGCATCTTCTAGAATCATTCAACCACTGTGGTACTAATGCAACAGTAATGAAGATAGACTTTATATTGCCTCAGTGATAGCCAGGTGACACTAGAAAATTATTTTTGGTTTTTATTGGGGAAATAGCCCTAGGCATATTTCAGTATTTATGTATAGATATGCAGTTATGAATGCACATAGTTTCCCATATCGAGAATGGTATTTCAAAGCAGTGCACAAAATTTAAAATTATAACACATGATGCAAAAAGAACCCACCACATTTTAAATCATTTAAATATTCTGACGCTCATCCACATGAATATTCAGATAGGAACACTGGTGTCTGCTCCTAATTACAATGACATCCAGATGAAACCTGCATCGTATCCATGTCGTGACATAGTTCTCGAGGACTTAAGGGGCAGAGTTTGTATTCAGGGTTGTTGGGGACGATGGGAGAAGGGTATGAAAAAGTGAAGATGCTGGCTACCATCCTCTAAAAACCCTACTTTTTTACACATTCCTCCTCTTTCCCTGTTCCACATATTTCTATGGATAGGAAAACCCAGAAGAAGAAATATGTTTTAAACAAGTACTTTTATCACACCACGCTTAGTACCTGCCAAATAGCAGGAAACTATTCTGATGTTATCATTCTATTGACCCTCGTTGCATTTGCAAATCAAAGACCCATATGTGAATTTGGCAGTTGTGTTCCTTAATCTGATCCTGATTCATTGTTGCTTGCTCTTTATTCACAGCTGTGGAGTTGGAAGTATGGATATCTTAGTTTATTTCCTATTTAAAAAATGGCTAAATTAACACAATACATCATTTAACAAAGCCCAATACCACAAGCAGGAACAGTTTTAAATGCAGAGGCAAAGTTCTTGGCCCACATCCATTTCTATTTTCTTAGAGGAATTTGAGTGTGTTTGTTATTCCAAAGATAAGCCCATTTGGGTCTACCTTCATTTTGGAAAGCATGGATAAATTCATAATTCCTTGGCAATTTCCTGAGTATAGAAGTGCATAATTAAACCTAAGCACATTAGCCTCTAGCCTAACATACGATCCTTCTGGAAACTCCCTCTGTCAGACACGAAACCCTACAACCTTACATCATGCCAGTTCCTTCTAAAGTGTGAACTTTTCTTTTCTTTTCTTTTCTTTTTTTCTTTCATTTTCCATCAATAGGCTTTCCCTGAATATTTTTTCAGAGTTTAATATAGTACGATCAAACAACACCCTGCCTTCAATCTCTGTATATGCTGTCATTATTAGAAGAAAGTCTGATTTACTTAATAATTCATGGAAAATAAAAGGTATTCTGAGGAAGGAAGGAAGGAAGGAAGGAAGGAAGGAAGGAAGGAAGGAAGGAAGGAAGGAAGGAAGGAAGGAAGGAAGGAAGGAAGGAGGGATCAATTATTTAGGGAATTCCATCCCCTTCCTTAGAGGTGAGACTAAATGATTAGAAGCATTTACAGAGCTCTATTTTATGATTACTGCTTTTGCTGCTGAACTTAAATAATATCCCCAGACCACTTTAGGGATCATTGGAATCTTAATTACATCCATCTTCTTCTGTGTGAAACCAAAGGCATACTGCTAAAATCAGATGTAGCTCAAGTTATTTCTCTGCCTGTGTCCAAAACAAGATAACACCCTTTCCCATAGCAGCTGAACAATACTTCATCATAAGCAATAGGGAATTCCTCTCCCCACAGTTAAGAGAGCCAGCTAGTTTACATGACACACAACAGGCCCCATGACATTCCGTATTGCCATTTACAATTGTGCTGCTACTTCCTTGCATCTGAAGCCAGAGTTTACCACCTCGTTCTGTTAATAGCAGGGTTAATCCATGTTATGAAGCCACCAGAATCTATGCAATTCTACAGACTGGATAATCTAGTCTTTGGGAATTAAGTGTGACCTGGGGGAATTTGCAGTGTTCAGCACAAAGGGGTGTGTGTGTGTGTGTGTGTGTGCACTGATTATTTTAAATGACACATATTTCTCTTTGAATAAAAGATGTAACCAAGTACAGCAAATTCCAGAGATTGGAAATGAATGCAAAGACTCAGTGTATTAAAATGCAATTAATCATAACTGGGGGAAGGAGAGAAATTCCTCTCTGTTCTGTATAAAATTATTTGTATAAACTATTAAAACTTTATTAAATGTCCAGGGCTGAGAAGCAGAAAGGCAAAGAAATCTTGAAACAGTATCTCTCTTTCAGCCCCTGAATCATGCTGAGGAATGCTTACTTACTCCAAGATACTTTACACAAATACCTTCACATACATTCATATTGTAATTGTTTCTAAATAAATGGTTCCGGGTAGTTCTCTCTTGTACATTAAAACAAAAATATTGTCATAACCTTTTCTTTGGAAATGGAGGAGGAAAAATAATCACTTTGTGATTTCTGAAGAGCACCACTTGGCAAAAGTGATCTGAAGAGCTGTTTTTGTTTATGCAAGAGTTCAGCTATGTGTGAATAAAGTGAGTTTCAAGGCACATGGCAAGTAGCCATCTTGAAAGCATTTTCGCCTATTGTACAATCGAAATGATAACAGTGTTTTGGTATCTGTATACATTTTGAGAAGCTAAATCCCTTTGATTAATGTTTATAATTTGTTCTTTTGTTTTTAACCTATCAGAACTTTCTTTCCAATGAGTAAGAGTGCCTTTTGTCTAGCTTCAAAAACATTTTTTTTCCCCAAAAGGGTTTTCACAACTAAAGAACTTTCTTAAACTCTCTTAGCTTTAAACACTGGTCTGAACGTTTGAGTGCAACTTTCAACTTAAAAACATTGAACACAAAGCGCATAGAGTAGGCTAGGGAAAGCTTTCTTTAAAAATAGGTGCGAATGTTGCTTTTAATTTTAAAAATTCAGAATGACAAATTCAAACTTGCCCAATGGAAATGGACCATAGGTGGATTGATCTACCCAATTCACCATAATCTCCAATCAATTGTTACTATTTGCCCTTTCACAGCATAGGGTGGGACAATTCCTACTGTGATGTCTTGGACTGGATTTGTTAGGATTAACTCCCATTCTGGAAAGCCACCTCAATGACTGAAAGCAGGAGAAGTAGCAAATAGAGATCATCATACATTATTCTTCAATAAAATTCAAACCATTGAAGATCACTTGGGAGGGTTTGAGAACACAATGGTAAGGTTTCTTTTAGATGATAGATAGATAGATAGATAGATAGATAGATAGATAGATAGATAGATAGATAGATAGATAGATAGATAGATAGATAGATAGATAGATAGATAGATAGATAGATAGATAGATAGATAGATACGATAGATAGATAGATAGATAGATAGGTAGATAGATAAAGATAGACAGGCAGAGAGATAGATAGATAGATAGATAGATAGATAGCTAGATAGATAGAAGATAGATAGATAGAAGTATTAGAGAGAGCGAGAGAGAGAGAGAGAGAGAGAGAGAGAGAGAGAGAGAGAGAGAGAGAGAGAGAGAGAGAGAGATGATAGAGATAGAGATAGAGATAGAGATAGAGATAGAGATATATACACACATACACATCATCATAATCTACAGTTCATCTGGAGAGTCTTCCGAAGAGAGAGAGAGAGAGAGAGAGAGAGAGAGAGAGAGAGAGAGAGAGAGAGATGATAGAGATAGAGATAGAGAGAGAGAGATAGAGATATATACACACATACACATCATCATAATCTACAGTTCATCTGGAGAGTCTTCCGAAAATAGAATACAAATCCGGTGTGGTGACATTTGTCAACAACTTGAAAAGATCAATTTTATCCTAGTTTTTTAAAAGTCAGCTATAAATGAGATGGGCAGCACACAAATCTAATGAATAAATAAAGATGAATAAATAAAAAAACATGAGAAGGCTATTTGAATTGAAAGCCTCTTATACTATATGCTGTGCTCTAACTCTTACATAATGGCTTGAGAAAGAAGGTTATATTGATTCTATCCTCCCGTAGGATCATGATTTGTAGATGTTATTGGATCTGAAACACTTCAATAAAACTCAACAAAAATATTTAACTCAGTTCCTCATTTCCTTGCCTAAACCTTGTAATTCCTACTTATGTTCTCACCTAAGAAAGGAAAGCTCTGATTCATATAAGCCATTACCTTTACTTCAGCTCCTTGCTTGACAGGTGTGATTCCTATAGGTTTCTCAGGCCATAAACCTTACTGTAGTCTATGAGATTTTAGTGCCCAGTCTAAAATTGAAACCATTATGTACAGGACTGCAGGCATTAACTTAATTGTTTAAGGCTGTATTACTATACCTGAAAATTAGGCACATTGACTTCAGTAACCTAGTTCACAATTGCTTGCTTTTGCTTAATGTTTATAATGTAAATCCAGGCAATTTAATATAGTATTCAATAAACAATGATTAACCAAATCCAGCCAATGATACTTATGTCTGAATAGATAAATATAGAATTTCTTGTCTTATGTCTATAACTGTCTTATGTCTAACTATATTTACCCATGAAGTATGGCTGTATTACTTTTATCCTTCTCATCTATTCCATATTTTTGCTACAGAAATAATGTCTTCTTTCATGAAATAGCATTTGTTCATGTACCAAATAAATGGTTTTTTTCTGTAACTTATCTCCATAATATATTTCAGGCACGATACCTTAAAAATATTCAAGTATATATTATCTGATCAAGACTTGAATTTATTAAATTATTTCTAGTACTACAATTCCATAATTTGGAGACAGTAGGGAATCTTTTTCTAAGTCAAAATTTGATGTTACTTTATTTGAGTTTGCAAATTTTTATAGCCTCCCATCTCACAAATGTGACTTTGAGCGACATTCAAGAAAACAAATGTTTAACATCAAATATAAACAACCATTAGAAACAATTAAACATAAATAGAGAGCCAGTTTGGTGTAGTGATTAAGACATCAGGATAGAAAGCAGGAGACTGAGTTCTAGTCCTGCATTGGACACAAAGCCAGCTGGGTGACCTTGAATTAACCACTTTCAGCCCTACAAAGGAAGGATTTGTCCAGGCAATCTCAGAGAATCAGATATGATTGAACAGAAGAAGAAAAAAACTAAAAAAAAAAAAAATTAAGATTTTGGTAGAATGGACCAACATCCTAAACATAATATAACTATCTTGCAGGTTCCTTGTTTCCATGGAATCCCCAAAGCTGATGGAAAAAAACATGTTTTAAGGAATTTCCAGAAAGCTAATAACGTCAGGGCTAACCTTACTTCAGAGAATCTGATGTTCCAGAAGAAGGGCACCACAGCAAAAAAAAAAGGGCTTGTCTTTAGGTTCTCATTAGACGGAATTCTTTAGTAGGCAGGACCTGCAAAATACTCCTCTTGCCAGACCTGATGGCACAGGTAGATGAGCTTCAGCACAGGCCAAAGGAAAGTTCTTCCAGACTTGTAAAATTCAAGCAAGTGTTCCTCAACTGCGATCCTTACATGCAGCAATGTTGAGGACGTTCAGCCACCATTAGCTGACCAGTTGTTTCCTTATCCTTTTTGTTCTGACACTTGGGTTAAACTAAAGTGAAACAGGTAGAAGGTAGACAAAGTGAACTAGCAACTGTTTTTCCTTCTCTTAACTGTTGCTGCTCGTTCATCACTTCTGGGCCAAAGGAGGAAAGTAGGACATGTCTCATACAGTAACTTCAACATTAGTAGCCCAGGTGCCCAAAGGCAGAAGGGAATAGGCCATCTTTCATTCCCTATCTTTACTTTTGCTCCTAATGTGATATTGTCAAAGCACTAGGCTGAGTTAGTAGGACGGAAGTCAGTCAGTGGCAAGAATGGCTTTTAAAATAATTAATATTAGTACAGAAAAGTGATTTTATTTTTGGACTTATGAGCTTAAATCAGGCAGCGGAACCCAGAAACTTTGCCTCTCTTTTAGTCGCTACCAGAACTCTACTCCGTCTGAAGTCCAATCACCCCATTGTTATTATTTTGCAGCACCTTCTGCCTGGAATTGCAGTTATTGAGTGCCTTGAGGAATCAACAACTCCTACTGTGTGATCTGCAGTTCTTGCCTTGTGCAACTTGTTTTAAGTAATTACCGCAGCAGATTCTTGGCACCTTGTAGATAACCTAAGCTCTATCGTATCTTTAGCTCTTCTTTGGTCATTCTCTGCTCAGTTTAGTATTCCATCTTTTAACACAGCAGCTTTCATTCCATCTTTTAACACAGCAGCTTCTGCTTCGCTTTGTGTTCGCACATCACTTGAGGCCCAAACGTGCTAATTACATTTTAGTGTAGCACATTACGTAAACTCAACCCATGTGGTCAATTTATTATTCAGAGTTATAAAACCCAGAAAATTGGGTTAATTGAGGATACTTCCACAGAGAGACAGCATGCCAGTTCAAAAGCTGGCCCAGACCTCTGTGATCCCACAACAGCAGTTCAGTTCTGGAACTGAGCCAATATATTTTTAGCATGGTTGTTCCTTGCAGTGGGGAGCTCTGCAGAGTTTGTAGGTGGTCTGTTTCTCCATTGGAGGGAACTCTTGTCATTCTGCTTTCCTCCAGCTACTCAGCTTCAGGGCCCCTTCTGCCTTCCCTTCACCTGGAAACTAGGCAGTTGGTAAAATGCCAAGTGACTTGATTTCCTTTTTGTGTAGAAAGGGGGTTGAGGGAATATTGGTCACTTGGATGGAGAAAGAAAACATGGCAGTGTAAAATTGCCCTTAAAATTGTTCCATCTTCTGCAGCTTCAAAACACACAATTTTGTTTAAAATTCATTGCTCCCCTTTCAGTGGTCGCTGAAACCCATAAAATGCTTATATATAGCTATGTTAACCAAATCCCAAAACAACAACTTTGTCTCTCTCTGTTTTCCTTTCTAGGAGTAAAACTGTTACTCCTAGAGATTCTGGTCCAGTGGTGGGATTCAAATACCTGAACAACCAGTTCTCTGCATGGACACCACTTCCGGAAGTCTGTTCTGGGCCTGGGCCTCCAAGGCCCAGAACAGACTTCTGGAAATAGTGTCCACGCACTTAGGGTGGGCTGTTCTGGGCCTGGGAGGCCTCCGAGGCTGAGAATGGACTTCCGGAAGTGGCATCCACACACTTCCAGTGGGCCGTTCTGGGCCTGGGAGGCCTCCCCCAGGCCTCCGTGGCTCAGAATGGACTTCCGGAAGTGGCGTCTATGCACTTCCAGTGGTCCATTCTGGGCCTTGCGAAAAAGGGCCAGGGCTTCAGCCGGTTAGCCGAAGTCAACAAAAAAATAGCTACTGGTTCTGCCAAACTGGTGTGAACCGGCTGAATCCCACCACTGTTCTGGGCCCATGAGGCTCATAAACAGCCTTCAAAGGGATATTCGAAGAATCAATTCTTTTTGCATCTTACTTATTTATTTGTCAAATTTATTAGCCACCCATCTTACCACTTTGGGTAACTCTGGGCAGCTTACAATATTAAAAAGATAAAACACATACAAAATGTAAAGACGATATAAATAAATAAAGATGAGGAGGAGGGATTAGGATGAGAAGGGGGGAGGAGGGATCTGTTATTAATCTATCAACCACTCCCATCATGAAACCCCTCCCTTGGAGCCCCAAGCCAACTGGCTGAACCAGCTCTTTAAGCTCTTGTGGAAGGTCCGGAAGGTTGGAGCTGACCTCACTCTAGGGGGCAAGATATTCCAAAGGGCAAGTGCAATGACAGAGAAAGCTCTTCTCCTGGACCCCACCGGAATACCCTGGGTGATGGGGCCTGCAGCATCTTGGTTAAAAATAGCTGAAAGATACTTTGATAAACCCAGAGCCTATGAAATCATCTACTCAGGTAATGAGTAGTAACATGCCCTAGTTATATGGACTCTGATTCAGACATAGTGCTAAGTTATGGTTCATTTAATCAATCAATTGATAATATACCGTGTTTCCCCAAAAATAAGACCGGGAGGTGCCTCCAAAAGAGGTACCAGGTCTTATTTTCGGGGGGATGTCTTACTCACCTCCGGCATCGACAGCCCCGCCCAGCAGGTTCACTTCTGGGGCCGAAGGAGCAGCTTCATTCTGCAGCTGCACTCCAGGCTGCATTTTGCAGTCAGGCCTTTCCGGAAGGCCTATGCAGCTGAGTACTGAGCTATGGATTGGCTGCAGAGATCTTGCAGAACCGAGCTATGGATTGGATTCATGGCTCGGTTCTCGGCTGCAGTGACCTTCCGGAAAGACCTGTGACTGAGAAATGCAGGCCCGGCTGCAGAAGACACCTGAGAAGAAGTGGACCAGCGAGGAGAGGCCTGGCTGCAAGGTAAGTGGGTACAGGGCATGTGCGTCAGATCCGCGCCCCTACCCCCGCCCTAGCTTGATTTTAAGTGTGTGCCTCGTCCCAAAACTAGGGCTTATTTTGGGGGTAGGGCTTATATTAGGCCCACCTCCAAAAATCAACCTAGGGCTTATTTTTGGGGTAGGTCTTACTTTTGGGAAAATACGGTATATTCTGTCAGTGACCAGAAAACTTTAAAAGAACAAAAGAGATAAAAGCAGAGTGAAGAAAATAAATACAATAATGTACTAACAGCTAGCAAAATAAATCACAAAATATAACATTCACTCCTCTTGTACTATGTTAATACAGTTCTTACGCGGGGTGATAAATCTAAAACATTACTTGATAAAATAAATAAATAAAAATAAAAATTACATATCTCCTGAAGTTAACAGTTAAAATGTATATCAAATCAAGTAGTATTTTACAACAGAGTATATCTTTGATCTTTGATTTATATCTCGCTTTCATCGCAACAACACAAAACACGGCTACTGCACACATAATGAATGGTTTTAAATCCTGAAGGAAAATGTTTGTCTAACATTTATCTGGCCTTCCAAGGAATATATCCATTAGAAGAACAATGTGGATTGACCTAATGTCTCTGTAAAATTTACAGCGTAGTAATACCCATGAGAGGGTTTCAACAATGGCTTTTTGAACAAACCACCTTTGACTGGATTCACACAACTCCTTCAGTCTAAATCAGGCCAAACGTCTCAAGATGTAACGCTGCGAGTGAACCTAACCAGAGAGACTTAAGCCATGCCTCGTAGTATGGCTGAAGTAAGTAAATCAAAATACGTCATGTAGCAAGCCCTGCATTGTGTCCCTGGAGGGAAGGAATAAATTGTACACATAAAGCGTAAGAGGTTTTTAAATTACACACCCTGGACTGGAGAGTATTAAACACTTTGAGAGAGAAGGGAAATATTTAGCGTGGAGAGCAAAGCCTTTAAATTGACCCTTGGAACTTCTGTGTTAGATCCAAGCAGGATGGCTTTTATCTAATTACGAGTATAAATATCTCGCTGGCCAATTTTTCCCCAGACCCCACACTGTTCTTGCTCACTTCTGATGTCACTACAATCGTCAACGCTTCTCAGTTTGGCAGAGGATGAAGCCAAGAAACCAAGAGCTGGTTTCAAAAACGATTCTGTCCTTCTGCAACTGCACCGTGGAGGAAGAGAAGTCTGCCAGCAGCCTCCAGCGCAGGGCCAAAGGAGACAGCAAAGAGCTGGGCTGAACTGGCACCTCTAAGAGAGCCAATGTTAGAATCTGACTATTTGGTTTGGAGTTTAATTTTAACATAAACAGAAGGATTTGAGAGGGTATTTTTTGCCTGTCTGTTTTCAGATGAGATGTTCCTTCATTCTCACAACAGTAAATCTGGCGTGGAGATCATGGCTATAAATTGAGTTTTCTCCACTTAGTTTGCAAAGCTCCCTCAGCCATCCTGCTCTTTGTGGCAAGGTTAGCTACAAGCAGCCTCACTTGGCATCTGAAAGCCAAAAGGGCATCTGTGCTTCAGAGTCATTCCCAACGGAGGCTTCCTTGCACCATTCCTATTACATTCATTACCGCTTAAGTATAAGAGCAAACTCAGGTCCAGAAAACAGAGAAAGAGAAAGATTAAGACAGAGAGATTTAATCAGGTTTTTTTTTCCCTGAAGTTGCAGCTTTTATTGTCCTTAGCACCATCAACTGTATGAAGCTAAACAGCTCTGAAACGTTTCAGCCTCTCCCTTATGTCGGAAACTTCATTGCTAATAAATCAAAGTGAGCTCTCAGTTAGACCTTCATTTATTCAAGCAAGCAGGTCTGGTTTCTGTATTTTTGTTTTCTTTGCATTCTTATAAATGTGTAAGAGTCTGAAAATGATTGGGACAATAGCTTTTAAAGAGTGTTGGCTTCTGAGAGGATCTCCGTGCACATTAGAGAGGAGTGGGCACATTAGACAGGAGTGAAAAAAGGGGACTTTTAGGAATATTCTCATGATAAATAACCATTCCAGCAATTCTGAACAAGGCTGAGAGCCATCTCATTTGAAACACAGCTATCCTTTGCAATTTGACTCCTTCTTTGGCCCAGAGTGTGCTGAATGATCTGCGTTTGGAGAATAAATGTTAGGTTATTTCAGCAGATTTTGAATATCTGCCTTTGGAAAGGCACATTGGGAGTGGGTTTCCCATTAATGGGGGAATAATAGTATTCCTGCTTTTTGTCTCTCTCATTTATTCTTTCCCTCCTTTTCAAATCAAAAGCACGAGAGAATTCCGAAATCCTTGGAAATAAACATCTTAGACCCCACAATTGATAGTTGTAGAGTCACTTCTAACTGAGAAATCACTGGATTACCCAGAGTCACTTCTAGTGAGATGGACAGCTATATATTTTTATTTAGATTTTTTTAAATCTTGCTTTATTATTTTTATAAATAACTCAAGGCAGTGAATACTCTTTCTTTCTCCTATTTTCCTCACAACAACAACCTGTTAGGCTGAGAGAGAGTGGCTGGTCCAAAGTCACCCAGTCACTTCTACATCTTGGGTGGACTAGAACTCACAGTTTCCTGGTTTCTGGGCCAGCTTCTTAACCACTAGACCAAACTGGCTGTATAAATAAATTTGATAAGTACATTAAATAAATAAAATTCCACACACTAAACACACTCCACTCTACGCAACATCCAGATGTCTGAAAGCAAGTATATGCGGCTAAAGGTTGTCCCTCTTTTATTAAGACATATGCCAAAAAACAACAACACCTCCTGTATATCTCCAACAGCTTGTTTGTCCTTTTATTATGTCTTTCAAATGATGGGCTTGCAAACAAAGACAGTGCCTTTATTCCTTGGTTACCCTGCACTTTTCTAGCCTCCCTCGGAGTTGCAGGGCCAGTAATAATTCTTGTAAATGATAGGTTTATCCCTTGCAGTTTTATGTATTGCTCTGCATTTGTTTTTTGGTTGCATACACAAACTCTGACATTTCATTAGCTTTGTGGGGCAGCTTGCCCGCTGCCTTTTATTACGTTGCGGCTCTGAACTGATTAAACAGCAAACAGATTTGAAAAATCGGATGCTTCGACAGTTTGTGAAGAGTTTCCCACTGCTCCAATGGATAGCTGCTCTCTGAGGACTGATTCTGAACGGAACTGGTGGCTGGCTTACCCTTACTCAAATAAGAAAGCCACTCATACAAAGTTACTAGAAAGAGTAGAAATAATGATCTCATCATACCTGAATCATAATTTACCTGCTTATAATTTTTAAAAGACCACAGTTATGGTAAATGATCCTTTCCAGATGCCCTTCTCTGGTTTTCCAAGGAATCTGAGCTTTTTCTGAGTGCAATTTTTTTTTTTATAGTGCTTACTTATTTGGGGTTTGATTTTGTGGGGGCCTTCAGCCTTAGTAAATAAAATGAAAGTTCTGTTGGATAAACGGACTTTATTTTTCTGCTCCTTTTTCAATTACTTTGATTTGCTTTCATGAAGGCTTGGATAGTTGGTGTGTTTTATCAATATTATGACCCTCTGTGAGAATTTGATTCAAACAGGTTATTTTTTTTAAAACTCAAGTAAAAAAAAAAAAAAGCAGGTTTCTGGCAACTGAATAGTTAGCAATGTGCATGATTGTTTTTCTTTCTCCAAGCCTCTGAATAGATAATATGAAAAATAAATGATTCACTTTTCTGCTTAAATATAGGGCTATGTGAGTGTTGTGACTATAAGCTTTTTCAATAAAGTGTACACAAAGGACCAAAACAAAATGAATAATTGGACTAAATTTGTTCCTATCACATGGAGCAGGGATCTGCATTTATGATGAAGAGTTAAAAAAAAAAAAAAAGAACAGTTCCAAGCTATTGATAAACTCTAAAAGCAGAATTTATAAAACAAATCATCGCTGCTGAGCTATATGATCAGAAGCCGTGTGCACAGTGGTGGGATTCAGCCAGTTCGCATTATTTCGGCAGAACCGGTAGCTAATTTTTTGTTGTCCAGGCTCATAATGGACTTCCAGAAGCGGCATCCACACAGAGAATCGGTTGTTCACATATTTGAATCCCACCACTGCGTATGATAAGTATGATAAGGAATATGCTTAAAATTGGGAGCAGAGCCTTAGACTGCTTTAAAAGATTGAGCTTATGTTACACTGAATTTGCTCCTTAAGTATTACCTTGTTTTTGTTTGCTCGTATTTCTCTTTAAGTGCTTTTCTGAAAAACACACCAGCACTATTTTTCAGGTTAAGAGCATTGTCCAGTGTAACTGATTGACACAATGTATCTGAAGAGGGCAGCTTGGACCTTTAGTTGAGCTCCAACTATCAGTTGTTGTTTTCAAACATTTAGTTGTGTCCGACTTTTGGTGACTTTATAGCCAAGTGCTCTATCAGTAGTGAAGCAAAAAGTCCCAAATGTAGATAATATTGCATATTCTCTCTGTTGTACCTATGCTTTTCTGGCTAGGTTTCAAAGTATCTAAATTTTCTCTTCTTTTTTTTTTTTTAAACACATTGTTCCCCAGACCCTGAGTATGGTTTGCATGTTGTTTATTGATAATATTTATTGGGAACTGGGATAACATCCTAGAAAAAGAAAAGAGCCTCTTGGATTGAAAGAGACTGACTCTTAAATAAGTAATTAAGGGGCTTGGGTCCCAAAGATTGACTATTGATCGCCTCTGGAATAACTTGCCCCTGCCCCAAAGTGAAGTCAGATCCTTCCCTGATGATGTTTCAGAAGAAAACAAAACCATCCTTATATTAACGTGTATAGAGTTTGGTTATAAATAAATAAATGCATGCTTATAGCACATTTAGGACACATTATGCAGACATGAAAAGAATCTAATGCTGGGAGGAGTGGAAGGAAAAAGAAGAAGACAACCAATAGCAAAGTGGATGGACTCAATTATAGTGGCAATGAGTACACTATTGGAAGTCCTGAAGGATCAAGTTAGGGACAGATTATCTTGGAGAACATCAGCACAATCACTAAAAATAGTCGCCAACTTGATGACACATAATTAATCAAGCATTGTTCGTTCATTGAGATTATATTTAAATACATATTTAATGCATATTAAGTATTTTAATACTGGATTCAAGAAAATTGAATGCCCAAAGGGGAAATATTTTATTTAGTTGTTTGTTTATATTTCATTTTGTTCTCTGGAATTTCAGATGATGCACATAAAATTCTGTTCCTCCCCCCCAGTTTTTTTTCCCAGAACAGCACTCCAATGAGGTGGGCGAGTTGAAAGACCTTACCAAAAGTAAGCAATGAAATGCTTTATTGAATTTGAAAATGTTTCTCCTAGACATTAATAGAATTTGAAAGTGCCTATGTTCCCAACACATATTCATACAAAGAAATATTAAACACTGACAAATTTGCTTAGAAAAAAAAAGACAGTGTTCTTTAAATCAAATGATCACTTGTAACAGCAAATTCATCAAGATCAAAGTCTGTTTCAAGTACTCATTTCAACACTGTGTTTAATTAGGTGATGTTCTTCTCATAAATGTGGCCACAAAATTAGAATGAATGTACAGCAGGAACTCATTATAAGTGTCCAAGACCAGGGCAGATTTTTCTCCTTTTTCTCCTTTTCTGTTTTAATGAGATGGTTGGGAAGCACTTTGAGAAGCACTTGTTTGAAAAGAAAAACAAAATTTGAAGGAAATAAAAAAAAAGGAGAGCTTTAACTTCAATAGTCGAAATGGTGTTTTGTTTGGTTGATTTTGTAGGGTCTTTTTGTAGGGTCTTTTCTAAAAATGGAGTCCTTCTTTAAGTAGGAAACGGTTCTTGGTCTTTTAACAGAGAAAACTGAAAGAGTCTATGTTTCTCGCGCCAACATTTACATGTTTTATCTCCACTTTTCCACAAGTGTGAAAACTAGGATAATCCTGTTGTTTCCATATTGAAAAACTGAAAAGAGGCAAGGCTAGAGGGCAAAAATTGGCAGGGCATTATAGTGACACCTATTTGGTCTCCAAAATCCGCCTCAGTTCAGTATTCCCTCTTCAATCTGAAAACCTGAAGAAAGATTCACAAGCTGAAAAAAAATATTACGAACAGGGCATCCTGACAATGTTGAATTCTTTGTCATACGGATAGTCCTTTGTGCAATCTTTGGTGTGGTTGGGTTTTTTTTGGCTTTTTTCCCCTCAAGTCCGCTTATACCAACTCCTGGAATGTGGATTGTTGAAGGATTTCCCCATTAACATTTAGCTTTGGAGCTCTGGTAGTTTTAAAAGAGATAAGCTGTTAAGTGGTTTGTATTTTATTTTAAAAATACCATGGGGGATACTGATAAAGTCTGAGAGTGAATATCTCTCTCTCTCTCTCTCTCTCTCTCTCTCTCTCTCTCTCTCTCTCTCTCTCTCTCTCTCTCTCTCTCATCTACCTAGCTAGCTATCATCTCTATCATCTATCTATCTATCTATCTATCTATCTATCTATCTATCTATCTATCTATCTATCTATCTATCTATCTATCTATCTATCTATCTATCTATCTATCTATCTATCTATGACCCTGTAATCCCTTTATTCAGGGTATAGTCAGGGCGATGGATGGAATTGAGCATTCACTGGCTGGGTGCCCTTCCTGGCACCATGCAGAGTTCACTGCAGATATTTTGCTCCCCAGGAGAGAAATATTTGCCATTAGTTAGGCTTTTCTCCCAAGAGCTGAGATAAGAAGAGGTGACTGCACATCGGAAGCTTGATTTGGCACCAGATTTTTGTTTTTATGCATTTGGTTTTAATATTATTTTAATTTTTGACGAGGAATCACTCAGAGTTATAAGCAGCTACATAAATGTTTAAAATAAATAAGTAGGGAATCTATCTCTTTAACAGATCCCAATTTCATCTAAAGAAGGAATGATCATTAGTCTATAACTTGAGCCCAGTCCCTTAACTTTGCTTCCAATATAAACCGCCATCTCTCAATCCCAAGATGATACAGCTTTAAGGATTCCATGCAATTCTTAAAGTAAAGGTATTATATTTCAGAATGATGCAGAAGGCTGGAAGAAGTCAAGCTCCTTAAATGAATGGCACAAGTGCTGTGCTCATTCAAAGCATTTTTTTTCCCAAAACCTTTTTTGACACGTGGAGAGCCCTATTGGTTTTGATTTGCAGATTCAAGGGTTGTGTGAAACCATCCATTGTGATTTATAAGATGTGGCTTAAACCAATAGTCCCCAACCTTTCTGGCTCCACAAACTAGCAGCAGCAGCAGTAGTGGCAGCGGTGGGGGGGGGGAGGAATATTTTCACATGCGCAACCTAGCTCCTGCGCACACACAAATGAAGCTTCGCACACTCACCCAGTGCTTACACAGCAGGGTTCCCTACTGTGGATTGAAGACCCCTGGCTTAGATCTTGCAGAATCCAGCCAATTGTGGTTTATTAAGCAAAACATAAACAATTATAGTAATGTGACATAATGAAGCAACAATGTTAGATAGTTTTTATTTTCAAAATCGTATTTGGTCATTTTTAGATACATTTTTTTTAATACTCTTTTCCTAATTTTCAATTCCCTTGTATAACTATCATTTTTAATAAAGATACCTTATTTGAAAGTCCTAAGAAATCACTATTGGATCAAAGCAAACAACAATTTTGCCTGAGTACAGCCCATCCGGACCAAAAAAAACCCTAGAGAACAAAGACTTATTTTTAACTCCAGCTCATTGATGTCTTTACTATCTTAAGTAGATTTTACTCATGAGACTCATCGATTCAACAGTAGTTTTCACCTAATTAGCAGCACTGCATGACTCAGTGGCACTGACACCAGAATAAAATAAGTAGTAAAAACAGTATAATTCAATTAGGCTTTAATTGCAATCGTCTATCTATTTATGGAGGAGAAAGCTCCATCAAACTCAGAGGAACTTAATTTGGAAACAGATATGTAAGTTTTTATTATTAGACATGCAGACATCTTTAAGAATAAATTGATTCTTCCTCTGATAAGAGAAGAGAAGAGAAGAGAAGAGAAGAGAAGAGAAGAGAAGAGAAGAGAAGAGAAGAGAAGAGAAGAGGAAAGGAAGGAAGGAAGGAAGGAAGGAAGGAAGGAAGGAAGGAAGGAAGGAAGGAAAGAAGAAAGAAAGAAAGAAAAAAAGAAAGAAAGAAAGAGAAAGAAAGAAAGAAAGAAAGAAAGAAAGAAAGAAAGAAAGAAAGAAAGAAAGAAAGAAAGAAAGAAAGAAAGAAAGAAAGAAAGAAAGAAAGAAAGAAAGAAAGAAAGAAAGAAAGAAAGAAAGAAAGAAAGACTTGTGTTGGGATTATAACTTCCAGAATTCCCAATCACTTGTAATCCCAATTTATTTGGAAGAAACTAGTTTAAATCAGGTTGCTCTAGCTATTATGAATTTGTTTACAAACAGTATGTCTATTGGGAAAGTCCATTAGTTTCCCTTAAAACAAAGTGGCATTTATTTAAGCAATGAAGATAAAAAAAATTGGTTGAAGTCTCAGGTTGGAAGGAATTTAGCTTATGGGAGTTCTGTCAGAAAAGTATTTATCCTCTGTTTCGTGCAGCCAAATGCTGGGATTATTATAGGAATTAATCAAGGAAAGAAGCATGTTATTAAGTCATAATGCAATCGTTAACCCTTAGGATAGCAACATGATAGGACTGGTAAAAGGAGGCAAATTCTGGCTCTGATTAGTGCATTAAAAATAAAAAAGTAAATTATTTCATTCAGGCAAGCAGTAAAAGATAGAAAACACTGAACTTTACAAGGCGGAAAAACTATCCTGAATATGGAAAATGAAAGGAGAACAAGAGATAAAGCCATATAATTCTGAGATCTCATTAGTGATGTTCTTCAAATGTTGAGGCCAACCTCCTAATATTTACTTACCCTTTATATTCCCAGCAAAATCACGAAACTCACTGACTTTGGCCATGTCATGTCAGGGAATTCACTGGAGAAAACAATTATATTGGGAAGAGTTAGCGGTA
Source organism: Azemiops feae (assembly GCA_023970755.1). Taxonomy (NCBI): domain Eukaryota; kingdom Metazoa; phylum Chordata; class Lepidosauria; order Squamata; family Viperidae; genus Azemiops; species Azemiops feae. The sequence continues at coordinate 6,193,079 of JALGBA010004228.1, read as the reverse complement.
AACGGAAACCAGGCCACCAAAGAACACAATAGCTGGACTCCATCAACGCTAACAGCAGGCAGAGCGTAGAAAAACTCAAAGAAGCAGTGCAAGATTGGAAGACGTGCAGGGACCTGGCCCATAGAATCACCAAGAGTCGGACACAACTAAATGGTTAATGTCATCATCATCATCATCACATTCCCAGCAGTCTATTTTGGAAATAATGAAAGTGGAGACTTCATCCTTCCTTCTTTTTCTTTAGCAGCAGTTCAGTCTGGAGATAGAAAGAGAAGACAATGATTTTTTTTTCCTGTGCCGTGAACCAGCAGATATAAAGCCATTGTAAGGAATATAGGTGTGCAGCAATTACAACTATGGTGATTCCAAAATGACAATTCATGCAACGATATCATACAAATGATGTGATTCTCATGATATCTGATACACGATGTGATGATAACCCTTTGCAATCCTGAGGATATTCATGAATATGGATCCAAAAGGCTATTTGGCAATTCTATTGTCAGTGGGTATGCAATATGGAGTAAACAGTATTCTCTGTAAATTTATTCATTATATGTTAATTATTTCAAATGTTGAAAGAAACCGGCCCTTGAAAACAGGTTCTGATGTTCAGCTTCATCTCAAATTAAGCCCTAAAAAAATGTCAAATCTGGGATGATCCCATGCAACTGGATTATCAAAAATTGCATCTTATATTTCTGTTTGTTTGTTCATTTGTATGTTTGTTTGTTAAACTTATACAGTACCCCACCTATTTTTCCACTCTGAGTGGATCAGGATTAATGGGACCTGAGTGGATGTTTGAATTAATGGGACCTGATCTGTTGAGAAAGAAGAATACAAAAAAGAAGAGAGATGAATAATAAACAAGACTTTGTATGCTAAAGTCACTGTCAGCTGCATAATCAACCAGCAGAACTAGCTCAAGACAAAGGCTTGAAGTAAGCTGATTTGTTTTGTTTTCTTTTGTTTTGTTTTGTTTTGGGGGTTTTTTTGAGTGCTGAAATGGGAAGAATGAAATTGGTAGGTATGATTTTATTACATCAGTGTTCGGTCACACTGCACTGGCTGCCAGTCCATTTCAAGATCTCATACAAGGTTTGGATGATAATTTTTGAAGCCTTGAATTGCTCAGGTCTAGGATATCTCCAGAAATGCCCTCTCCACACATGCGTATTTGTGTTTGTGTGCATGCACGAGCACACGTATAGTAAGGTAAAGGTTTCCCTGTCCAGTCGGGTCCAACTCTAGGGGTGATGCTCATCTCCATTTCTTGGTTGAAGACATTTTCCGTGGTCATGTGGCCAGCATGGCTACACACCAAGGTGCATGGATTGCTGTTACCTTCCCACCAAAGTGATACCTATTAATCCACTCACATTTGCCTGCTTTTGAACTGCTAGGTAGACAGGAGCTGGAGCAAGGAACGGGAGCTCAACCCAATGCATGGAGCTCAGGTCTTGAACCTGGGCTTTAACCACTGAGCCATTGCGCCCCTTTACATGCATATAATTCTGTACTTAAATTTTAAGTGCAAACACCACATTAGAGTAGGAACAATTTATGTTTATCTAGCATTTGCCTAGGGCTCTGCAAAACTTTACATTCAGAGAGGAAAGGAGGTTGCATCTGGCTATAGGTCCATCAACCAATGACCTTTGTTCAGAGATTGCTCAGAGATTGTACTCTAGTCATAGATGGCAACCTGATCATTCCAGGGCAAAGATGCCACTGGTGATTTGGGATGTGTCTAGTGTTTCAAATAACATTGTAATCTGCCCAGATATAACTGTGCTCACAGGTGGGTTGGAAATAATTATATTCATAATAATTTTCATAATAATTGTAGAGTGCTAAGTTATTGTGTTATCACCCTGGCCTATCTGTCTGTGTGGTTAATTCTTGCAGACTTGCCAACATTAGTTCCGCTATAAGGCTCAATACTGTAAACAGCAAAGAAAAAAAAGAAAAATCTTACTTCTATCTCTAGCATCTTTTGATCACTAAGAAATTAAGGAATAAATAGCACTACTAATAAGAGGAAGAAGCTTGGTGTTACTTTTTTTTAAAGTCCCATCACCACAACTTTGGAAGACCCAACTGGTATATATATTTTTTTTAGTTGTATCCAATCCCTTTCTGGGAAAATGAAAGAATTGTTTATTTCGTTTATTTAAAAGATTTATATGGCTGACCTGAGCACTTCTGGGATATTCACACAATGTCACACTATGTCAATCAAAATCTGCCTCTGGCCCTTCCCTATCCTTTGAATGCCACAAGCCTCAATCTCAGGCCAGGAAAGCAAATTTCTCTGTAAACATGCCTGTAAAAGCATCTTTTGGGAAGCTCATGAAAACAAAAACACTTGTGATGGAATTATTTTTTTAATGTAGTTCATTACTGACTGGTTGAGGAACCATGATTTCAAATACAGGCCCAAAAGGTAGATGTGTATGGAGATTCAGTCATCCAGGTCATGGTTGTTTCAAAGGTGCTTTTTTTTTTTTTTTTCAAAAGGCAACTGGACTATGTTTTTTCTTGAGGAAGAAATGTTTTTTTTCCTTGAAGAAGGAGATGTTTCGCTTCACATCCAAGACATTTCTTCCGTTCTGACAGGATGGTGGAGGTGGGGGTGGAACGATTACTTCTGACAGGATTGGGGGAATGGAAGAATCATATTTCTTTGCAGTCATCTGGTCGTTAGTATAAGCCTTCCATCCCCCCCCCCATCCTGTCAAAACTAATGAAGCTTATTGGTTGATAAGCGAAACGTCTTCTTCAAGGAAAAACATTTCTTCCTCAAGAAAAAACATCGTCCAGTTTTCTTTTTTTGGGAAAAAAAACACCTTTGAGACCTAAAAAGTAGACATTTCTGCTTTTTTATTACTGATTATTCCAAATCTCTAAGGGATCTAGCAAATGACAATTGAGAAATTAACTATGTTTCCCAAATACTGCCTTCAACACAGCCTGAAAATAGCTTCTCCCCATATTGCCAGTTGTATCAATCATATAAGGCACAACTACCTGTATTTACCATAGGCCAACCTTACTTGTTAATATGAGTTCTGATGGATTTTGTCTAGTTTGCATTTAAATATGTTGTTGAGCTTTTCCGTAATGTCACTGTTTTGCATTTTTAAGAATTCAGTTCCATTGTCTGGCTCTCCAGAACTATAAATTCACAAATAATGGATAAATGGCACTCAGATTCCAATGTACATATAGATGAATGCATGCTTGACATTAAAACTTGAATACTGTTTCCATCTCTTCCATTACTACCTAGCCAAATATTGTCTATATTGCTCAATGTGTTTTGAGTTGTAGCTAGTCCAGAATAAATACAACCAAATGTATGCCTAGTGAGATTAAACAGTCTGTAAAATAGACCTAATTAACTAAATTGGTCAGAAGTTATTTTGACGCCCTAGCAATATGCAATGGGAAATATTTTTTTTGGTTTATTTATTTCATTTTTGGATCATACCCCTTTATGTGAGAATGAGCCTTAAAGAGTACAAGCATTATAATCTTGCAGACATCTCTAAGCTTTAAAACCAGTGTGGTATCATCTGGCTGATACAGAAGTTCTTCAGATGATAAGGAAATGATAATAAACCACATTCTTGGAGCTGTATGCTCCCTGAGTCAAAGCATTTCATGAGAAGACACATAGAAGTAGCTCCATCACTGCAACCAGTGATGGATAAACCTGTTAACTGATGATATGCACAACGTGCTAAGCCATAATTTTGTTTGGATTTAATATGGCTGAAACCAGATCATGGACAACATCACAACATTGTGCATTTGGAAGTGATCCAAAGGCCTCTGAAGACTGTGATTAAGAACTCCATTAATAGTAAATCTTATTACTAGCATCCAGGGGAGTGGAGAGGGCTTTCAGAATCCTGTTGACTTAATCATGATTTTTATAATTAATAGTAAAATAGACTTACTCATACCTGCAAACACACTTTAAACATCTGCTTTTCAAAGATACAGTGAGTCCTTAACTTACAACCACTTCTTTAGTGACCAACGTAGCATCCCCACAGTAAAATGATCCAAAATCGGATTCTTGACAAATCAGCATTTATTTCTGAGGGTTGCAGTATCCCAGGGACATGTAATCACCATTTGCAACCTTCACAGTTGGCTTCTCACAAGCAAAGTTAGTTGGGAAGCAAGATTCACTTAACATGATTCACTTAAGAAAAATAGGGATTCACTTAACAACTGTGGCAAAAAAGACTGTAAAATCAGGCAGGACTCACTTAACAACTGCCTTGCTTAGCAACAGAAATTCTGGCCATAACTTGAGGATTATCTGTACTCACTTGAGAAACATTTTATTCATCGCCGCTAGCTTACCAACAATTGCCAAATTTTGCACTGCAGGTTTTAACCTAAGCAGTAAACTCTTGTGATAATGCAATATATTTTTCATTGGTTACGTTGCTGAAAATATTTTCTTATTTGTGTTGGTGTCCACACATTGCATCCCTTCGTAGTGATGCTGGGTTTTGTCAAGTGGCATCATTTTCCCAGCTGTGCCTTTCTCAAACCTCAGTTTGTCATCTTTTTCGGAGACACCTGCGTGGACCCTTAGCCCTGCTCCATATAACATTAACTGCACCAACATCATTTGTCAGTTGCATAGGCCTGTCTACCCTCCGAGCTGGTTTTCATTATAGGCCTCCAACATTTATTTTCTGATGTTCCTCTGTTCTATTCTTCTCCACTCTTTGAAGTGCTTTTGTGTTAGAAAAAACCCTAGCACAATATAAATAAAATGATGACACTCATTATTAGCATGAAAAAGACATTCTGTTCCAATTATGTTTATGTTCTCCCTCTCTGCTTCAACTCCTTCATTTGAAACAATAAGGATTACTAATAAATAAACAAGGAGAGAAGTGGAAAATTAAGAGCTTGAAAACCAAAGTGGAAGATCTGAAATATATATACACATACACATACATACATATACATACATACATACACACACATGTGTATAATGCATAGTCAGACGAACATTATTATTCATTATTATTTTTCTAGCCCATAAAACAGTTCTACCAAATGAAGGGGTCATTGCTCAGATGTATCTATTTCAGATTTTCACATGAGCAAATGTGTAAACTGCCAAAATAATTAATTAATAGTGATTTAGACAGAGGCTGTTTGACATCTGCTTCCAGCAACTGTTGAATCAAATTAAAGCAATCAAATTATCACCAACACCTCTCATAAACTCAGGCATTGCTGCTGTACAGCACATTGTTATATACATTTGATATGCTCTGAAAGTACAGATTTAATATACAATTAGGTCCAAGAAATGGCTAGATGGGCAGTCTAAAATTATATGAATGAAAAATATTTTTGAAGCCTTACCACAATTAGATACTTTTGTTTTGCTTCCACTACCAAGAATCCTTGTTGGGTAGAGGAAGGGAGGGAGGGAGGGAGGGAGGGAGGGAGGTTGGAAGGAAGGGAGGAAGGAAGGAAGGAAGGAAGGAAGGAAGGAAGGAAGGAAGGAAGGAAGGAAGGAAGGAAGGAAGGAAGGAAGGAAGGAAGGAAGGAAGGAAGGAAGGAAGGAAGGAAGATTTAAGGTTAAGGGATAGGTCATATGATTTGCAGAAATACAGGTTTTGGACTCTTTTAAAACAAGCCACAGGAAAAAAAATGACCCAAAAAATTTATGGCTGAATAATTCATTCATTATTGATTGATTGATTGATCGAAAGACTCACAGACTACTCAAAACTAAAGATTCCCAGAGAATTTGAGTATTATAAAATCAGAATAACTGTTTATTAAAGGGAGGGGGGGAATTGGCAAAACTTAAAGCATTCGCAATTAAAGAAAACTAAATTCTAAAGCTCCATTGCCATAGAAAAGTTATTAATAATGTATTTTAACAGAATGCTTATGTGTACAGAAAAATCCTCGGGTGCTGGAAAGATAACAAAGAAATCATTGGGCTTCCCACCATGCAGAGGAACAAGCAGTTCAAAGCTGGGACCACCATTAAGACGTCCCACTCCTGGGCACCAACCCACCATGCTTCTTTGTGGGAGGCATGCCGAGCAGACCCTCTGATGTTGATGTGAGGGTTTGAGTAAGGACACAACGAAAAAGACATTATTTGAAATACAGAACTATTGTTTCAAACCACGGAGGGCATTATTAGTTAAAACCAGCCTCATGAACTGGTATCATAAATCAACAAAGAGAACACAAAGATCATGTCATAGAATTAGGCATAACGGCTCGATCCTGTCAGTTGTCAAGGTTCCGACTGACGAACCCAACGAAGTGAGCACAGCTAAGACGATCAAATCGCTAATGCAAAACTTTATTGAGTATATCATTTCGGCACAGATGAAAGGAAAACCAGCTCTAGTTAACTGGCGCCTAAATCAGTATATTAAAAGCATAGAAGTCTCCCTTCCCTCAATCAAGCAGGTCACATTGTCCAATTAAATGTTAGACACTTGTTATGAGAGTAGTTCTCAGTAGACACCTTTCGAGAGACCTTGATTCTCATGGAGCGGCCGCTCAACATCTGAAGTCTGCATTCCATTCACCACCCCTCTCCCCGAGTCTGTAAGCAAGCTAAGAAGCATTAATGGATGAAACAGCGTATGAATTCTTTGAAGCTGGACATCAGTATTCCTACTGCTGCAATTTCTAGCAGGTAAAGCATCCAGTCCTTCTTCAAGGAGAGCTCCACATGCAACACAATGCTATAATCTAGGCAGAAAGTTTCTTATCAGGACACGGTGTATCGAAGCAAGGTTACTTGGGGGATTGGCCCGTATCACTTGTGCCGACAGAGGAGGCATGCTGCAGGTCCCGTCATCCCAATTATTCTGGCTGGCGGGGTCCAGGATGAGGACCTTCTCTGCTGTTGTTCCTACCCTCTGGAACATTTTGTCCCCCTCCCCTCGGTCTGAGGTTGGCCCCAACCCTCCTAACCTTTCATAAGGGCCTAAAGACATGGCTCTGTCAGTTGGCTTGGGGCCCCAGTAGGGGAACAGCACAATGAGGTGGTTGATTGAATAATAACGGATCCCAACTCCCCCCACTCTGTTCCCGCCCTCACCGTGTGTCCTTGATTTTAATGTCTGATTTTAATGTTTTATGTTTTAACTGTATATGTAATTATAAACCACCCAGAATTACCCTATGGCAAGATGGGCATTCAATAAATTTTATAAATAAATAAATCACTACCCAAACTGGAACATAGATGAACATCTAGTAAAATATATTTTGGGGCACAAAGGGCATTTGTGTCTCTAAAGAGAAAAAGATGGGACTTCAAAATATCCTCAGGCTGTGCAACTGATTCTTCAGCAACACTGCAAACTCTTTCAGAACAGGTTGAAATGCCATTCCCTGTACAGATAACCAACCCATTAACAGCACCTCTGTCTTGTCTAATTAGAGATTCAATTTATTGGCTGCCATTATCATAAACAGATTCATTATCATATACAAGTGTTGAATGATTAAAACATTTCCACTACTTCACTTAGATTTGATCAAAACCTGCACACTAATAACAATATACTCTCAATTTCCAGATGGGGTCATTTAGTATTTTATGTAGCTGTACAGTGGACAATGTAGAACAATGAAAGAAACTAATCAAGGAGAGATTCAGCCTAGAAATAAGGAGAAATTTTCTGACAGTGAGAACAATCAACCAGTGGAACAGCTTGCCTTCAGAAGTTGTGGGAGCTTCATCACTGGAGGCTTTCAAGAAGAGACTGAACTATTCTATTCTATTCTATTCTATTCTATTCTATTCTATTCTATTCTATTCTATTCTATTCTATTCTATTCTATTCTATTCTATTCTATTCTATTATTATACCATGAGTTGAATGAGATTGGTAAGAAATCCCTCAATGTTATCTTTTAAAAACAGTCTTTCAAGTATGACTGGAACCACTGTAAAGTTCTGAAAGATTTTCCAAAAAGTAAACCAGATGGGGATTGAAAAGTCCAGGAACTCAATGTAATGAAACATTTTCCAGAAAGAACAGAAAATACTGATCTACTTGGTTTCAGGGTCTGCCTCAATCAGCATAAAAAATCTACGTCCGTTCAGCTTGTTTCATTATTAAGCAATAAAAAGTTTGAACAAAAGAACTTTTTTGTGCTAACTAGACCACAGACACTGTTTGGTTAAAAGAAAGAATACATTACCAGAATAATACTGGTTGTAATCTACACCTAACTCTTGAATCCACTCAAACATAAGTTGTAGCTCGTAATGGACAATGATGCTGCACTTTCTCAGACACTGGGTGGGAGAGCCATATTTGCATGTAGATAACCACCAACCATCCAACCTAAAGAAGACTTTCACAAGCAACAAGACTCAATAGGGCAATTATGATACCATGCAAACCAGACTCTACAACAAACCCAGATGTTTACCAAAAGCAATAAACCAACATGTACTCCATCAGCACCATTATAGGCCACAACAAATACACACACAGTATTGGAAGTCCCTTCAGATGCACTTCCTCTAATGTGATAGATGCCATCACCTGCCATCTGAATTCCTTGTAAGAGAAATGGGACAAACTTTGCCAAAAAGATTAATGGACACAAAAGTGACATAAAGATAAGGTAAAATAAGAGTATTTCAACTTCTGAGCACACTCTGAGGACACTCCATTGCAGACTTTTGAAAAAAACTTTAACAGCACCATGAAAGATTGCTGAACTTGCATCAAAAAGTTTCAGGCAATTTGAAAAGCCCTCAATATCAAGGAAAAAGAAGACAGCTGACCAGAAGACAGAACAACAACAAAAACAACAAAGAGGCCAACCACCATCCCATTCCAAGACCTTGGCCTACAAGGTTGCCTTCTAAGTCACATAGAATACCACAATCATTCCTGGGGTAAAACTGGGCTTTGGTTATGAAGTTTGATCAAAATGTGTCCCTATTTTACATCCATACATTAAATGTTGCATGTAGGATAAATACCTTGTTCATCAGGTGTGGCATTGTCTGCAAGAGCCCCTGTTCATTGACATTCATGCCTTGGCAATCTCTTCATATATGTATTTGTCAGTATATATATGTGTGTGTGAGAAAATCAGTATGGTGACTCTCTTAGGCATGGAAAAAGATTTGCACCAATTACTCTCTCTCAGTCCTAGACTGAGAAATCAAAAACCTATACTTACTAATCTACACAGAGCCACATTGCCTGATGATAGACAAACAGACAGATTGATTAAAAATCAATCATTTATATAATTACAAAACAATCCTCATATTAGACTGGGTTCATATGTTGTCCTAACCATTTCTACTGAATACACTACAATAAGTAGATTCCCATCTTATTATAAGCCAGAAGTCATTGTTTACAAACCAAAATGGCTGTGCTCGTTTTGCACTTCAGGACATGTCAAAACTAAGGTGATGTGCAAACCTAGCCATAAAATCCATTAAAAACAAAAGAAGATTAAACAAATTTTAGGGAATATCTAACAACCACTCTTAATCTTGGGCCTGGAAGCCATTGTTCTCAGGACAACTGTGAAAATAGCAAGACTTCACACTCCATACATATCTGTCATGTAAAGACTGAAAGTATTATTGAAATAAAATTGGTCCAAGTCTGCTCTACAATGGACTTAATTTTGTTTAATTAATTTTATATCTTGCCTTCCACTTGGAATACATTAATTTAAATGTACTTCAAATAAATCCATTCATCATTTATTTATTTTATTTTATTTCTTTGGGATGAATGCCATCATCTCAAAGCAAATGGTAATTTAGGACATTTGTTAAAACTTGCAGCCTTAACAATAAGCCCACACAGAGAGGGAGTGCCTGACAAACATAGCAAACACACAAAAGATGCAGTTTTGTGTCTTTTCTTCCCTCCCCCTGATATCCTTCCATGTTTTTCCATAAAAATGTATTTAGTTGCTCTTTGTCCAGATACGACTGTTGATGCATTACCCAATTATGGTAAAAAAAAATAGCAACTTACTGAGAAGCAAGAGATCACTGTTTTAATTGTCTGTTTTGCCAATTACAACAAGCAAAGTACACATGCTCATACTTCAAAGACTCCCCAAAACATGTTCTACCAGGTTTTCATGAGGAAAATGCTTTTCACCTTAACTAGATATTCTGCAAAAACATCTCTTTATTCAACCATTTCTGTACACCCTTCCTATTTCCCATGAATACAGGGCATCACGCAATCCTGGGAAGAAGTCAGCAATAGTTACGATTTTCAGCTTCACCAAAAGATTCCTCTTTTGATATTTTATTTAGCTAGATAGTTCATAAATATATAAGACCAACCCACTCAAACGAAGTAACTGTGGCTTGTCTGGATACCAAGGCTGATGAAAAGTGAATATCATTCGGTACTAAGTTGAATATGAAGAGACACAGATTGGCATATTCAAAAAAAGGTTTATTTATAGGTAGTCCTCAACTTACGACCACAATTGAGTCCAAAATTTCTGTTGCTGAGAAAATTGTTAAGTGAGTTTTGCCCCATTTTCCGACCTTTCTTGCTACAGTGGTTAAGTGAATCACTGCAGTTATTAAGTTAGTAACATGGTTGTTAAGTGAATTTGGCTTTTCCATTGACTTTGCTTGTCAGAAAGTCACAAAAGGCAATCATATGACCCCAGGACACTGTAATGGTCATAAAAGATGAGTCAGTTGCCAAGCATCTGAATTTTGATCACATGACGGTCATAAGTGTCAAAAACACTCATACGTCACTTCTTTCAGTGTCGTTGTAACTTCAAACAGTCACTAAACGAACTGTTGTAAATTGAGGACTAGATGTAATATTTTGATGGTGAATATAAGGTTGTAGAGTTGATTGGTGACTGTAAGATAGTGTGCAAGTCTACAAAACAAAAGACATCTGGATTATTGCATTGCGTTTTACATGGGGCTACACTTGAAGAACATTAAAAAGCTAAATTGGTCCAGAATGCAGCGGTGCAGACAGTTTTGGAGGTTCCCCACCCCCAGGATGGCACATGTAACACCATTGTTATGCAAGCTGCAGTGGCTGCCGATCTACTTCCAGGTACAAGTCAAGGTGTTGGTTATTGCCTGTGAAGCTCTTGATGGCCTGGGTTCAGAATATCTGCAGAACCATCTTTTCCCCAAAGGGATTGGCCTGACCCACTCATACTGGCAGAAGGGACCTACTGTGAATCCCATCAGCTGATGAATTTCAGCTGGTGGGATCCAGGAGAAAAGCCTTCTTTGCCAAGGCTCCCGGCCTTTGGAACATGTTGCGCCAGGAGGTAAAAGATCCTCCCCTTCTCTTTTAGCCTTCAGAAAAGCCCTTAAAACCAGGGCTATGCCGACTACCCTGGGATGCTGAAGGAGAAGCTGTGTCTAGTGATGGCTGGTACACTAACACAGAAGGCACGCCATTTTTCCCCTCCAAAACCCTTGTTTTTTAGCTTTTGGGGGGGGGTAATTTTAATCCATTTCTATCTAATCCATTTGGTTTTATCTGGATGTAAGCCACTCAGAGTTGTCTGAACTGCAAGATGGTGGCAAATAAATTTGATAACTAAACCAATACAGGTAGCCCTCGACTATCACTAAGCTGTTCTGTCACATGAAGTCGTCCTATATGACTCCGATGCTTAGCAACAGAAATTCCAGTCTCAATTACTGTTGTTAACTGTACAGGTAGATTTCATTTAGTGACCGTTCGAAGTTACAACGGCACAGAAAAAAAGTGACTTATGACCATTTTTCACACTTATGACTGTTGTAGCATTCCCCACGGTCATGTGATTTACCTTCGGATGCTTGACAACTGACTCACATTTATGACGGTTGCAGTGTCCCGGACTGATGTGATCCCCTTTTGCGACCTTCTGACAAGCAAAGTCAATGGGGAAGCCAGATTCACTTAACAACCAGGTTATTAACTTATCAACTGCAGAGATTCATTTAACAGCTGTGGCAAGAAAGGTCATAAAATGGGGCAAAACTCACTTTTTAAAATGTCTCACTTAACAACATAAATTTTGGGCTCAACTGCGGTCGTAAGTCAAGGACTACCTGTATTGTTGTTGTTTTTTCAAATTTGGAAGGATCTGGTTCTCTTTTATTTTGTTTTTGCTTCCTCTAGAAACCAGATGCACCTTATTATTTTTATTTCCCTACCTAAAACCAGTAGAATATAATGCCTCTGTTGTCCAACAGGTTGCTTCCAAATTTAACCAATGCGAGCAAGAGCATGATTGGAAGCCATCAAAAACAAGTTCTGGAGCTACAAGGAATAAGCAATCGTCTCAAACAAGCCTTGTCTTTCCTGACTTTCACCTTTTCTTTATTGTCTTCTGTCTTTTTTTTTTTTTTTAATTCCAGTTTGGGAAACAAGAAGGAATAGGACAACTGCTACCCTCCCGCAAGGAATTTATCAGCAAACTAGCCCGTAGTTCATCTCTTATTGTTCCTTGAAAGAAGATGCACATTTCATTCAATCATGCAAGTAATGCTCTCTTAAGGGGGAGAGAAGAGTTTATTATGGGATTATTTCTTGACTCTGACAGTGACAGCACTGAGGGTGGGAGGGAATCTTTGAGTAGGTGGATCTCTAATGAAATCATCTTCCATTTTGAACCATTCTATGGAGCTAGTGTGGTGCAGCGGTTACAGGCATAAAGCTAGAAAGCGCGACATAGCAAATTCTAGTCCTGCTTTAGGCAGAAAGCCAACTGACTCTCTTGGGCTAGTCACTCTCTCTCAATCCTAAAAAAGCAGGCAAGGACAAACCACTTGGCAAAAAAAAAAAACCCTTCAGGAACTTGTTCAGGAAGTTTAGATAGTTGCAAGGACTCCGCACAATAAAAATAGTTCCATGTGCTTTTTCTCATCGTGACATCTTGTTAGGGAAGGAATTGCTGCATTATGACATCAGCCAGTTCCTACCTGGAAAGTGCCTTACCTTATTAAAAGTGTTATTTATATTTATATCTATTTTAGAAAGATCTGAGAAAGGGAGAACCCATTATAAATCATATACCACTATACTCAATAGCCACAGGATACTGACCGGAGAGAAAATGGAAAAAAACAAGGCAGCAGGATGAGGACAAAATGAATACTTATGAAAAGAGATGGTTCATTGGGATGTTTTGTAGTACCTGAATATGAAGGGGAATTGAATGTTTACAAGTGAATAATACATAAACCAAAGCAAAGACCCAAAGATGTTTCTAAACAATGAATCACATGATGGATCACTGGAGAAATAGGAATAAAATTTGGTTACCAAAGTAATATAGCAGGTTTTGTCCAAAGGTAAGCATCTTTAAGCCTTTAAAGAAAGAGAATTAAGGCCATGCAGTTTGATATGTTCGTAATCTGGTGGTGTTGTTACATAGATGATTCAAAGGACCTTAAATATATCATGCTCATAGATATGAGGAAAAGCTTTCAAACAAACTTGGAATCTGCGTGCAAACATCTTTTTTGATGTACAAATCAGGTAGATGAAATACTGAGGCATTTAGAAAGCTCAATTATATATGAGGTAATGAAGGCCGGATAAGGAATGCAGTTCTCCAGGTGCTTCCAGGTAGAAAGCATCTACTCAAGCTGGCTGAATATCATAATACAGCAATTCCTTCCATAAGAAGATGTCAAACTGGGATTCCTAGTCTAGAGACAAACTTGCTAATCAACATGTTGCTGCCTGCAACTCACCACCTTGGAAATAGATGGAGAGTAGCAACACAAATATATGAAGAAAGAGCAAATGCATCGAGAGGAAGGGAAAGACCAAGAAATGTCATATTCAGAAAGAGGAGGAAGAGGAGGAGGAGGAGGAGGAGGAGGAGAAGGAGGGAGGAGGAGGAGGAGGAGGAGAGGAGGAGGGAGGAGGGAGAGGAGGAGGAGGAGGAGAAGGAAGAAGGAGAAGGAGAAGGAGAAGGAGAAGGAGAAGGAGAAGGAGAAGAAGAAGGAGAAGAAGAAGAAGAAGAAGAAGAAGAAGAAGAAGAAGAAGAAGAAGAAGAAGAAGAAGAAGAAGAAGAAGAAGAAGAAGAAGAAGAAGAAGAAGAAGAAGAAGTAGTAGTAGTAGTAGTAGTTGGTAGGGGGTTGGACTAGAAGATCTCTGTTATTCTATTCTATTCTATTCTAAATTGATTTAGGAAGTTTTGCTTCTACTTTTAATTTCCTTTTCTTTGTGCATTTTGCAAGGTGTTCTTCACCCCAAAAGACCATGAGTATGTGTGTATGTAGTTATCAGTAAATAAATGAATATTCAAAACTTGTTTTTTCCCTAAACATTGCTAAATAGCCATTTCTCTCCCAGTGCACAACTCTTTGAGTTGGGCCCAAGCCTGAGAATGCACCTATTTACAGTTGACAAATTAAATATATAATATCAAACTATGTACGTAAAGTAAATTTTAAGTAACTGGGCAGGAAATCTTTCTTTTTCCTTATGGAAATGTGTAGAGACTGGAGGAAGAGAGATACAGATGCTCAGCCCTTAGAAATCCAGAGGGAACTATTTATCAGCGTGCCAGCCTCTTCTGCAAACTTGCTTCCTGATATACTTAAAGATGTCATTAACCTTCCTCTCTTGCTTCTCTCCTTCTCCTGTCATTAGATGTAAAATCTAAGCATTACTTAAGAAGTACACAAAAGAGTAGAAGCTGAAGTACCCATAATAGCACTTACTTTTACAATCAATTACAATCAGAATAGAGCTGGAAGGGACCTTGGAGGTCTTCCAATTCAACCTCCTGCTCAAGCAGGAGACCCTATACCATTTCAGACAGGTGGCCGTCCAATCTCTTCTTTAAAAAAAACTTCAGTTATGAGACACCCACAACTTCTGAAGGCAACTTCCGTTCCACTGATTAATTGTTCTCGCAGTCAGGAAGTTTCTCCTTATTTCTACCCAGCTTTTCTCCTTGATTCATTTCCATCCGTTGTTTCTTGTCCTGTCTCAAGTGTTTGGAAAATAGTTTGATCCCCTCTTCTCTGTGGAAGCCCTCATATTCCCCCCTAGTTCTTCTTTTCTCTAGACTAGCCATACCCAATTCCTGCAACCATTCTTCATATGCTTTAGTCTCCTGGCCTTTATTCATCTTAGTTGCTCTTCTTTGCACTTTTGCCAAAGTCTCAACATCTTTTTTGTAATGTGGGTGACCAAAACTGGATGCAGGATTCCAGATGTGGCCTTACTAAGGCTTTATAAAGTGGTAGTTTTATACGTTTTTTAAAGGAGTCTGGAAAGCTGCTGCTACCGAGAAAGACACACAAGGGGAGACCTTTGATCACAAGTGTTGCCACCCCCCATACCCCAGCTGAACATGGATGTTAACTCACCCGTGAACCTCCTCCATGGCCAGGGAATGTTTTCTCACTGAAACTACCCTAGAATCAGAGCTTGGCCTTTTGGGGAAGACCAAACCGATTCTAAATTCAGTACAAAATACAAGAATTTACTTCATTAAAGGCTTTAGAGCAGGGGTCCCCAACCCCCGGTCCGTGGACCAGTACCGGGCCACAGCATGCCAGCAACCGATCTGCACAAACAAGCAAAGCCCCATCCACGAGATGCAGGCAGCACACAAAACCACGCCCCCTCCCGTCCGCAGAAAAACCTCTCTCTACGGAACCGGTCCCTGGTGCCCAAAAGGTTGGGGACCTCTGCTTTAAAGCACATGTATTTTAGAACAATAGTTTCATAAGCCAACAGCACTGATTTGCAAATCTACATTTTCCAACCTTGAAGAGTTGTATGACGCAGAAGAAATTCACAAGAAGCTGCAGGTATCTGTGCTTTTCATTGACAAGCAATTCAGCTTGTCCCTGCCCAGGCTGGCCATGATAGACACAAAGTGCCTTAGAAGTCCTGCCACAAAATTCCTATTGAATAAAACACTGTTATCAACCTTTGATAAACCGGTCCCTGTCCTCCTTTAGCAGTACAGCCTGGCTTTTTCTCTTCAATATAAACATTTGCGATGGGTTTTTAATTCTAAAGCCCTATCAGAGCCAAGAGGAATTTCTTTATCTGTCTGAAAATCCCTAGTGGAATAGAAAGTACAGTGCTGCCTACATCCAGCCAATTAGAGCCCTTATTTGTGACTCCAAAGTGACGATGTGTCAGCATGAAATGCACTCAAAGCTGAACCCAACCATATTACACAGCTGCTGCTCTTTAACCCAAACCAGGTCATTTTTAATGACTTGGCACATTGCAGCACTTACCACCAGAAGGAAGACTTTATTGCTGTTCTGGGCTGACAGGCTGCCAAAAGTAGGGGATGGGAGAGATACTCAGTGACAATCCTAGCAATGAGCAAGAAGACCTTTGTATTTATTTGAAATAAATTTAAGGCTGCACTTCCGTAATCCAATTAAAGGGAGCTAGCTCCATTAAACCCCTATTTCTGAGTACAGCATGCACAAATTCTACATTGTGAAATAAAAGATTCCCCACATAGAAATCTATAAACTTTTGCAGATCATAAACCTCAGAGTAGAAAAAAAATATAATAGAATTATTACTGTTGCTGTTGTTATTGGTTTCATCTCTGCTCCTGTTTAAGCCTGCAATTTTTCATTTTCTTATGACAGCCCTTCTTTCTGGGGAACACTCTGCAAAATTACAGTTAGCGCCTAGATGAAATGAATCAGACAACGAAGACGCAAAGAGGGCAGAAGGAAGAGAAATGCAGGAAATATCGAATCCAAAATGAGCAAAAATAATTTATAAAATGTATGGATAGATTTCAGCGTACTGAACTAAATGTTTATTGTTCTGGAGTTTAGCATTTTGTTTTTCTGGGCTCAGAAGCTAACACATCTTCAGGCTGCCAAGGTTCAGAAAAATCAGGCTAGACTGTTGCAAAAAGAAGGTACCGAATCATTTCTTTGCTGTTACCAGGAGAACTGATGTGAAGGAGACTTTTCTTTTTTTGAACATCACTGATGGTGACTAGGAATGCAGACCTCCTTAACAGATATTTAAATGCACTGATTTGGTCCTGGTTTTCCCCTAGGTTTTCTTACCTAGGATTGCCCTGTACTAGTTATTACCCATCTTGTGTTCTCTTTTTATTTATTTACTGTTTGTTTCTTTCCTAGTTTATTTGATGATGCTTCTTTATTTGGATGGGGAGATACTTCTGGTGTTTTTTTTTACATTTTAGGACTGGAGAAAATTCTCCACCAAGGCCAGGAAAAGCCATTCTTCCATTTCACTGCAAGGCCTCATATCTTTAATGAGTGGAAGCATTTCATTCCAGAATTTCCATGGCTAGTTATGGCAGCATTAGTCCAGCCATGCATTCAGTTTTGCCCACATCGTGCCTTTCTTATTGTTTTCATTTAAAATGATAATGATCCGGTCCAGTGCCAAACTTTGGCATGTGATCTAATGAGGGTTTCTGGTGCAATAGCCAAGAAAATACTGTTGTCAACTGTGGATATAACTTGTTATCTTCTGTTCCACATTGCCACGTTCATTTTTTGGTTATCAAAAAGATTCATGTGATGTTGAAGAGTACAATGGATTTTTTTGGAGAATGGTAGCACATGAGCTGAAATCTATTTAAAATGCTTCATATATTTCAGGGCAAAACAAGCCTTACCTATTGAGATGCTGTCAGTTTTCACTGCATATGAATTCTGTGTCCAGTTCTGGACCAGTATGATGGATGAGAAATTCTGGGGATTGGAGTTCACCTGTCAGACTACCCACAACCTAAACCTCTAAACAGAAACGATCCTTGGTTCCATTTGTTGAGAAAAGTATAGTTTTATTAGAGGTCAATTGTATTGCAGCACCAAAATCACTAAGTTCTACTTTTCCCCTCCTAACTGCCCCTTGCTGCCCACCCCACTGTAACCAATCAAGTCATGCAAGATGCTTTCATAACGGTCAGTCCAAGTGCAGCTTGGTATGCAGCTCCCTCCTTCTTTCAGCTGGATGACCTTGGGGCAGCATCTCAGGGCGGTACAGTCTCTACTTTCGATTCCCCCAAGCATTCCCCCCTCTCCAAAGTTCATGGCAGTCTGTCACCACCTAACAGCAAAGCATAGAGAACATAACCACCCATGTTAAAGTTGCCAAGATTGAAAAACACAGTTCTAGAAATTCCCTTCGTGATGGGGTGTTTGCAAGGAGGGGAGGGTCAAGGTAGGAGGTGCACCCATGTGTTTGAAGCCAATCCTTTTTTTAAAAAAACATATGTGTAATTCATATAAAACTGAGTGGGGTTTACAGTATCATTTTTATTTATACTCCCATACCTAGACCAAAAACTATGGTTGAAGAACTACCCAAAGCTATCCTGAACTTGTGGACATCCCTTCTTTGCAAACACCCCTGGCCTGGAACCCCTATCTCCAAAGTACTGGGAGAAGCTGGTTTGGAGTTCTCCAAAGAGACAATGATTTTGTCAACTTCTGAAATAATAATAATAATCATACCAACTGATTATAAGCACATAATCAGTGATAATTGTGATAAAGTAGATTGTGATAAAGTAGATCACAACCTACTACTTGATAAAATAGAAAAATGTGGGTTAGACAGCATCACCACCAGATGGATTCGTAGCTGGCTGACCGGCCGTACTCAGCGTGTGGTCCTCAATGGAACCGCATCTACATGGAGGGAAGTGTGCAGTGGGGTGCCCCAGGGCTCTGTTCTGGGGCCAGTGCTCTTCAACATCTTCATCAACGATTTGGACGAGGGGATAGATGGGGAACTCATCAAATTTGCGGATGACACCAAGCTGGCAGGAATAGCCAACACTCCAGAAGACAGGCTTAAGATACAGGAGGACCTGGACAGACTTGAACATTGGGCGCTATCTAACAAAATGAAATTCAATGGTGAAAAAAGTAAGTTCTACATTTAGGCAAGAAAAACCAAATGTACAGGTATAGTATAGGGGGTACCTTGCTCAATAGTAGTAACTGTGAGAGGGATCTCGGAGTCCTAGTGGACAATCACTTAAATATGAGCCAGCAGTGTGCTGCAGCTGCCAAAAAAGCCAACACAGTGCTGGGCTGCATTAACAGAGGGATAGAATCAAGATCACGTGAAGTATTAATACCACTTTACAATGCCTTGGTAAGGCCACACTTGGAATACTGCATCCAGTTTTGGTCACCACGATGTAAAAAAGATGTTGAGACTCTAGAAAAGAGTGCAGAGAAGGGCAACAAGATGATTAGGGGACTGGAGGCTAAAGCATATCAAGAACGTTTGCTGGAATTGGGTATGTCTAGTTTAATGAAAAGAAGGACTAGGGGTGACATGATAGCAGTATTCCAATATCTCAGGGGTTGCCACAAAGAAGAGGGAGTCAAGCTATTCTCCAGGCGCCTGAGGGCAGGACAAGAGTAATGGATGGAAACTAGTCAAGGAAAGAAGCAAACTGGAACTGAGGAGAAACTTCCTGACAGTTAGAACAATTAACCAGTGGAACAACCTGCCTCCAGAAGCGGTGAATGCTCCAACACTGGAAGTTTTTAAGAAGAGATTGGACAGCCATTTGTCTGAAATGGTATAGGGTTTCCTGCCTGAGCAGGGGGTTGGACTCGATGACCTCCAAGGTCCCTTCCAACTTTATTATTATTATTATTATTATTATTATTATTATTACAACATAACCCAAACATCAAAATGATTCACTGGAACACCTGTAAAAATTACCTTTTGTCAATAATGAAAAACTGGTGGGATCATGTAATTAAAAATATAGTCGAAAATGAGCAGGTTAAAATATTGTGGGATTTCCAAATACAAACGGTTAAAGTCTTGGCTCATAACATGCCAGATTTAACTGTGGTTGAAAAGAAGGCTGTGGGCAATAGATGTGGCAATATCAGGAGATAAATAGAACAGAAGACAAAGAATTGGAGAAGATCACAAAGTATCAAGGTCTGAAAATCAAAGCTGAAAGATTATGGCATAAACTGGCTGTAGTGGCCCCAATAGTTTTCGGTTCACTGAAAAAAATCTTGGATGGAGCTTAGAAAAGCTATGCACTCACAAAATTTCCATCTGTCAATCACAAAAGGCCACACTGGTTAGATCCACACCAATATATTACAACATCCTAGTTCTTAAGAAGAACTCGATGCATATGAAACTAACATCAGCTGACGAACTGAAGCTGTGATTTCAAACTGCTGTGAAAAATAATAATAGCATAACACCCCAGACTTAATAATGGTTGAAAAAAAGGACTAAAAAATCTGGATAGTGGACACTGTAGTACCTGGACACAGCAGAAGAGAAGAGAACTGGAGAAAATAACAAAACACAAAGATCTGCAAACAGACTGTGACAAAAGAAAGCAATGATAACGTATTATCCGTCATAGTAGGTGCCTTGGGAGCAATCTCCAAACATCTGGAGCACCACTTGAACACCATCAGCGTTGACAAAATCACCAACAGTCAATTGCAAAAGGCAGCTTTACTTGGAACAGCTTATCTCCTGCAATGATACCTTTAACACCATCAAAAATTAACATCTACCTATACTAGGTCTTTGAGAAGGTCCAAACATCTGACTGACTGTGCAACCAACTACAATAATAATAATAATTCTAATGCAGATTTTTTAAAAAAAAAATGCAGAAGGATAGATGAGGCAGTCCTGCAAGCATACTCAGTATTCCAAGGGTTAACTTGTGGCTGAGTAGCTTCAAGCCCCCTACTTTCTGTCGGTTCTTTATCATTTGCTGCTGAACAGTAGGAGGTTAACTTGACAGAAAGAGAAAAACTCATAAATATGGGGGATCATCACATTAACTGCTCTCAACTTAATTTTAAATCAAACCATCAATTTAGCTCCCCACTCCCCTGCTTTGATTACTCCCTTATCTTGGCCCTGCCTGTTTTAGCAAGCATGGTCTTGACAAGAAATTTATAGGCACTTGTAGAGTGAGCCCAAAACATTCATCCACACTGGATCTAAGTAAGAAGGATGAGTGTCTCTAATAATATTAGACGAGATCTTTGAAGAATCAAAATCCAGATTAGGAAAATAGGGTGAGAAATTGTTGTATTTGGTCCTCCACAGCACCACAAGTAATTCAAAATAGGAGTCATCAATAGCTGCTTTCCATCTTTGTGCATACACTGCAACTCAGGGTCTCCAACCCCGAGGCTGCGGCCTATTACTGGGCCATGGCCTATTTGCAACCGGGCCACATGAGTGGCAGGCTGGTGTGTGAATGTGCAGTGTGACTTGTGCAGGTTGAGCTGCTCATGCATGCACATGCATGCTGGCCTGCCACTCATGCGACCCAATTCCCCTCTCCTCCCTACCGCCAGGCCGCCAAGCCACAAAGGTTGGGGACTGCTGTTGTAACTCATTATCACATCTAAAGGAGAATATTTGTAGCTCAGGGTTGACATGAGGGGCCCTTGGTACTCTCTGAGCTTAGTTGTTTTCTTGCAGATGTTTCATTACCCAAACTAGATAATATCATTAGTGCTAGTGATGATGCTACCTAGTTTGGGTGATGAAACATCTGTAAGAAAACAGCATCAAGGACCCCTAATTGTCACATCTGTTTTGGTAGCCTTCTCTAACTAGTTTCAGACAGGTTAGCCCTGCCTGGGTTATTGCAGTTTTCTTAATTCCCCCCTTAGGAAATGGTAAGCCATGTTGCAGTGCATGAGCATAACAAGGAAGAATTACACCTGGACTACCTTCAACTAGAATTGTAAAAGATCAGAGGAGGGCTTCACCACAGCAACACTTCTTTCAGTTCCCCTCCAAAGTACATGGATGCAGCAAAGGTCTTTCTTCCAGCTTCAAAACACCGGCATAAAGCAGCCATAACGCTTTGCTCCAACGGGGGCTCCTGTACATGCCCCAAATCTCTTTGTCAAGGATTAAATATAAGATGCAATATTTCATCAAGCCAGAAAGCTTTACTGCATAGAGATAGAATCCCTACCGAAGTAGAATAGGGCTATTTCACCTTCTCCTCCTTCAAAGTACTTTTTCAATATCAGAGGTTGCTCCTGAAAACATTTGACTTGTGGCAAAGAAAAGAATGGCCATTTTTCAAAAATCAAGTATGGTTTCTTCTGAGAAGAAAAGTTTTTTCCTCAACTTGACAGCAGAATCAGTTAGAAGCCAACCTTAGAAAATTGTGCAATACTGACAGCTGCGGTTGCAGATGGAACCCTATCTAACCAAATCACAAGTTTCATTTCCATTGCCTAGGATGTAATATTTCTTCTGAAACCGAGATCTTTCCACATCAATTGCTAAAGTTTCTTTAGCTTGAGCATCATGCTAATACTTAGTAGTGGCAAAGAATGTACTAGAACAAAAATCAGAAAAATCCCAGGTCCTCGTGTAATTGACATTTATCTTGCATACCAAGAAACTGAGAGCAAATTTCACTGGGACAAAAGTGTTTGTCTTTTATTACTTAAGTCATTTCTTGGGAGAATTCAGTCTGTGGATTGTCTTCTGCTTGCATTCCATATTAAATGTCAAATAACAGAAGTATTTTCCATTCAAAATTTAGATCAGAGCTCAGAGCCCCTCAACTTTCGTTTTCGTTCTGGCCTCACCCATTTTTTTTCCTTTTGGGTCCTACCAATTATTTCACCCTGTCTCGATGTGCTTTTTGACTTAATGTCCTAGCATAGAACTCAAAGCCACTTAGTTTGATGAAGGTGGGGTCATGAGAATACACCCTGTAGGGTCAGGTCTATACTCATTTAGCCAGGATTCCATCTCATATATTGCCCAACCAGATATATCTGGGAAGTCTACAACTAGGAAATCAAGGCAGCCTTCTTCTACCATTGTTGATTCCATCCACTTGGTATCCAATGGCAAACTGCCTCCATGCCTGGGGCCAGCAGCTAGGTACATGATGGGTATAGGTAGTCATGATATAATTGTCCTCTGGGAATTTGTCTATTTTCTCTTTGAAGCCAACACTACATCTTGTGTCTGGTGGTAAGTCTACTATACATGTTTTTTGACACTGGGAATCTTGTTCCAAGTTAGGTGGCAGATTGGTTTTGCCTTTTGAAAACAAAACAAAAGACTATGATGGTCACCAACATAATAAGGTCACTGCTTTTAAGACAGAATCAATTAACCCTAGTCACTGTGTATAATTCTGGGCATACATACATAGAGAGTAAAATTCAGAAATACATGAACATAAATGATGTTATTAGCACCTGCTGATTGCATGTAATGGTTGTTTTCTTCAAATTCTGGTCTAAGATTGGAAGTTGCATTATATGCATATTGTACCCCGTTGTATTTCTTCCAGTCCACATGGATCCAAAAGAGATATCTAGAGTTTATAATTTCATGTGTCTCCCAAACAGAATAATAGCACATGATTCAGCTGAGTGCAGTTTAATCTGCTGGGCATGTTTTAAAAGATCAGTTTTCTAATCTTACAACATATAAAAGTTGACATTAGGTTTATGGAACATCTTTCAAAGATATATTTTTTGTATAATACATGGGATGGCAAACTTATCCCAGAATCATATATGTGCTATTGCTATTTATTTGATTGTCATATATTATTCAATATAAAGATCTGAATGAACATTCCAGGTTCTTTTCACCCATTTGAGGACTAAAATAGATACATTAAGCCACGGTTAAGCTGAGCAAACCTATTTATACTGACAGCTATTAACACTAGTTTTAACAAAAACTGTCTCTCAAATGGAATAAAAAGCAATCAAAACATTTAACCTTTCTCCTTCTAGTGATAGCTGTGTTAATTCTCTAGAGCAGGGGTCCCCAACCCCTGGTCTGTGGACCAGCATCGATCCATGGTATGTCAGAAACCGGGCCGCGCAAACAAGCGAAGCAGGCAGCACACAAAACCACGCCCCCTCCGGTCCATGGAAAAACCTCTCTCCACGGAACCAGTCCCAGGTGCCCAAAAGGTTGGGGGCCACTGCTCTAGAGTACTCCAAGGGAGGTTTAAAAAACATAAACAAATTTCTAAAATGTTAAAAGTGCTATATTTCTGATTATGAGGAATGCTTGAATATACCTAAATCATGGTTAGTGTGCCAGCTTTCTTTATGGTGGAAAAATAATCCTTTTGAAATTCCTTGTAGCTCTGATGTTAGTTACAATTTCAATAGGTTAATATTTCTAACACTATTTAGCTGCTTTTATGTAATTTTATATCATTTTATGATGATATGGTTATTCTCTATTTAAATCTTAACGTTATCAAATGCCTTCGAGATTTTGTTTATGGCATGCTGAGTAAAAATGTAGAAAATAAATACATAATAAAGTAGAAAGTGATGGAAGCAGTAATAATATATATCCCTTATTCTTAATAAGCCATGCTTTTCATGGCTTCATTTCAAATATGGGAAGGAGATAATTTTAAAGCATACTTTGGCCATTACAAATCACTTATTTCTTGTGACGCTGACTTGTAATGGCAAAATATAATTTAAAATTTCAAAAGAAAAGTGAGAAAGCACACCTCTTGCTAACAATGATAAATACTTGTAAATTATTTCAGAAATATTCCATTATAAAACATCAGTAGATCGTAGATTGGTCCAAATATTTGATACGAGAGAGTGCAGAGATTTCAATATCCAATTCCATTATCAAATGTAACTTCAGGGCAGTTAGTTTCTCAGAAGTATTGGAAAAATACTGCTAGACAGCAGAAACTCTTGATTGCAAAAGTTCATGGCTTAAATGCTTTCATAATCAGCCAGTTACAAAGCTGCAAAAAAAAAAAAGACAAAAAAAAAAAAGCAACTTTAAAACTATTTTAAAAAGAAAACCTCCGGAAATGCTAGTTGGGTTAGCTCTGACCCAAGCTGAAGACAATGAACTTGGGGTAATTGGAAATGCTGACCGATGATAAATTTAGGTGTTATATCATACAAGATTTATGTACCATAAAACAAAAGGAGAATCAGTGCATTCAAAAAGCCTTCCTTTCACAAGAACAAGATATGTGTTTTTAAAGCTAGAAACAAAGAACAGGGATTTAGATGACTGAGGTCATTTCCAGTTATGAAAATGAAGCAGTGGGTAAAAGAAGCAAAATGAGGGGGGGAAAAAACCCACCACAAATACTGTTATATGTGTGGCCACTTAAGATGTTCGGGATAAAATAAAACCAAAGAGTTTTCATTTTTTCTAACACTCTTTTCAAATGTAATTTTTAAGATTCCATTTCTAAAATAGCTTTTGAGGTAAATTAAACTGTATAACCGAAAGCAGTAAATTTTCCTACGGATATTAACTATAAAATAGAGATGATTCCAGCCTCTTCCACAACACTCAATAAAGAGGAATGTGAGCATATAGTAAAGAGGTTGCATGGGCATATTTGAAGAGCATACATTTTTATTTCTTCCAGTCAGATCAATGTCCATTTAGAAGTGTAGAATCTGGGGACCTTCTGACAAATTGTACTGTAAAAGAGAATATTTGTAGCTCAGGGTTGAAATGAGGGGGTCCTTGGTGCTCTCTGAGCTTGATTGTTTTCTTGCAGACGTTTCATTACCAAACTAGGTAACATCCTCAGTGCATCACCAAATTGGAATGTATCGCCATTATTCCTTAACATTTACTCTTTTTCCTATGAGAATTAGGGACCACATCATACGAAACTTTCCTTATTTAAGACAATCTTCCATCTCCATGTGACACCATATCAAATGACTCCAGGAAGGTCCTCCTTTCTTTATGGACATACTGTATGATGCCTCCACCATACACAATCGGCCATAGCTATTATTATGTGATTATTCCCTGAATTTTATTTTTGTGTTTTAAAAAATGGAAGGGCTCTATTTGTTTGACAGTAGCCACAGGCAACAGTGTTCCATTTATGGCTAAATTCCATCCTGTGAACTGACATATTAGAGAAGAATTAAATGCCATATTGCTATATTTCATTTCCATAGGATCAGGGGGAAATTTTGACTCTCTTCCCAAAATAACTCTCCTGGATAGTGCCAGGAAATTTATTTGATGCATTCATACCATATATACGAAACAGGATTATTTTGTGGCAAACCCTCATATAAATATACACTGGATTTCATGATACATTTTCTTACTTGTTACAGATAAGTACTTAGGCTACTCAACCAAAAATGGAGAGATCCATACTCAGGCATGGAAGCTCACTGGGTGATTGAGTAGGTCAGAGATCTCCAACCTTTTGGGGTCCCGGGACCAGTTCCGTGGAGAAAGGTTTTTCCATGGACCAGAGAGTGCATGGTTTTGTGTGCTACCTGCATCCCACGGATGGGGCTTTGCTTGTTTGTGCGGACCGGTTGCTGGCCCGGTACTAGTCCACGGACCGGGGGTTGGGGATCCCTGGAGTAGATCACTTCCCTTTGCCAAGCCCCACTTATCTTATGGGGATGTTGTGCAGGTAACATTGGAGGAGGGGTACTGATGAACATTCCTCTGAACCTCTGGAAGAAACCCAGGGTTTATATTTAATATATTATATGTGAGCATTCTATGGCATTGTATGTTTTGACTCCATCAAACCAATCAACATAAATGGTAACTTTGAATACAGCATATGTATTATTCTAGGTTATACAGGTAGTCCTCAACTTATGACCACAACTGACTCACCCGAAGATTTCCATTGCTAACCAAGACAGTTTTTAAGTGAAGTAGGCCCCATTTTATGACCTTTTGTGCCACAGTTGTTAAGTGAATCATTGCAATTTTTAAATGAATCGTGTGGTCATTAAGCAAATCTGGCTTCCCCCCATTGACTTTGCTTGTCGGAAACTGGCTGGGAAGGTTACAAATGGTGATCCCATGACCATGGGCCAGTGCAGCTGTCATAAAAACATGATAGTTGCCAAATGCCCAAATTTTGATCATGTGACCATGGGGATGCTGCAATCATTAAGTGTGAAAACTGGCCATAAGTCACCTTTTTTCAGTGCCGCTGTAACTTTGAACAGTCACTAAACGAATGGTTGTTAAGTCTAGACTATCTGCATATGTTGCATTCTTGGATTAGAATAGAATGCCATGTTGCTAAATAAATATTTAATATTAAGCTGCTTGTACAGTTCTCCTAAATAGACCAGAGTTTTATACAAACAAGCCCACACACCACGTCCTTCAGAGTCTACTACCAGAAAACCACGCTCTGTAGTTAGTCATTCCAGATGGTTGGCAAATGCCTACTCATTTTCCTATCCACCTTTCTCAGTCTGGAGCAGTGTTTTCCAACACTTTTAAGATGTGTGGACTTCAGTTCAGAGAATTCCACAGCCAGCATATTGGCTGGTGAATTCTGGGAGTTGAAGTCCATATGCCTTCAAGAAATTGAAAAACGCTGGTATGGAGTATGTATGAAAATACAAAATGCCCTTTCTTGCCCAACATCTGTCCAATACAGTTAGGACAGGATACAGAAATGTATATTATTTCGTATTCACGTGGCTCTTACAAAGATCCCTATCATAGGTAGGATTAATCATTGATCAAAGAAGATTACACAATAGGCCACTACGCTTATGACTGGAAAAGTAACTGTTAAATGAGCCAAGCAATGACTCAGATAATCTGGTAAAGAGGTAAGAGACTTCTTTGTAATTGTGAGCTGAAGTTTGGAATTCTGAGAATGTGAAGTGGATGCTCCTCAAAAAAGTTACAAACTTCCATTTACCAGAAGATAAAAACCAGTGACGTGGAGGATAGATTTATTGTTGGTTTGTGTGTGGGGGGGAGGGGTTTGGCATTTGTTTTATTCCCCCTGCAAGATATTTCTACCATCCCATTTCACTTTTGCTTTTCTTTTAAGCAGGTGGACAGACTTCCATAGGATTGCAGCCACCCCCTTTTTTATTTAACAAGAATCACCATGGAGACTTTTGGAACCCAAAGGCATATCCTAAATCAGGGGTCTTCAAACTTGGCCCTTTTATGACTTGTGGACTTCAACTCCCAGAATTCCTCAGCCAGCGTACCTGGCTGAGGAATTCTGGGAGTTGAAGTCCACAAGTCATAAAAGGGCCAAGTTTGAAGACCGCTGTCCTAAATGCTATTAAAGAATTGCCACCAGAGAAAGGTCACTTTTATTGGGATCATGCATACCGGCTTATACATGTGTTCATAGACATTGATTTAAATCCTAATACAGATAGTTCTTGTTAAGCTTCCACGGCTGGGATCAACAACTTGGTCGTTAAATGAATGGTCACTAAGCGAAACCATGAATGTCCTTAAAACCTTACTTCAGCCCTGCAAAGGTCATAAATATGAAGATTGGTCACAAAGTTCCTTTTTCATCACCATGGTAACTGTGAATGGTTCCTAAACAAAGAAGTTACTAAATGAGGACTACCTGCAATGTTTTGTAAGAAGGGATTTAATACTAAAAATGAGCTTTCAATGAAAGATTTCATAAATGGTGTGCTATTGCCAGGGATGAAATGGGGGGGGGGACTTGCCCAAAGCCACCCAGCTGACTTTGTGTCTAAGACGGGATTGTAACTCACAGTCTCCTGGTTTCTAGCCCAACTCTTATACATCCATACAATCCTATTAAAGGCATCTTTGTACAACTAAGAAGACAAAACGCAGATATACAAACATACAATCTAGAACAGCTATTGCAGATGTTTTCATAAAACCTGATTCATGGACAATTCACAAGCACCTAACACTCTGCAATACCTGATCTAAGGAAAATCCTATTCTCAAATATCAACCTGCTATTATGCTATGTGCTATGCATTCTTCAAGATAAAAACATTAGTCAGAGCATAAATCAAAGCGAAAATTATCTTTGGGATTAAAAAAAATGTCAAAAGAGACTTAACTGCTTCCATTCATTTAGACCATTTCCATTGGGATTTATGTCTCTGTATATACCCAAACCCCAGCTGGCCTTTTTACTATAGCCTTGTTTGGAATTACTAAAAAAACAGAATCTAAGAAAAAAAAATATTCTACTTAAAAGTAAAAAAAAAAACAGTTCTAAAATATTGTAACAGTGTGCTGGACCACCAGAGTGCCTATGTAAAACTTTAATAGTGAATATAGGGGGACGCTTTACAAACAGTACCAATACTGTCTTAAGTGGGAAGTTAATTCTAATAAGTTTATATTGTGTATAATATATAAATATAAACCAGGGGCACCCAGCCATGTTACTCGTATCTTTCCACGGGGTAGTTTTAAAAAGTGCCTCAGCCTGTCGTGTTTTCAGAAAGATCCGGCTTTCCATCCGATCAATGAATAAAAAGCTTGTCTGCTTCTCTCTTTCTCTGTCCTTACCACGCAGGCTAAGCTCTTCCTTTCTGCAGGACAGCTCAAGAGCTGCTCGGCTTTTAAGGGTTTCTAAATCTGGACGAGTGTCTGACATCACCCCATTTCTTGTCTGCTGATGTTTCGTACAAGCCTCGCGTTTCCTTCGCCTTTTCCAAGCCTTCAATTACCACGGCCAGCTTGTGTTTATAGAGGGACACCCCCCCTCCCTCTTTCCTTCTCTCCCCACCCTCCCTCCCACCAAGGATGGTTTTTCTGGCTTTCATCCCTAAGATTCCTCCAGCGCCAAGGGTTAAGCCGGACCAGGCTATTCGACAAGAATTTGGGAGGGAAGGAGGGAGGAAAGCGCATAAATTAAGCAGCCGGAGAAACTCCCCGCTCCCTCCCTCCCTTTTCTCTCTCCTCCCTCCCTTTCTCTCTTCCCCCCCCCCCCCCCCCCCCCCCGCTTTTCATTGACTTCAGCATCATGTGATCAGGCCGCCTGGCCTTTTTCCATTTCCCCTCCGACTAAAGGGAAACATTGTGTAGCTCTCTGGGCTGTTTGGTGGGCCGGTCTTTCGCCGCGTTACGTAGCAGGATAAAAATAACCATCATATTTAAGAGCGGCTGTGGAATCCCAAACTGTTCAGCTTACGCTTGGTCAGTCTCTAGCGCGGATCGGCTCCGGCGAGCGAGGGTAGGCGGCCGCGCTCCTACACACACACACGCACGCACGCACGCACCACTTACATACATACAGACACGGCAGTGATGCAACCGCGCTCGAGCCATCGGACATGTTTGGCAGACCAACGGATTTCATCAGCCCCCGGGAAGGACCTCAAGAAAATATCGTTTAAAATCTTTTCCTAAGAGCACGCCAGTGCTATCAAAACGTGTGCAAGATCTTGCTCGGGAAAAGCGTCCATAAAAGACTCTCGGGGGCTTTTCCTCTGAAGGCAGCTCCCAACAATTATTTTTTTTATTTTATTTTTGTGTGTGCACGCCTTAGGTTTTCACATTTTTCAAATTCAGAATAGAACTGGAAGGGACCTTGGAGGTCTTCTAGTCCAACCTCTTTTTCATGTAAGAGACCTTATACCATTTCAGACAAATGGCTGTCCAGTCTCTTCTTAAAAGCCTCCAGTGATGGAGCACCCACAACTTTTGAAGGCAAGCCATTCCACTGAAGAATAATAATAATAATAATAATAATAATAATAATAATAATAATAATAATAATAATAATAATAATAATAATAATAATATAATTAATAAAAAGTTGGAAGGGACCTTGGAAGTCATCTAGTCCAACCCCCTGCTCAGGCAGGAAACCCTATACCATTTCAAATTAATTGTTCTCACTGTTGGGAGGTTTCTCCTTAATACAGGTTGCTTCTCTCCTTGATAAGTTTCCATCCATTGTTTCTTGTCTTGCCCTCTAGTGCTTTGAAAAATAAGTTGACCCCCTGTTTGATGAACAGCCTCAATTTTTTCCTGCCATACAAACTACCTAGGGCGGGTGGGAGATCAACATCAAAAAAGAGTTAGGATGCGCAGGATGATGATCCCCAAAGCCGAAAAGGTTTCGGGTGAAAAGAGGGAGCTTCTGTTTTCAATTAACAAAAGTTAAAAGTTGAAAAACTTTTTAGAAACTTAATAAAAATGAGGTGGAGCGGGGGATCGGTGATAAAACTCCTGGAATTTTGGCAGGATTGGTTTAATGATTGGTTAATTGGTTTTTTATTTTATTTTGAGTAGTAATAGTATAGGCCTAGGAATGAAAGATTGGTACCAATTTAAAAATACAGAAGTGCCTGTTTAGCCAGGAATACTTTTGTGATGCCATAATTTTTAACTGTCTTGTCTAGGCACCCACAATCCAAACAACAAAGAAAAAAAAAACCATCCCACATTTTGTAATTACTGATAAAAAGTGAGGAATTTCTCCCTTCCCCACCTAAACCTCACCCATGTCCACTAAATGACAATTTTACTGAAAAGTCGATGGATCGGTAATTCATGTTTCCATTTGGGGTATTGTATCTGTGTTATAGATACATGCCCATGGACAAGTACACATCACCTTGCTCATATGTAAATATATTGGTTGACAGAGAGTTGTCATCTATGTTTTTGAAGCTGTATTTTCCCTCTTAAGATTCATGCTGCTCAAATGAGCTGAAAGCAAATATGAATTCCCATTTAAAATAGCAACCTCACGTTCTCTTTTTAATTTGGCTATAAGCAGCACTTTTCCCTGGTCATGAACCAAAGGTTAAGACCAGGTTGTTGTTTTTTTTCAGACTTGGCAACTTTTAAGACAGATGGATTTAATTCCCAGAATTCAGCTGGCTGAGGAATTCTAGGAGTCGAAGTCTACGCATCTTAAAGTTGCCAAGTGTGAAAAACACTGCCTAAGATCATGCTTTGGATCAGGGGGTTCTTCAAACTTGGCCCTTTTATGACTTGTGGACTTCAACTCCCAGAATTCCTCAGCCAGGCATGCTGGCTGAGGAATTCTGGGAGTTGAAGTCCACAAGTCCACAGGCATGCTGGCTGAGGGATTCTGGGAGTTGAAGTCCACAAGTCCACAGGCATGCTGGCTGAGGAATTCTGGGAGTTGAAGTCCACAAGTCCACAGGCATGCTGGCTGAGGAATTCTGGGAGTTGAAGTCCACAAATCATAAAAGGGCCAAGTTTGAAGACCCTTGCTTTGGATGCTTTCACATAATGGCTACCATGGTGTGCTTGCTTTTTATAATTACAAAATATCCACTTATCAAAAAACACTCAAAAGATTGCTTCCTCCAGCAGCCCAAGTTTTTCTACATCTACATCTTTCTATCTACACAGATGGGACAGTTCTGAACTGCAGCCAGGTTAAATGATCTAGAAGTTATAGTTATTGATGTTTTCAAAGATGGTGCCAGAACCTGATACGTGACTGCCTGCCACATGTCATCATTACCATAAACATAGGTTTGAAGCAGTGGTGGGATTCAAATATGTGAACGACCAGTTCTCTGTGTGGATGCTGCTTCCAGAAGTCCATTCTGGGCCTGGGCAACAAAAAGTAGCTATCGGTTCTGCCGAAGTGCGAACCGGCTGAATCCCACCACTGGTTTGAAGCAATCTTAAAAAAAAAAAAATAGGTGTGGAATAAAACCTGGCCAATGCCAAGTAAGGTGACTGTAAACACTGATACAACTTAACTTGCCATCTGGATCAGCAAAAGGCTCATAGTGAAGAATTCTCAAGTTGCAGTTTGGAAGAGTTCTCCTTCCAAACTTTGTTAAACACTATTAGCACAATTCCACATGCACGTATATCTATTGTGAAACTTGTCTCTTAGGGACTAAATCCAAAGATGAGTAATCGTAGATAAATAATCTTAAGTCATAGATCAGCATCAGATAACATAAAACTGGAGAATTAACTGCAAGTAAGCATATCAATCTGGAGCACAAAAGATTTTTAAAAAAATAACCTAGTGTTACTATCACAAGTGTCTGATATTATTAAAAATTTATAAAGCCATACAGGAGAAAAGGTGCAAGATAAAATATCAAAGCAGGCACTCTAAATATTAATCAAAGTATAGGTTAAAAATTAAAGTAAGGTACAGCTGAACAGAAGCTATGTATAGCTATAATTTAAAGCTATAAATTACAGAAAACTAACTGAGCATTACTAGCCTAAAACTCTGAACATTTTAATATGTAAGAATCATTAAGATAGTGGTAAAGCATGATCGCAATGAAAATTAAAAACTAGTATGATTGTAGTTTTCCTATGGTCTATAAGTCTTCTACTTGTTCTTAGTGGTGACCAGTTCCTAGTGAATTTTATATACTGCAGTGCTAAACAATATGTTAGGAAAGGGTTATAATCTGAGAGTAATAAAAGTAGTTCTGAGCTCCATAATCTCCTAAGTTTTTGAAGTGGAGGTAGATAAATGTGTCATTAGAATGAATATTGAAGGAGAGACAGTTCAATAAATTCACCTTGTCAGATTCAATTACACAGAACAGTCAAAAGCAAAATGAGAGAAAAGAATGATTTTTTCATGCTTACAGGACTGGAGAATACGGAACAGCCAAACATTTGATTTTGCTGTCTAAAGCAGATCTGCAGAAAAATAAATCTAAGGCTCAGGTCTAAGGGATTACAATAAAAGGGAGCTGTAAATCCCAGAGAATGGGAATCAGAGCAGCCTGTTAATAGACTTGGTGAACAGAGATCGGCTTATGGAATGGTCTGATTGTAGGCAAATGGCAGACAGTAAACCTGATCTGAGCTGAGAAATGTTACAGTTCAAGGTGTGAACTAGCTCTCAATAAGAAGGCTAGAAGGCTAGGATATCAGTAGATGAGACCATTCTGAATGAGGGCAAAGTTATCCCTTTTAGCACACAGAGTCCCCAATATACATCTCTGATTTTCCAGGATTTAAAAAGGGATACAAGAAAATAATTTTTAGAATAGAATAGAACAATAGAATAGAATAGAATAGAATAGAATAGAATAGAATAGAATAGAATAGAATAGAATAGAATAGAATAGAATAGAATAGAATAGAATAGAATAGAATAGAATAGAATAGAATAGCTTTATTATCAATTTTAATATACACTAATCAGCATACATTAAAATGAGATTTCATTGCAGACAACTCTCAAAGTGTGTGTGTGTCTGTGTGTGTGTGTATCTTGCGAGTTTACCAGACGGATGGCATAGGGCAGGGGTCCCCAACCCCTGGTCCATGGACCGGTACCGGGCCGTGGCATATCAGCAACTGGTCCGCACAAACAAGCAAAGCCCCATCCGTGGCATGCAGGCAGCACACAAAACCACGCACTCTCCGCTCTGTGCAAAAACCTCTCTCCACGTAACCGGTCCCTGGTGCCCAAAAGCTTGGGGACCTCTGGCATAGGGAACAAAGCTGTTACAGAATCTGGTAGTCCTGCTAGAAATACTTCGAAACCTCCTCCCAGGGGGGAGCAACAGAAACAGACCGTGAAGTGGGTGTGTGTAGTCTCTAACAATGCTCCGAGCTCTAAGCACGTAGCACTTTATAAGCAGTATCCTGAATCCTGGGAAGCAGGCTTCCTATATTCTTCTCAGCTGTCCTTAGCACTCTCTGTATCGATCCTCTATCTGAGGCACTGCTACCACCAACCCAAACAGTGATGCAGTTTGTTAAAATGTCCCTGTAGAAAGAA
Source organism: Azemiops feae (assembly GCA_023970755.1). Lineage (NCBI taxonomy): Eukaryota > Metazoa > Chordata > Lepidosauria > Squamata > Viperidae > Azemiops > Azemiops feae. The sequence continues at coordinate 6,158,522 of JALGBA010004228.1, read as the reverse complement.
AATTACAGGGACACAGAAGCTATCATGTAAGAAGGACCAGATAACTAGGGAGAGCTGTCCACATTCAACAACTTCTCTTCCTAAGCAACATCAGTGACAGGGAGACTCAGAGCAATGCTGGGGGGGGGGGTGGAAAAGTGTTCATGACAGACGTATGTGGTACTAGAAAATATTTTAAATAGCCAGACGGACCACAAGACAATTAGAACATTGTAGCTAGCATTATTTTATGATTGCTGTGGTGCTGGGTTTTTTGTTTTTTTTAATGGATGGGCTAGGATCTACACCTTCTCTTGAAAGTACTGTTGCTTGGTGCTTGTTTTCCCAGGAGATCCACACTGCAATAAAATGCAGAGCTCTCTTATCAAAGACACCAGCCAGTGTAATAGAGGAGCTAGGGAGAAACTATTATAGTAAATTTCACCCCCACCAGAGAAAGAGAGAAACAGCCAATCCAGCATTCCCCTTAAGAGGAGCCATTAAGAGGTTTAAAGCTCAGAACCCATGAAGACGAGTGAAATGGGAGTTTCTTCCAACAGGAAAACTCCAGACTCCCCAGAACTGAAAGGTGGGTTCCTCTTGCATACATCTAAGGTGCAAGTGAATCAGCTCATTTCCCAAAGACAGAGAACACCATGGGATCACCAAAGTGCTGAGCCAATCTAAGACCTCATATGGAAATAGAAAGGTTTTTGTACCCATGACTAAAGTTCTGGGTCACTTCCTGAAGAAACCTGGCTAGATTAGACAATTGTAGCCAGTCGTTTGATGGAGACTCTATAATCAGTTCCTTCCTATATCAGTATTAATTACACATAATATCTGGCTAAGGACAAAGGACAATGGAAAGGAAAATAATTTGAACAGCTTAGTCATTCATTTCTCTCACAACTGCATAAATTAAAAAAAAGAATGGTGATCTGTTACGATTATACTCGTACTGCTCACTTGCTTGTTCTGAATCAGGTTTCATAGGACTCCTTTAAGTGGGGTGTCAGATCCAGCAATTGCAATCTCTGTTGTTTTCTTTGCTCTGATGAAAATCAGCTGTTTTACACAAGTCACTTCTCACCTAGAGAAATACCCAACTGGTCCAAGTTCTTATGCCGTCAGGATCATTCTACAAAACTGGAAATGTTTTCACGGTTGAATTTAAATATTTGCTTGAAGTGAACAACATGTAATGTTCTAAACATCTTCCTGTCCAAAAATGCTTCGTTAGATTTTGAGTATTTGCTCTGTGGCATATTACGTGATAATTCAATGGGACATTTCTTGGCTACCCAAAATAATTGTTTTTTATTTGTTGGGGCTACAGATATCTATGCTATGATTTTTGGCCTGTAATATTCCCCAGGAAATGGAACTGTGTAGAAAAGATGCTTGCTGTGGCTCCTCGTTTTCAAATGCTCACAGACAGGAAGGACACCATTTTCCAGCAAAAAGCATGTGGCAAACGTACTTCTCTTGCAAACCTTCTGGCAGCTTTGCATTGGATTCAACCCAGAGTTTTTTTATTAAAACAGCCTCGTAAGCTGCAGCAGTGCTCAAAAACAATACAATAACTGATCAAATCCTAATGACTTCAGTGTGTTTCCAATGAAAGAATCCCATCCCCTTTCGATCGGAATTAGAAACAACAGAAAAACAAGAGCTGAGCGTTTTCAGCTGCCACTGGAAAAGTTAGAATTTGGAATAAATCTTGCTACAGTGTGAACGCAGAGAAGAAGTTTCACACATTTCAACTCAGCCCACATTGCGCTTCTACTAGCTAGCAAGAGGGCGAAGAATACTATCCCTGAAAAACTTACAAGATTTTCTGCATTTCTTTATCTTAATTAAATATGCCTTGGAGAAATGCTCAGGTGGAAATTAGGACACAAGGTGATATATGGGCTTCTGTGATCCTGAAATGGAACAAGGTATTTGGTTTTGTGCATGTGTCCCAAGTGGGCAGCCATCTAACAAAAGGAGGCTCTAGCTTTGTCGGGAGGGTTGGGGGAAGGCTACACTATTTCTAAATTATGCAAGCTGTTTCACAATTAAACCAAGTGAATATGCAATGCAGAAAAATGATACAGAACTGTAGAATTGCCTCCTTGGAATACAGGAACCGTCCACTACAGTTACAAATCAGAAGCATTCCATGGACAGCAATGAACTGGATTTATTTTGTTAAAAGAAAAAAAAAACCTATTACTACTGATACGTAACTCAAATGGGCAATGAAAAGTACAAATATCCATAGAAAGAAAGTTCCATTTTGTTTATTCCACAACGAATATATAACTTACTCACTGATTATAGGCTTATTGGATTAAACATTTAATCAAGCAGCTAAGCTTCAAAGTATGGTTATGGAATGTAACTGGAGTGCCTGGAATTAATTATCTATGCTCCTTGTTGGATTAGCGCACTGCTTTGTACATAGAGCTACATTTGAAAGCCGTTCAGAAACCTCATCCAGGATTAGATGAGTGGACTTCCATTTGGAAACAGGATTTCCCAATGCTCCACTCCCAAGCAGCTTCAGAGGGCCTCCAATGTTCTGGAGAAGATTAGGGGTTAGACAAGGGAAGGCCCATTCCAACAGAAGAATGACACCTCCAATATAATCCACTCTTTATTGATTATAGTTATTAGAAATGCCTGTTGGATTCTACTGGGGACTTATAGAAATGCCCATTTAGATGTCTTTCAATATTCTATATTCATTTCAGGCTCTGCTCTATTGTATACATGTCATTCATTTATAGGCCCCAAATAAGATTGCTGTTGAATTCATTTGGCAATTTACATGTAATTATAGAGAACAATTTGTGACCATGCCCCCTCCTTTGCTATTTCAACTGGGTCGTCTTTTCTCTTATATGATTTATAAAGTCGAGGAATTCAGCTTGGAATGCAAATTGGAATCCCCTTACTATTGAACTTTGAAATAGGATCCATTATACATTTTAGCCCTTGCTTAGAACAGAGTTGTGCTAAAAGAAGCACTTACCATGAGGTTGTTTTTTTTTCCTAAAACCAACTAAACATCCTAAACAGTGGATGTGATTGAGATGTATCCAGATTCAAACCATTACATGTCTCCCTCCACAAGTTATTTTTACCACCGAAGTTAGCAAAGATATACTGGCTTTAACTAATCTACAGACTGGAGATCTTAAAGAAGAAAAGATTCTTCAAATCCCCCAAAAGAAATTCTCTTTTATTAGTCTATGAAACCTTCTTGCGACATGGATAGCAATTAGCCATTACTAATTAGAACCATGTGGAGGAGAAGGATGAGAATACTGGCTTTTTCTTTTTTTCAAAACTACGAACTCCTTGTGAGGGGTGCTTCCATTTATAGTAATTATTCAGGCCAAATCCTCATTGAAGTCTATGGGAAGGACATGATTACTTGGGGCATCAAACTTCGGATGCTTGGAATCACATGCTGGCAAAAGGCACATACCACCCAGTAGGCTTCTGGAGGCAGCCATTTCTTCCACATTCATTTGAGATCTTTAAACATTAGAGCTTAACTGCCAAATGTGTCTCCCTGTATGTGTTCATTTTGTTATTTTCTACAACCTGTGTGCCCCTCCGGCTGAAATCTTCCTACATTAAGTCTGTGTCAACGCTGCTAACATCAGATGTTCTTGCTTTGACAATATATGGAGATGCAGCCATTTTCCTTAATTTGTGTGTTACTCTTAGAGTTAGAATTAGATGATACTGGGGGGGGGAATGAGGAAGAATGTGTATGGTTAGTTAGACATAACAATATCGTAGTAGTGTGTGATTCAAGGTTGTTTGAAATAAGAGATGATAAGAAATAGGTTGGAGAACTGGAGGGAAAGTCTGCATTTCAAACTAATTGGAGAATGTGATTTATGACTGTTAATTAGAGGAGGGAATTGTGCTTTGATACTATGTGTTCAGGGGAGGGGAATTCAGATTTTGGCTTCGACTATGTACGTGCCAATGCTATGCTATTCGAATAAAGATTCTTTAAGGTAAACAATGCCTCGAAGTTCTTTGAAGAGTTTCATCTGTCGGAAGCATGACAGTCTGCATATGTAGCACTTCCTTATTAAAAAACAAACAAACATTGCTATAAGAAGAATTCCTGTAGAAATTTCAACCAGAGTAGAGGGGCTGTTTGGACCTGTACAAAATCCAGATTCTGGTCCCAGATCCAAAGTCTAATGGTGTTGAGATCTCCCGTGTGACTCTCAAGATAGCAGTAATGGTAGCAGGTTAGTAGCAGCCGAGGAGGAGGAGGGAAAGAAGGAATTAAGTGATTGCAGCACAGTTGGAGTAGGAAAGCTGAAATGGCAAGACAGCTATGGAGGCCCAGAAAGTATTTTGCATGTTCACCTTGGAAAGTTCAATGAGATAGGCAACCCTTCGTTCTAAGTTCCCAGTCTTGTCTTGCAAATCATTCATCCGTATGATCAAGCTCACCGGTAAGGGTATGTGTGTGTACAGGTAGTCCAGGACTTACAACCATTCATTTAATGACCATTTAATGTTGCACTGAAAAAAATTACTTATGACTGTTCTTCACATTTACAACTGTTGCAGCATCCCGTGGTCACACGATCAAAATTTGGATGCTTGGCAACTTGTTCATATTTGTGACAGTTGCAGTGTCCCAGGGTCATGTGATCATGAGACCTTCTGACAAGCAAAGTCAATGGGAAAGCCAGACTCACTTAGGCATGATACTAACTTAACAACTGCAGTGAATCACTCAATAACTATGTCAAAAAAGATAAAAAAATGGGGCAAAACTCACTTAACAATGTCTCACTTAGCAACAGAAATTTTGGGCTCAGTTGTGGTCATAAATAGAGAACTACCTCTATGTGGGAGAGATCCTATTAACACTTTGTCCCTAACTTACACCATTATTGGTCACTTAAATCTACTTCCCTTAAGAAGAAATACTTATGTCTTAAAATAAATGCAAGTTAATGTGTATTTATTCAGTTAATTGTGCTTCTACACTGCCAATTTCCATAAATGAAAGCAGCTTACAGAATGCCAGACATAAAGTTGAAAACACTGGTCATTCTGAAGATGAACTGAAGAAGCTTCTTGAATGAGAAGCGAAATGTCTTCAAGGGAAAACAAAGCCCAGATGCCTTTTGAAAAAGCATCTTTGGGAACCACCATGACCTGAATGACTGAGCATCTTCATAGACTGATCCTTCTGATCATCATCTAATGATAGTGCCAACCCTGGGGTTAGATTGAACTTCCACATTCCCCAAAGCCTTCCTGAAGAGTCAGGTCTTCAAGGCTCTTTGGAAGCCAATAAAGGTTGATGGAAGGTTGAACAGTCCTTGGGAAAGTAAATGAATAAAAAAAAAAGACTGTCATAATAAAGACACCTCAGCCCAAGGGAGGGAGGAAATAGGAGAATGAGATTAAGAACAACGCTGCCTCAATTTCATTAGTTATAAATTAACAGGAAAATCATTTCAACGGGCTTCCAAAATTTGGATACGTCATTCTGCTAGCAATAAGGACCTTTCCAGAAAACCAAGTGGATTCTTGTTTCAGCATTTGCCAAAGTTGCTGAGCTTGACATAAGGTGGGAGAGGACTGGATATCCAGAGCTAAGTGGTTTCACAGAAGGGGGGGGCATCACTAAGATGTCTCACTTCTCTGGATCCCTAGCAAGTCCCTCTCCTGACTGGTAAGGCAGATTCATTTCAGAGAAGGCAGTCTCATAGGTATCCAGGCTCTGAACCATGAAGGTTTTAACAGTGACAACCAGCAGTTTGACTTGTTTCTGGAATGAAAAGAAGGTCTAGACTCTAGAGGTAACATAATAAGAGTGTTCCAATATCTCAGGGGTTGCCACAAAGAAGAGGGAGTCAACCTATTCTCCAAAGCCCCCAAAGGCAGGACGAGAAGCAATGGATGGAAAATAATCAAGGAGAGAACCAACCTAGAACTAAGAAGAAAATTTATCAGTGGAACAACTTCCCTCCAGAAGTTTAAAAGCACTGGAGGGTTTTAAGAAGAGATTGGACTACCAATTTTCTGAAATGGTATTGGGTTTCCTGCCTGAGCAGGGCGTTGGACTAAAAGACCTCCAAGGTCCCTTCCAACTCTGTTATGTTGTTATTCTGTTATTCTGACCCGCAGTCAATTCAGCTCCTATAGTAAACGTGTTGTGTCTTCACTCTGCCCCTAGCTGCCTTGTATCAGCTGAGGCTTCCAAGGGATCTTTAAGGGTAGCCCCACATAATTGCAGTAGTCCAATCAGAAGAGGGTGAGAGCATGAATGGTTATTTATCAAGTTTCAGGAATATCCACAATTGATGCACAAAAATTGTTTGTAATTTTACAGTTACAATTGTAATTGTGCAAAGGCTGTCCTAGCCATGGCATCTATCTACTAGCATCCAGCAGGAGCTGTTAGTCCAGAAGAACCCCCATATTGTAAGCAAATGGGGCAGTATGACCCCCATCTAGTAAGAAACACTGGGGTTTTTTTCAGATTCGGTAGGCTTTCAACTCTACAGCCATGGCATAGAACTGCTAGGATTCAGGCTAAGCCTGTTTTTCTTCATCCAGGCTCTCAGGTCAGTAATACCACATCATATGTTTGGCCAGAGGTGAAATGCACAAATGAGCATCATCTGCATATGCCAATTGATGAACTTTCCCAGGGATTCCATATAGTTACTAAGCAGCACGTTTGTTTTCTTCACTTTGCCTTTCTATATTTCATAAAATAACTGGGGGGGGGGTTGACTAATGGAATTGCTCATCAATTAAACAGTGCTTGTTGTGCGGTTAAAATGCCACCCATGACTCAGAGCCCAGTATTGCCAGCTTTTTTGCTAAATATTGTCCCGGCGGGAAATAATAACTGCTGGATTCCAGTTTCATCATAGCTTTGATGTAGCTAGTTGGTCTTGGATAAGTAATAGTAGTAACATTTTTATAGCTGCTGTACCTTTACAAACATTGACTGGCATCTGTCCATTAACTTTTTAGATGGTATGACATCTGCCCTCATTATTAAATAACGAACAAACGTGGAAAGGTGAAACTAATGTATTTTCTCCACCCTAAAAGGAAGATTAAAATAGGATTAGTGAAACTGACTTATGGACTTATAGGACTTAAGAGTCAAATGGGACAAGACAAAGCATCATCTTCTTTAATACTCAACCAGTCTATTATGAAGACAATAGCTCTCACCTTTGATAGTCCTACATTTTCACAAAGATGGTGCCTTTAATTCTGAAGATAGTATTAGCCATGATACCAGATAGTAACTGATAAATTTATCCTTGAATCATCTCAGTTGGCAGTCAACAACAATCTCATGTCAAATAAGTCCATAGGACTACCTTTCATCAACTCTGGGCGTTATTCAACAGTTAAGGATGATGTCAAGTTCAAGTATTATGCAACGCAGAGAAAGCAGATCGTTCAATTCACTTGAATTCACTAGGACTCCTTTACTTGCTTCTTCCTAAACTCAAAAATTGTTACTTTGTAACAATTTGTAACAAAGGGTTGTTGCAGCTCCAGGATTATTTTGGCTTGTTTTTTTCTTTATTTTCAGATGTGGCATGACCGGATTGGTGAAAGTTACTTTTGATCTCTTTCCTTTTGGAAATGCATTTTTTTTCCATAACTTCCACATGCTGAGTTGACGTTTTCGCTGAGTTATCTACCATGATTTCAAGCTGCATGTTTAGCCAATCCCTTTTTAGCTCAAGTGCACATGTAAAGTAAGGATTATTTTATTTTATATTTTATTTTATTTATGGCTGTGTGGGGGACTGTGCTTTTCTTTTAATTAAACGTTTGTCCACATAGGAGAAAGTTTTTGGAAGGTTTTTTTTTTTTTTGCCTTCAATTTTCGATTAAGTAATGTCACATAACTTGAGATTCATAGTTAATTACAAATCATTTATAAGAAGAAGAAAAAATCAGTCCTAATAGGGATCCTGTTCACTTATTCTGTGAAGGGGCAGCAATGTTTCTCCAGGATTTCAGATGGGAGCTTTTACCAAGCTTGTCTGTGTGTGTTAGAAATTAAATCAATGCAAAGTTGTCATTACATCATTTAGTTTATATGCTGTTGTTCCACACACTCTGTGAGGCGGAGAGGGGAGCTGCTATGTTAGTTTGTCTCTTGAAAAATATGGGTACTGCTAGACTTACAAGCACAATTGGGACAGGAACTTCAGTGGCTAAATGATATAATCATTAAGTGAGTCATCGCGTCGTTTTCTCTGATTTTACAATATTTTTTATCACGGTCATTAAGTGAATCAGGCAGTCATTAAATGAATCCAGCTTCCCAAATTGTCTTTGCTTGTAAAATCCAGCTGGAAAGGTTGCAAATGGCAATCACATGACTCAGGGATGCTGCCAACATCAAAAATACATGCCAGTTGCCAAATGCCCAAATAATGGCCACATGACTACAGAGCTGCTGTGACAGTCATAAGTGTGAGGACCAATCATAGGTCACTTTTTCAGCACTATAGTAATTTTAAACAGTCACTAAACAAACGGTCATAAGTTGAAGACTGCCTATATTGCTATGTACCTAACATGTATTTATCTCTGTGTGTCTCTGTCTCTCTCTCTTTCTGTCTCTGTCTCTCTCTCTCACACACACACACACTCACACATACAAACACAGAATATCAGAGTTGGAAGGGACCTTGGAGGTCTTCTAATCCAACCCCCTGCTCAAGCAGGAGACCCTATATCATTTCAGACAGGTGGCTGTCCAGTCTCTTCTTAAAAATTTCCAGTGTTAGAGCACCCACAACTTCTGAAGGCAAGCCGTTCCACTGGTGGATTGTTCTCACTGTCAGGAAATTTCTCCTTAGTTCTAGCTTGCTTCTCTCTTTTGATTAGTTTCCATCCATTGTTTCTTGTCTTGCCTTCTGGTGCTTTGGAAAATAGGTTGACCCCCTCTTTTTTGTGGCAGCCCCTCAAACACTGGATAGCACACAAAGAGAGTGAAATTGAAAGGGTTGTACAATTTAAAAACTATGCTAAGTGATTATTTTATAGTATCATTGATGGAGTGGGGAGGGGAAGAGAGAGAAAGAGAGATACGTTCTGGGTTCCACGGGAATAATTATGGATTAGGTCTCCTTGAAGTGAATGAAAGCAGAATGTCATTCACTTGGACAGAATTACTCATGTGCATAATTGCTTGCAGAAAGGGGTTTTCTGGTTGAACTGTAAAATATACTTGGTGAATCAAAAGCACCACTGCAATTGAAAGTCAGTCCATAATTGCTCCCAATATGACATTCTTTTAAAAGTTCTGAAAATTCATATTTTTATTAAGATGGACACTACCAAAAAAAGGGCCGCCAGGTCGTCAATGGAAACGAACAGATTGGTTACATTATACATCTACCCTAAAATGAAATCCGATAAATATCACTGCTTTGATGACTCAAAGTTCCAGAAATGATAGGCTTTAAAAAAAAAAAAAAAGCTGCTTTTCAGCCTTGTGAAAATAAACTTCCACTCTCTGCTGTAAAATATGTAGCTTTCTCCGTCATTTTTACAAGGCAGTTTGCCCCCAACCACTTCCATTACTTCTGGGTAGGAATTTAGCATTACTGGTGCTGCGTGAGGCTTAGAAATATTTGCATTCAGAGGGAGCAGAGAGAGGGGCGGAGTTAAGATGGCAGCCAATTAAAGCCCTGCCCTCTTTTTATGTGGATTTTGATGCAATTAAAAAGGCAGGTCTTCATTTACATGGTATGTGGGTGCCATCTTGGCTTTCTTGATCACCTCCCCATGGAGATCTCCGCAGTCGACATTTAAACAAGAGATTTCACTCGCTCATATTTCCTGGGAGACTTTACCTAAGTCAGCCTTTTATTACTAGTCAATTAAATTATTATTCTATTTTCCTCATCACTTTCAATGAAGAACAGAAACATTACAGTACGAAAAGAAAAAATACAGGTCTACCTGGCTTGTGGGACTTTCAGATTAAAGAAAGCTCAAAGCAATGATCCAACATGTCCTGCACGTTTTAAATCCACGTGCTTGTCGCTGGATTTCACCCTTTTAGACGGGTTCAAAAGTTACCCTGCTGGATTTTCTTTTCAGTGAAGTTCCATGTATGCAAGTTCTGTGGGCAAAAATCCACTCAGTGGTTTATTATGATGAGCTTTGTTTTGCTTGATGTGTATTATACTTTCTATGCATATTGTTGTTATTAGATTGTTTGCTTTCTTAACGGGGCTTTTTTTCAAAGCAAGATAGCTTAACTGACTCTCCGGTTGCTGCTATCCCATGGTACATGTTGTTTTGATGAGGTACAATTTGAATGTTTGTTTTAATGTGGTTTCGATTTACATTTTGTTAGAAACTGCCTGGTAACTTGAAAAGGATATTTATACTGTACATTCAGAATGAAATGCAACTAAAAGACAAAAAAGCAGCACAATGGCTTGGCTATTTAAGGCCATCCAACCTTAAATTCTAACCTCCCAATTATTCTGGAGCTAGATGCAAAGTAGTCCTAACTTTCTGGAGAGCAAATCCTAAGTCCATTTGTAAAGATTCCAGTAGAACAAGCAAGATTAGATTCATACAAGGATCTCTAGTCAGTTGAGACTAAGTATGATAGTACTATCAAGTGGCAGCTTTCATGCATGCAATTGATGATTGTGTGCCACTGAGTCAGCGTGTAGACCACTAAGTAACTACATAGATAGATGTTCTCCAGAATGATGTCTCTAACCTGGAACCTCAGGTCCTCCAACAGTAAAGCTGGAGGCTGTTGGTCATTCTCTTATTCCTTTTTCTTCATCCTCTCCCAGCATACAGCCTTCTCCAGAATGCTAGAGTCTTCCCATAATATGTCCAAAGTAGACTAATTTGTGTCTAAAGTGAGAATTCTGGGTTGATATGTCTGATGATCTATTGGTTGCTTGATTTTCTTAGCTAATCAGGAACAATTAAACATTTTTTTCCTTCAAGCATATGGGTGTCTACTAACCAAAATGGTGCAGGTGGTGAAGGTGCGGCAACTGACAGAATGCGTTTCTTGACATGATGTTGCCCACCCTCACACTTGCGCTGGTCCTAAGCACATAGGTTTGTGTTATGATGTCACAAAACATGTTTTGCAAAAGAAAAAAAAATCCAAGGAGCCAATGTTCACAAGTTATATTTCCAACAGCAGACCAACAATCAAGTAAACAATACCCCAATCAAGAAACTGCCAAAGAGCAAACAGACCAACCGAAGAATTTCTAAGACTGCCCCCCCCCCCCCAACACTGAGAGGGCAGGCCACTAGAATATAAACTGACAGCAAACCACATTCCTTACTAGCACTGATGATGTTGCCTAGTTTGGGTGATGAAACATCTGCAAGAAAACAAGCAAGCTCAGAAAGCATCAAGGATCCTTCATTTCCAAGAATCACTTTGGGCCCCATTCTGGCCCAAAGAGAACAAAAATGGTGGGAGGTCATCACCCATTTAAATATATTTTCTGTATCTTATTCCTTATATTAGTCTATAAAAAAATATAGCTTGTTGTCAGCCAAGGGAGAGTTTCAGAATATTCATCCTAATATATGTCTTATGCCTGTCTCATTGGTTTATGATGATGGCTAAGGATTTTGTTTAGGTTCTTAAAAAAAGAAGATATCAAAACATAGTGTAAACTTCATGAATATTAGAGAAAAAAACTTGATTTCTTTCTCTTTGTTAATTAAAAAAAAAGCTGACAAATTCAAGTTGAAGGCTTTGATCTCTTGAGTGGGTAGAAACCACTAGGCATTTGGCAGCACTCACAGCAAAAGTCAAAAAAATCAAGATGGCTGCTTGCAATCATGTGACCAAAGCCCTACTGTTTTATGCAACACATATAAAAGGACACATATAAAAGGAGTGGGGCTTTAATTTCACCATCTTGACTTTTTTGACCTCTCCTCTGCAGATACCCCAATATATTTAATTATTTGTTTCCACCTCCTCTCACCCCCAAACAGACTCCTCTTTTCAAGCATAGATAAAATGAATGGTCTTTTCTTATCAATTGACGTTGAAAAGCAAGCGGTTGGAAAGCATTATATTTGGGTCGCTTTTTAGAAATACGATCAGCATTTGGAAATGTAGATGTTCTATAAATATAAATAGAACAGAACAAAGTGGGAGGGCTTCCTTTTAATTAAAAAAAAGTGTGGGAGAAAACAAAACAGAGACATTTTTATCCAAGATCCCCACAGCCAACATCACAAATAACTGTCAGCAGAATGTTATCTAAGGATAAAATTTGGGGAGACACAAAGAAAAACTAGTTGTCTGAAATGATTATGAGTGATCTTTAATCATGGATAAAGAGATCCTATCCTACTTCTTATATGACAATGATAGTTTCATAGCTAGATTTTCCAGTGATTCCGCAAAAGTAATTAGAGCTCAGCTCTCAGTCTAACAAGCACCTCCCTTACCGAAACCTTTTTGGGTTTTGTTTTTCTTTTTGCTCTGATCTCCCCCAAAAATAAAGCTCCACTGTAACGGGACTACTATGCAATAACTATCACTGAAAAAGAAGCACAGAAACTCACTTTTGTTTCTCCCAGCTGGCCAAGAAACAGTGCTCAAGCTTTACACAGCAATGCTATTTTCATCAATGAATCTCTCTGCTCTACCGTGTTTTGGTTAAGAATTATAAAAAAATACTCTTCTGTTGACCCCTCCTGGCTTATCCAAGGGTGGGTCTTTCTTTGATTTTTTTTTTCTTTCTGAAAAATATCAAAAGCCATACTCAAACTGTTGGATATAAGAAGGGCGGCAAATAAATTTCATAATAAAAAATAAAAATAAATAAGTCCAGGAAAGAAGTATCAACATGCTCAGCAAACTGTCAAGGTTTGCATAGGTTAAAACACATATACTTATGTGTTGGGGATGTGGGAATGGCAATATATGTTGGGGGGTGGATCTAGGAAAAGCTCAAGGAAAATGCTTATTGGAAGCTATAACTTTGCAACTTTTCAGCTTTGGTGCCCAAAAGATGCTCCCGAATATACAGCAAAACTCTTTAAAGCAGCTGCATCTTTTTCTCCCCAAGGTCACATGGCTGCTGCAGAGGCCTCTTTAAAGAGTTGCAGACAAGGACTCTATTGACACTCCTGCATATTCCAGATTACTGGAGAGGGACACAAAAAGCAGGGAGAGAGGAAAGGAAGAATTGATGGCATTTTCATCTAAGAAGATTATTTCATACTGCAGCTTTTTCTTTGGAAGTTCTGCTACATTCATTCATTCCAATCAATCAATCAATCAATCAATCAGAATAGAGCTGGAAGGGACTTTGGAGGTCTTCTAGTCCAAGCAGGAGACTCTATACCATTTCAGATAAGTGGCTGTCCAATCTTTTCTTAAAAACCTCCACCTACAACTTCTGAAGGCAAGCTATTCCACTGGTTAATTGTTAATTGTTCCACTGTTCAGAAGTTTTTCCTTAATTCCAGATTGCTTCCCTTCTTAATTCGGTTCCTCACTCTCAGCCTCTCTTTCAGGCCATTCTACAATGCAGTCGTAAAGAGTATGATTAATATGAAGATCAAGAATATGTTTTATTTATTTAGTGTATAGCATATCATACATGGACTAGCAATATATATTAACATTTCACCTAGATTAGTAGAACTCAATAAAATACAAACGTTAAAAAGATCTATGCTCAAATATCAGTGTCTAGGCCATCTAACCATTAAAGAGCAACATTGTTTATATTAAAAAAAAAAAAAACCTCAGATACTGGACTGGTATATGCCCTCACCTTTTCATGATGTGATCTACAGTTTGATGTGGGACCCCGCAGTCAAACTGAGGGGAGGATACTATGCCCCATTTATACAGAGAGTCCTGGCAGACGCCATGTGAGGTGCAAATCCTATTCAGGATTGTCCGTTGCTGACATGGTAATTCAAAGCCTGGCACCTTTTTTGTGTGTGGGGTCATTTATATGTCTTCCTATAACTGGGCGTTCAGCGACCCATTTGGCTTTCCGTTGGGAATCGATGTTAAAGTTGTTGGGCAGAGGTTGTGCAAGTGCCAGTGGGAGGGGGGGCTCCCTGAATAATAATAATAATAATAATAATAATAATAATAATAATAATAATAATAATAATAGAAGAAGAAGAAGAAGAAGAAGAAGAAGAAGAAGAAGAAGAAGAAGAAGAAGAAGAAGAAGAAGAAGAAGAAGAAGTTGGAAGGGACCTTGGAGGTCATCTAGTCCAACCCCCTGCTCAGGCAGGAAACCCTATACCATTTCAGACAAATGGCTGTCCAGTCTCTTCTTAAAAACTTCCAGTGCTGGAGCATTCTGGAGGCAGGTTATTCCACTGATTAATTGTTCTAACTGTCAGAAAATTTCTCCTTAGTTCTAGGTTGCTTCTCTCCTTAGTTAGTTTCCATCCGTTGCTTCTTGTCCTGCCTTCAGGTGCTTTGGGGAATAGCTTGACTCCCTCTTCTTTGTGGCAGCCCCTGAAATATTGGAACACTGCTATCATGCAATTTTTCTGTATTCTCTCACTAGTACATCTTACCTTCGTAAACCTGGAATATGCTAATATATGCATACCCAGAGAGACTCTTGATTTTGGGGAAGAAAAAAACCCTTCAGCTCTCTCAGCACTGCCACTATTTATTGATAAAAAAGGTTCTTAACTGGAAAAAAAATGCACAATCTGTAATTGATGAGAAGTCCACTATTATAAAGGCTGGTTGCTCAGCAGATCTTTAATCGCTACCGCAGTTAAATACTTACCATCTGCCATTGTTCTGTTGTGGAACACATGGAGAGCCACAGGTAGTGGGGGATCTTATACACATATACAATTAATATGTCATGGGGAAAAGGTAATATATATCTGAAATGGTAATTCTGAATATAAGTATGTTAAAAAAAATATGAAATAGCACTTGAATATGTATTCACTTACCTGCCATCCAGGAATAAATACATTAAAATAAGGCTGATGATAATTCAACCAGATTGTCAACTGCTCACTTTAAGAAGTTCTTGTATTATTATCTTTACCTGGCATCCTTTAAGAAAATGCTTTTATCATTTATATTATTTGGAAAAGATTTGAATTTAAATTCTAGCTGAACTTTTTCTATATGAAGTGGTACAATTGCCCATCAGTGACTTCTCTTTTGTAATTTTAAGCGGAGTTTTTCACCTGCAACAACCATTCTTCCCAGCAAATTTTAATGTGATTCAGAGTCCCCAGTTCCATCTGGTAAACATTCCTCACCAATATGTAAGAATAATGAGGAAAAGAGAATTGGCAGCTAAGTGGAACTGTGCAAAAATGCTTTTATTCAATGATTTCAGAAGGAACAGGGATGGGGTTAGGGCCAAAGTAAGTGGGATGACTTAATTGCTTCCCTATTTTTCCAGAACTCTTTTCAATTGCTAATTTTCCTGCCTTCTCCTTTTCTCTTTTCCTAATTCTCCACCCTTGCACGGTAAGTAACTAAGTTCCTTGTAGCAGATACCGATGACTATCTTTGCCAAATGTTTTTAAAAATAAAACTAAAAATGGGCTGATTTCTCACTAATCCTCGCTATTTATTTGTTGGCACCTGAGCAGTCAGAGTATTCTTTTTTTTTTTAAGCTCAACATACGCTATAAGACATATTTCCTTTATACTTGCTCGGCATGCAATATATGTATGTCAGCACCTAGTCATTAAAGAAGGTGTAAATATTCATTATCTCTAAAATGTAGAGGTGCAGCTGTTTTCATTACCCTGACATTCAAACTCAGTACAAGTAGTCCTCGGCGTACGACCACAATTGAGCCCGACACTTCCATTGCTAAGCAAGACAGTTTTGCCCCATTTTGCAACCTTTCTTGCCATTGTTGTTGTTTAGTGAATCACTGTAGTTGTTAAGCGGATCATTCAGTCGTTAAGTGAATCTGGCTTCCCCCATTGACTTTGCTTGTCAGAAGCCAGCTGGGCAGGTTACAAATGGTGATCACATGACCTCAGGATGCTGCAACCTTCGTAGATACATGCCAGTTGCCAAGTGACCATTGTTTGATCACATGACCACGGAGATGCTGCAATGGTTGTAAGTGTGAAAAATGGTCTCAAGTCACTTTTTTCAGTGCTTTTGTAACTTCAATGGTCACAATGAATGATTGTAAGTCAAGGGCTACCTGAATCGTGGCTTCATTTTGGTCCATAAATCCACCTAGTACACGGGTGTCAAACTCGCCATGTCACGTGACGTGTCACGACGTATCGCGGCTTTTTTCACATTGCTGGAGCTGGAGTGGGCACGGCATCCGTATGATGCAACCGGCCTGTGGGCCGGCAGTTTGACACCCCTGACCTAATACTTTCATCAAGCCTTTCTCGTTCTCACCTCTAGTGACCCCAGAAAAAGTTGGCTACTTGACATATTATGATTCCTATGTAATTCTACTCATATTTTGATAACTAATGTGGTTTCTTGACTGTGTAACAGATTAAAAAAGTACCACATATCGGATTGGTATCTCCACGCAGCCCAGGAGATCCATAAACATCCTCCATTCTCTGCTGCAGAGGCTGATGGCCAGGAGAAATCCTCGCTTACTTCATGGCATGTGCGCGTTGTCCTTGTGACAGGGAAGCATCCGTACTGTCAATCACACCTTTGTTAATGAGCAGTTCTGGAAAAAAAACCGCCCCTTCTGTATCTTGGGAAATTCATATGGTGAAGAAGACTTACAGTGTCTCTTCTGAAGCAAATGGTTGTGCAAAACTCTGCTTAGTTGATTGAACAACAACAAAAAGGCATGTTTACTCATATGACCACACTGAATATATTTTTGTTTTTATTCTCCTAAGACGAAGTCTTAAAATAAATGTTGCCTGGTCTGTCTTCTTCTTCTTCTTTCTTTGACTTAGCCCCTCCCCCCCTTTTTTTTTAAATCGTGCAATCTTTTTTGAGCTGGTTGAATTTTAGGGCCGTGGAGAAGCTAATTCCAGCAAGTGCGTCTGCACTTTCTTTGTTTAAAAGTACTGTGGTTTGTGGTCATTCTGATCTTTCTGAATACCACATAACTGAGAGAGCTGTAGTCCTCACACTTATGTTTTGCTCTGGCCTGACAGTTAATTTGTTCCAATTGAATGTCACCATGATGCACTGTCACTGTAAATTTCAACAGAGTGAAACAGCAGAATGAAACAACGTATTTCCACTTCAGTGGATCTGGAGTAATAGGTTTGAGGCTCCCAGTAATATAAACTGGTCCCTTTCCAGTGAGGGTTTCTGAACATCTGTTATTAATCTGAGCTTACGTTTCCCAGTAGTTTGTCAGAACTGGGCCCCGATTAGTGAATTTTAAGAGTACTGATATTGATCATTCACCATAGTTAGAAACATCAATAACCTTTAACACCATATCATCAATACAAAGAGCTACATTTATGGATATTGTGCTATAACGACCATAATAGTTCTGCAAAATATGGTTCTTAGCATGATCAGTAGATACTGCTGTGTTGTAGCAATCTAGAATTGTTCAAAATATGAACAAATTGGGGGGGGGGCTTCATCTCCAAATGCCAATTGCCAGTGCTACAATTTTATGAAAGCTGCAGGTGCTTAAAGACAAAACCATGGTTCAGATGGCTGGTCTCTGACTCCTCATCTGGCTAAAAATTCAAGCATGGAAATGAATGCGGGATCACTCACCGGTTTTCCTTAAAATCCTCCAAAATGCCTTGGGCACACAATTCCATGAAAAAAAAGCTCACAATATATCTGAAAAGTTCTGTTTCTCGTAATGATGGATTTTTGGAGAGCATAAGTATGTGACGTACCACCATCCTTGCTGATGTGAGATGCTCAGAGTGGAGAATTTTGGGTGTGGGATTGACAAGTGCAATATTAATACAGTGCATGAATTCAAACATTGTATTAGGTCAGGATTTTTAACCATGATTTGTTGAAGAAGGTCCGATGCTCTATTTCACACAGAAAATTGATATATTGATAGAAGGGACCGATGATGCCAAGATAATATTTTTCAAAGTGGGGATCATGAAACAATAAATGGTGACTCACCAAATTGTGTTTATCTGAGCAGGCTTACCAATTTGATGATGAAAAAAAAACTACCCTAAATATAAAGGTACACAGTGATTCCAGAGCCTTGTATGAAGCCAAGCAGTTCATTTTGTATTTTTAAGCCATTGCATTTGATTTTCAAAGGGATGTGATCGTGTCTGGAGGACACAAGGTTTATGTGCTCTAACCAACTAACCTTCTCTGCAGAGGAAATAAGCCAGACTGCCTGGGATACTCCAGCCATCCATTGGCTATTAAGCTTTTGAAAATTGGTAGATGTAGGGATGTTTTACAGAGTATTGGGCAATGAAAGGCGGGGGGGGGGGAAATCATACTATTCCAGACAGCAACTGCCCCAGTTGAACATTATGAGTTGGTTTGTGGTTTGTTTATTTGTTAAGCATTTATATCCGTGCTTTACTTTAAATGATATTTTAATTTTTTAATTGGGGATATTATGCTATTTTTTATCGATTGTTTTATTGCACATGTACACCGTAGTGTATAGAGTCACATAGGTGAGAGGGGAAGCTATATACACAACTGAGCCCCAAATTTCCATTGCAAAGCAAGGCAGTTGTTAAGTGAGTATTGCCACATTTTTCGACCTTTCTTGCCATAGTTGTTAAGTGGATCATCTGCTTATTAAGTGAATCTGGCTTTCTCCATTGATTTTGTCAGAAGCTGGCTGGGACGGCTACAATTGGTGATCACGTGACCCCAGGACAGTGCAACTGTTATAAATACATTCCAGCACCCAAAACGTATTTAAGGTGGGAAGGGGGAACAAGGTGAGGCAAAAGGTGAAAAATGAATCATGATGTTGCGGTAGATCCTTTCCATAACTGCATGCAATGTCCCCCTTGGCCGAAGTACAAAAGAGCAGAGCTTGCATTATGGTGCTGAGACATACGTCGGTCATTTTGGCATCATCCCTATTGGCTACAGATGCTTCTGCAGAGACAAATGACCATCGGGCACCTTTCAACCGTTATTCTCATTGGGGCTGGCAGCTTAGATTGGCTCCCTCGATTGTGTTTGTTTGCTTTGTTCACCCATTTGTCTTAATCTGCTCCTTTATTACAGGAATCAATTGTATTATTTCCACCATTCTCTTTCCAAATAATTTCAGTTTTATATATGTATAATCATTTTCTAAGCTAGAGAGAGGAATCGGGATACCTGCGAAAGGAGATATTTGAATATTATCTCCTTTCGTCCGCAACATTTGGGCATGAAGAAACTCTGTGGAATCTGGAAGTCTTCAGTCAAATTGCTGTTTTACTTGCAACATACTTGAGCACAAATGATCACTAAAACATCCAAATATTGAAGCGTCTACTTGGTTTCCACCTCTCCAGATACACATATATTACATTTGAAATTCCATGAGACTCTGACCTAAAATATGCCATTTTACAGAGTATGATTCCATTATTTAAATCCTTTAAAAGTAACCTCAGCCACCTCACCCAAATCTTAATTTCCTGGAGCACACACAGCAAAAGACCACACTTTCACTCCCTCTGGAACCAGGATTCAAAAACAAGTATAACATTTACCAATTTGGGGATGGATTGGTGCCCTGTTAGGAAAGAATATCAGTTCTCCCTTCTGTGAGGCAGCCAAATGCCTCATCTTATTTGGAAAGCTGTTATCAAAAATAATGAACTGCAGATTCTTTAGATTTTTGATGTAGTGAGTGAGATTAAACAGAACAGTTGAAGCTGAAGGAAAATTGTGGGGAACAGGAGTCTTATTAGAATAGTACAGGTAGTCCTCGACTTACAACAGTTCATTTAGTGACCGTTCAAAGTTACAATGGCACTGAAAAAAGTGACTCAGGACCGTTTTTCACACGACCTTTGTAGCATTCCCCCATGGTCACGTGATCAAAATTCAGATGCTTGGCAACTGACTCATACTTACGACCCTTGCTGTGTCCCAAGGTCATGTGATCCCCTTTTGCAATGTTTTGACAAGCAAAATCAATGGGGAAGCCAGGCTCATTTAACAACCGTGTTGCTAACTTATCAACTGTGGCGATTCACTTAACAACTGTGGCAAGAAAGGTTGTAAAACGGGGCAAAACTCACTTAACAAATGTCTCAACAGAAATTTTGGGCTCAATTGTGGTCGTAAGTCGAGGACTACCTGTACAGAAATTATAAAACCTTCTTGCCATTCTGGTAACATAATCTAAAATGCTACAAACACAGGGATAAACAAACCTGGGGTAAACAGCCTATGTCAGGGGTAGGCAACCTTGGCTCTTTTATGACTTGTGGACTTCAACTCCCAGAATTCCTGAGCCAGCCATGCTGAGGGGAAAGGGAGAGGTTTCCAAGCTGAGCCATGCTGGCTCAGGAATTCTGGGAGTTGAAGTCCACAAGTCATAAAAGAGCCAAGGTTGCCTACCTCTGGCTATGTTCAGGCTTTTTTATTCTGCTTAATCCCTTTCTATATTCTGTAATGGTCATTTAAGTAACTTAGAGTTTAGTACAGTAGGGCCATCAACCTGCATCATAAGATGAATAAAAACACATTTTATTTATTTGATGGCTTGTCTGATCCCACCTTTCATTGAAGAACAAAAGTCAGTGTGTGCACTCCCTGCTTCTATCTTTTCTCCAACAACACAGTAGGGTAAGTTGGACTGAGAAAGAGTCATTGGCTCAAAGTTGCTCAGTGAGTTCTGGGGTTGAGTGTAATCTGAACCTGGGCAGGGGCATCTGCAGCTGGGAGGGGCAAAAAAAGACAAAATTGTGGACGCAATCATCCAACCCTTTTTTAACACGGTACTTTATAAAGGAGTCAGGGTGTCAATTGCAAGGTCGTGGCCATGATCTTGATTCTTGGATCTGCCTTTTGCAGAAACCCCTATACTTAGATTTCTAATACCTTAACCACTACACCACATATGTATTCAATATAAAACACAAAAAGGCTAAAAGATATAAACACTGGCAAATAGATGTTAAAGTGGACTGATCTTTCCATGGCTTGAAACACAGAGATATGTATTTGGAAGGCCGAAAAACCTAGTCTCTTGAGGAGTGAAAGCGATAGTACAGATCTTAGCTACTTCTCTAGAAAAAGAGTGAACACTTTTTCCTGGTCCAGCATGGCAGAAAAAGTTTAGCCTCAGGGGAAATCATCTGGTCTGAATGTCTTAATCACATCCAGCCGGCAAGGATGTGTGTGGACCTCATCTTCAAAGTTCTTCCCCTAGCCTTTCAGTAAGGCAAGAAAGCTCTCCAGCACCACAAACACAAGATGTTGGTTAGATAGATAGCTGAAGTTAGGTAGCTAGCTTTCCTCAAAAATAATGAACTGCAGATTCTTGGCTAAAGAGGTGTGGTTAAAGAGAAAGTGGGGGATAAAAAATTTAGAACATATAAACATCAGTTGCTCCAGTTCCAATTTTGCTTCATCTGACAGATATTGGTGTGATAGATCATACCTACCACAATACAATTTAAATCCTTTCTTTATACAGCTATCCAACAGTGTCAACAAGGCATATAATTCCAGGCAAAAAAAAAAAACCAGTTTGGACCAGAATCTAAGATAATGCAGTCTTAATAGGCCACAAGAGGAACCAGCCAAGATTCCAAGCACAGCAAGAGTTTGATGCACACAAAAGAGTGCAGAGTATGGATCTTAAAAACTTGGATTGGACAATTTTAAGAGATGTTAACTCTTGAAAAGTACAAATTTGTAATCTGTAAGGCAAAAGCAAAAAGCTTTAGTCTTATAGATATTCATAGCAGCAGAGACATAGTTATCACCTCTATTGCCAGCAAAATAACAGAATTGGAATTAGTTATCTTGTGGGACCAAACAATGACAGCGTTTATTTATGTCCTCCCGAAGAACATTGGAAAATAATGACTAAGTATTTAAAGACTTTTGATTCTTCTCTATGACTATCATTTTTTTTTTCTAGACCTTGGTGTATCTGGCTTGCCTTTTGGTAAAAAAAACACAACTTTTGTTTCCGAGTCAATAATCACATATTGTTTTTATTGTTTTTATTACATGGTTATGAGGAAAGCTTTACTCACTCTTTTATGTATTGCTTTGGAATCTTCTGGATGGGGATGAAGAAGTATTGTACATTTCATAGTTCACTGTAAGCATGAAAAATGCAGTGCAGAATCCCAGACATGCGAAGCTTTAGCACAAATAGAATTTCAATGTGGATATGAAGTTTACGAGGAAAATTAAAAACAAAGCCAAACAGAACTTGGACCCATATATAAGCAGTCCAATCAATAGGCTGTAAATGGGCATATAATTTAGAGTAGATCCCAAATCAAGAGCTGAGTCACACAATCAATCCAAGAAGGGACCATTTAGGGGCAGGAGAAACCACAAGTAACACTGAAACAAAAGAGGAAAATATTGTCTCCTCCACTGTCAGCTGAAGAGTATCTGCCACACCTCAGCCACACTGAATGATGGCACTGCTCCCTGCCAATGCAAAGATTTCAATTTTTAGAATAATTTGGAAGGAGGGCTGATCTTTGCACCCCCCACTACTCAGCCTAACCGAAAACTGACCCTGATCTTATCCTTTCTCCACTCGCCAGCCAGGCTCACCATTAAAAAAAAAAAAAAAAGTCTCAGAAGTCATGAGTCCCAGTTTTCATCGTATTCAATACTTACAATTTTCCTAAATCATTCTCACTGATTTGAAACCTGAAGTTATGACCGTCTCAAAATCACAAATCAAAGTTTTAGCATCTATAAATTTCATAAACCCAGAACATTTAAAACTATAGATTAGACAATTCGTGACCATGCTACTTTTTCTCATTCTAACTTTTGTAAGTGCTAACACAAACAACACCCTTTGCTGATCAACAAACTTTTCAACCTACTTCAGAGAAAAAAAAACCAGATGATGTCAGTATAAATATCCTTTCATCTTCCTGTAATCTCTATCTAGATTCATTATGCAATGGACTAATTCAGTGATGGCGAACCTATGGCACGCGTGCCAGAGGCGGCACTCAGAGCCCTCTCTGTGGGCACACCTGCCGCTGCCGCCAGCTCGCGCAGGTCCATTAGGCCACCGCTGGTGCCCGGAGCGGCAGCCCCACCCAGCACAAAGGAGGCGAAGCAGCTGGCTAGCAAGCTCGAGTGGAGGTGGTAGAGCACGCCCCCATGCGCTCACTGGCCTCTGTGTGTAGGGGCTGATGGTGTCAGGCAGCAGTCACCCCTGCCTCGCCTTGCCCCGCAGCAATGGCACCCCCGCCCTACCCCCTGCCTCACCCCGCAGGACGAGCCTCCTGCCCACTGCCCCACCCACCAGAGACCCCCTGGATCTCCCCCAATCCTGCCCAGCCCCCACAGGCGTCCCCCCCATGAACAACATAAAGGTGGCCACGCCCACCCCAGCCACGCCTACTCAGTCTGCTGTGACCACCGCAGCCACGCCCACCCAGTGGGCCACACACCCCTGCCCCCACTGAGGGCACCACAGTGCTGATGCGGCCCTGGCGCTTTGCGATAAATAAGTGGGTTTTGGGTTGGGTTTGGGCACTCGGTCTCTAAAAGGTTCGCCATCACTGGACTAATTAATCCACAAAGAATTAGCAGGTAGAATAACACTACTAAAATGTTTTCTTTTGTTATGTCATGCAACAGTATACACATGTTTACAACTTTGTATGAAGTTGTATGAAGCTTTAATTCATCTTTCTGATGATTTTAATTCTGTGAATAGGCCTCGCTTCTGCAAACATTGAATCACACTTTCTGAAACAAAGCAAAATGCTTTCTGGAATCTTTCATTTATTTCTGCATGAACACGTTGATATTTGTACAATAACCGTGAAGTTTCTAAGGTCACATAGATAAAAAATCCCATCAAACTTCAAGTAGCTGTTGCCCACAGACTAGGCCCAAAGTACTCACTCTGCAAATTATATATTTTTTAAAAATGGAAGAGGAAATCGTTGAAAATACAAGGAGAAGTTGCAGAAACTATAATTCAATTCAACCACATTTAGTTTTTGTCCTGGCTTACAACTGCTTTTTGGAATATAGTTCCAGCATAGATGACCTTTAGCTGGAAAGAAGTGATAAACTCCTGGTTTAGAGTATATTATTACTCAGAAAGTGATCACATGCCCAGGTCCAAGTGGAGTGGATTCAAAATATAATAAGTTCCAATGCCCCAAATGATCGCTTATGTTTTTTGCAAACATGTCAACATTCTCTGACCTTTGTATTTGGGTTACTTTTTTCCCATTGAATTCACACAGCAGTACACTCTTTGTGCGAACTTCCTGTTCATCTGGATGCCACATAAGCATCTGCCCAATTTGATTAGGATTGGTATGCATACAAATTATTTCCAGAGAAACAATAATGTCCTGAAGAAAATCCACTTTATATGAACCATGTTCTTTGTTTCAATTAAAGGTAGCCCTTGCCATATTTAAGCCAGTAAAACCGGTGGAGATCATTAGCATTATATATTACCAGTCTGCCAATATATTGTACTTTTGCAATTCCAGGCACAAGATGGGGAAAATGTTAATAGGGTGTAGTAATGTAATTGGGACCACTGTTGAGTCCCTCTGTTTCTAGGCAATAGTCTCTTTGTGATACTAATAGGCCTCAACTTACAATCATAGTTGGGATCAGAAGTCACTTTTTTTCCATGTCATTATAATTTTGAAGGGTAGAATTACAGAATAGCAGAGCTGGAAGGGACCTTGGAGGTCTTCTAGTCCAACCCCCTGCTCAGGCAGGAAACCCTATACCATTTCAGACAAATGCTTGTCCAGTCTCTTCTTAAAAACTTCCAATGTTGGAGCATTCAGAACTTCTAGAGGCAAGTTGTTCCACTGATTAATTGTTCTAACTGTCAGGAAATTTCTCCTTAGTTCTAAGTTGCTTCTATTTTGCGTCTCAAATTTGTTATTTGTTATTCCATTGTGATTTTCTCTGCAGTCCATTCCCATATCTTTCAGAAAATATGCATGCTTACAATATTAAAACTAGGTGTGTTATCATGAGCAACATTTTATTTTAGAACTGTGGCATATTTTTTTGAAGCACTCACGTTTTGTCTGCCATCACAAAGTATGCATAGAAGGCCACTCCATGGAAATACTGATTTATTATCTGCAAGCGATGGGTTTGGAATCTCACGAATTGAAACATTGCTCCTAAATGAAGAGTTATAAGTTGAATATTGCCTGTTGAAGATCATTGCAACTGCTGTTTTGCCAAGATCTTAGCTACCTGATGGGTGATATTGCAAGTTTCAGGGTTTCCTTTCACTGTGTTACCCTATCTCGTCCTGGGCTGACCTTATAATATTTTCATTTTCTGTAAAAGTGTTTTATAGAACTCATTTCAAAACACCTGGTTCTACAATACAGATGCCGGTATTACAGCAGCCGATGAAGAGCCTTGATAGATTCCCAAGAGCAGCAAGCTTTAAGATGTGTGGAATTCAATGCTCAGAGCTCAACTCCCAGCATGAATGTGGAAGAATTCTAGCAGTTGAAGTCCACGTATCTTTAAAGCAGCCTAGTCATATGAAGCTGACTAAATAGTGCTGAAAAAGTGTAGATAGATAGATAGATAGATAGATAGATAGATAGATAGATAGATAGATAGATAGATAGATAGATAGATAGATAGATAGATAGATAGATAGATAGATAGATAGATAGATAGATAGATAGATAGATAGATAGATAGATAGATAGATAGATAGATAACAATGGCACATGTTCTGTTCGCAACAGAGACATGAAGACGAGGCAGTTTGATGCAAAAGATGTTCTTTATTGTGCATGTGCACTGAACAGAAGCCAGAACAGAAGAGAGAGAAATAATAGCAACATGCCCTTTTTATACTCCCCCTGAAAGGGGAGGCTCAACCAATGACTGCAGGCTATTCTCCCGCCTCGCGCATGCGCACGAGGCTGGAGACAGCCTGTCTGGGTCCTGGGCAGACATGTGGTGTGTCTGGGTCTCTGCAACTTGTTTCCAGTCTTCCTGGGCCTTGCTGAATGACTCAGCAAGGCCTAGCCTCTCTGCAGACTTTCTGAGCCTTGCTGAATGACTTCAACAAGGCCCAGTACATAACAGCACACATAAATGAAATTTAGTTGCTTGCTCTCAAAGTGTACACACACATAACACACATTTAAACATATTATATTCAACATATGTATAGACCTACACCCTTACATATAAGTAACATATAAATATTAATCACTGTCCATCTTTAATACATAACGGAAGGAGAAAGCTTTAGAGTTCACAAGGTTAATACTGTATGGAACAAAACTGTGACTGAATCTGCCTGTTCTGCTTCGGATACCACAAAGCCTCCTCCCAGAAGGTAACAAGGAAAACAGGTTGTGAAGAGGATGTGTAGTGTCCCAGATCTTACACTTCATATGCTTGTATGCTTTCAAACCAAACAACCAAGAGCAGCGTGGAACAATTTTCCCCTTTGCAAACAAACTTTATTTTGGGTGCAAGTGACACAGTGATACGTCTATGAGGGCCTTATTACTCCCCTGCTTATTGAAAGGAAAGCAGTAGCTTTTGGAGGCTTCAATCATTCCTTCATGAATTGAATCAAAAGCAGAGGAAACAGAAAAAAGGAAGTGAGAAAGCTTCAGCACAGGCCATGAGAAAGTGGCATAGGAAGGGTCGCTATGCCAATCTTAGTTTCTGCAAGATTGTATTGCTCCCGATATGATGCAGGAAAATAAAATCTGGTGGAATTCCTTCTTGAGTGATATGGGTGAATCTATTAATATAAACTTAACAATAACAATAGAGTTGCTCTTCTTGTACAGAGACTATCTTGAAGGGCTACAATCAATCTTGCAAGTTAGAAAATATTTCTCCCCTCTTTCCCTTTTATCCTCCAGAAAACTAGGAGGGACCCTTCTGGACCATTCCCATGCCACCTCTGCTTCTGTAGATTGAAATATCTTTTGCCTGATAGTTGTTCCTCCTATCTCCCAAGGTCATTCTCACACACCGTTACTCCACCATCTTGACTTTTTTGATTCCCTAAAGCAGAGGTCCCCAACCCCCGGTCCGTGGGCTGGTACCGGGCCACGGCATGCCAGCAACTGGTCCACACAAACAAGCAAAGCCCCATCCATGGGATGCAGGCTGCACACAAACCTACGTACTCTCCAGTCCGCGGAAAAACCTTTCTCCCTGGTGCCCAAAAGGTTGGGAACCTCTGCCCTAGACACATCCCTGAACATGACAGAACTTGCGTGGCAGTAACCAAGAATTTGTGTTCTCTACAAACCAGAAATTCAGTGATACATCCTGAACATTATTAAGGAACTTACTTCTCTGCCTACTTTTCTAGCTAATCTTGTGGCAAATGGGGAAGCCCCAGGGAACATTATTTTACTTGCTGCTGGCTTAACAGTGTTTATATGATTAGCTAACTTCTTCCATGCTGAACCACACCGAACAAGAGTACAGGTAGTCCTCAACTTACAACAGTTCATTTAGTGACCATTCAAAGTTACAACGGCAATTAAAAAAGTGACTAATGACCGTTTTTCACACTTATAACTGTTGCAGCATCCTCAGGGTCACATGATCAAAATTCAGATGCTTGACAACTGACTCACATTTATGACGGGTGTAGTGTCCCAGAGTCATGTGATCCCCTTTTGCAAACTTCTGACAAGCAAAGTCAATGGGGAAGCCAGATTCACTTAACAGCCGTGTTACTAATTTAACAACTGCAGTGATTCGCTTAACAAACGTGGCAAGGAAAGTCGTAAAATGGGGCAAAACTCACTTGACAAATTTCTCACTTAGCAACATAAATTTTGGGCTCAATTGTAGTCGTATGCCGAGGACTACCTATACATATCTGAAGGACTAGAAAGACCTAGTAAAAGTATTAAGTGGTTTTGTGAACAAAAGTGAAGTAATATTTGTAAGGCATGATAATAAAGAATAGCAGCTCCTGTACATAGCCAAGATAGCAATGGATGACTTACTACGATTGTTGAAGTAACTAGCTGACTGTCCATACGACAAGAGTAAGAACTAAGGATGCATGGAAGAAGTAAGATATAGAAAAAGATTTTACAAGTTTGAAATGACTTTGCCGCCTACTAATAAAACAGATCCATAGATACATGGGCAGTCATATAAATTCGATGAATGAATGAATGAATGAATGAATGAATATTAAAACCTTACCATTAGCGTAGGAGACTCTACTTTTGTTTAAAATCTAAAGTGATTTATGAGTGAATTACTTACTCCTTGTAATTAAAATTATTGTATGGCTTCAAGTTGCATCAGAGTATGATGAGTAAGTTAAAGGATTGAAGAAGTGAAACAACTTGCACAAATAAGACAAAGTAGGTAAGATCAGCAGAAAATAAGGAACGAGCAAACAGTCTCTAAAGAAAGCAAAGTCATCAGCAAAGATGTAACAATAGGTGCTCAAAGACACCCCAGGATTTGCTTGCTATTTCATAAAAGATTTTTGCTGAACTGACCAGGACATTTTTGAATGCTACATTTCCACCTGAAGACCAGAACACTGGACACCTTACTTAGCTGGAGAACTTATTGTGGTTCTCTAAGGAACTATATATGCCTTTTGTAGTACTTATAATTTTCTAAACAAGGATATTCATTCATTCATTTCAAGCCATTTATCTAGCTGCCCATCTCACAACACCAACTCTGGGCAGCTAACCTAGGATTGAAAGTCAGCAAGACAAGCAATAATAATAATAATAATAATAATAATAATAATAATAATAATAATAATAATAATAATAATAATAATAATAATAATAATAATAATAATAATAATAATAATAATAATAATAATAATAATAATAATAATAATAATAATAATAATAATAAAAAACAAACATATAATGGCAGCTGAGGACAATGACAATCTTTGCAACTAGCCCTCCATTTCATGAATAGTTATAGTTCTTATGAACCCATTATTATATGCAGTAAAGGGCGCTACCTTCTTATCAGTAAAATGGAACTGTAATTTTTTTCCCTTGTGTAATTCAAATTACTAATTCTTAAGTGCAGGATATACTTATTCCTGGTAAACAGTTGTTCTGATTAGAGTTGTCACCTATGTATCAAATCCCGGCTTCCTTATTCAGTCTCTAGACCCACCCACTGCCTTTTCCCCCTGTGTTATGCCTAAAACAGTGGCAGTCATATGGGAGGCATTAGTGGGTCAGAGGGACAATATGGTACGGTAAGTTTCCTGGAGCCAGCTCTTCTTCTCAGTAATCTTTCTCTTCTTACTGTCTCAAATTGAACACAAATAATACTGCTGGCTTGTAATTATATTTTTAAAGGCCTGCCAGGTTGCAAATATATAATGAGCTCTAATTGTAGAACAGCACGGAGGCAGGCTTGTCATTGTGCAGTCATTAAGCCAGTTAAACCCAACACCGTCTCTTTCAGCTGTGCTGTGACACAGCAGAAGGATTAAGCTGGGCAATTAGTAGTCACCACGTACCAGACGAGGATGCTCCCTCATTCCTACAAATAAGACATTCTTGGTCTACCGGATCCAGGAAAAGGATTTTGCTGGTTATGAAGAATCAAAAGTCATAAACATCCAAGTGAAGCTTAAACATATACAATATCTCCACATTTGCAAGGACATCTCTTTGCAACCTTCACTTCGTATTCATATGCTTTACATATTATACATGGGAAAATTTGATTGGGCACATTACTTAATTGGAAATGTAGGCTATTCCTATGTAGGAATGCAAAATTAGTTCACAAGGAAACATAAATGACAAAGAGTGAGAGGGCACTAATTCTGTATGACAGTAAAGTAGCTAAGATGAAAACCTCAGCACCAGAAAACTTCGTATTTAAAATGTGATTAAAATATTTAGTCATATTTTCTTTTAAATGGATATAAATAGAGTTTTACAAAAATATGTGTGAAAGAAGAATAAAACTGCAGAAGAATATAGTTCTTGTGTCTTGAGCAAACGGTAGAAGCAAAGCAAACCTCCTGGCCTTACATGTCTATTTTCATAGTGTTATACAATAAATGGACCCTCTTGGAAATTTGGCCTTCGTATTCTGATTTACAAGCTTAATTTCTATTTTTCCCCGTTATTGCATGATATGAACTTCTGTAAATGTTAATAGCTTAAAATACCCAGAATGGAATGTGCAGATGATAGAACTTGCTGCAATGGTTAAATAGATTTGCTCGGTTAAGGAAGGAACAATAATTACTTTTATACAAGATTGGAAAACCTTCATGGATTTTTTTTTGCTGAAAACGGTCAAAAAATGAATGAGCTATTTCAGAATTTACTGTTTCAAAGGGTTGTTTATGGGAAGAAGGGAACCAAAATATATAATTTGGGAGGGCGGAAATGGTAATAATCAGGATAGTACGTAAGTGCTGCAAAGATCATAAATCGGTTCTTTGAGTATTTTCTTTTTCTTTACCTCTATATCACTATTTCTTTTCTCTTTATATATACTTCTTTTTTATATCTTTTTTTCTAAGTTTCTGTAGTTTTTAAATTCTGTGAATGACCATTTGTTCAGCAACCAAAATTACCACAGGGCTGAATGAAGAAACATACTTTCCAGTACAAAAGAAATAGGGCTGCTGCCATGCCACCATGGTGATCTGATGAAAATTTGGAAGCTTGGCAATCTGCTCACCCTAATGACTGTCTGCGGGGATGCTACAACTGCCCTCACCCACCTATCTTTCACCGCACCCCGTCCCTCTAGTCCCAGAAGACTTGGGCCTCCTCCCCACCCCGTCACACCTTGCTCTACCTGCCTCTTTTGAAGATTGCCTTTCCAAAAGAGTGCCCAGCTGATGTGATGCACAGCCTTCCTTAAAGAGCTACCTCACAACATTTTGGAAGTGGGCACCATTCTCACAATCTCTCAGAAGGGTGCAAGTGTGCGGGAACAGCAGCCACTTCCAGAATAGTGCAAGGCTGCAAGGAAGGCCATCTGTGCCATTGGCTGGGCACTTTTGCTAGAAGGCAATCTTTAGAAGAACATCTTTGTGAAAGAGCACCCAGCTGACATGATGCTGTAGAGATGTCCTTGTGCCATTCAAGAAGCAGGCACCATTCTCACAATCTCTCAAAAAGACCAGGCTTTCCAACCTTCCTTCCCCTCAGTGTTGTTGCTCCAACACTGGAGGTTTTTAAGAAGAGATTGGACAACCATTTGTCTGAAATTGTATGGGATTTCCCACTTGAGCAGGGAGTTGGACTAGAAGACCTCCAAGGTCCCTTCCAACTGTGTTATCCTGTTAGCTCTCCCAGTCCACTGGTTTAATGAATCAGTTGTCACGGCCATGCAGAAAGGCTTTTTAGACTGTAGTAGCGTTATTCTCTTTGATATTGTGTGCAGCTCTCAGAAAAGTCCTTTTGAAAGCTTGAATTTACATGTTGTACAATCTTCTGTCTCTCTACTGCTCAACAATGGGAGGAAATCAACATATTGAGAAAGATGTAATTATGAGCGATAACGGATGCCAGCAAGCCAATTTTTTTCTTTTTCTGGAGAAGAGATTCAAAGGGTTTTTTTTGTTTTGTTTTGTTTTGTTTGGTTATTTCATGACTCAATACATCAGGGAGCCTGGCCAGTAGTAGGCCCAAGAGACACTCAGCTATTGGCCAGTGTGGAGGCACACATTGTCGGCACCTGCCCATGATTATAGTGCTGTAAATACTACACTGAATACAGACAAGGTGGAAATAGTCCAGCTGGATGTTCATATGCATTATAAACATGTAAGAGAAAAGGTGGTCTCAAAAGTCCCAATATATGTAAAAACAGAGAAGTCATTTTAACCCATTTGTGTCTCTTATTGGATGGAAAAACCAGCATGTTGCCAGCATGAGACTATCAGACTAGATTGATCTGGAGTTCCACTGATTTAGGTAGAAGAACTAAGCACTTAGTATTTTTTTTTTCATTTTAAAATGATATTTCCAATATGGCCAATGGGACGTATTGGCAGTTTGAAGTACAATAACTATGCATTAATTGTGTTGGGGACTCCATCAATGGTTAGTAAAGAGAGCAAGCCACTGGTGCTTGCTGGATGATTTGATTGGGTGAGTGGATGGGTGCTCATTAAACTGACTCTCCCTCTAAATAATTTGGTTGCTACATTTTTCACCAATTGCAGTTTCTGGATCACTTTCCAGGACAGGCCCAGTCAAGCGTGATGCAGCAGTCTAACTGTGAGCTAGTGATCATATGAGTCATTGTCATATGGGCAACTCGTTCAGGTAGGCCCACAGCTGGGTAAAGCACACAAATACTCTTTGGCCACAGTTTCCAGCTGTTGTTCAGGCAGGAGCCCAAGTCCAGGAAGACCCCAAGTAATATGACTTGCTCTTTTGGGCAGAAGGTAGCCCAATGCAGAGCCAGCCAAGATCAAGCCAGAACAATTCCATCTTGCATGAATTTAATTTCAGCTCATTCAGATACCACAGCCTCCAGGATTTAGGATCTCCACAACACTTCCAGCTAAGTCCATGGTGCCAGTGTAAAACTGGAAATCTTCAGCATATTAATAATACCTCACCCATTTATATTAATCAAAGAGTGAAACAGACTTAGGAATGAATGAATTGCAGTGTCCAAAATAGGTTGTATTGACTTATTGTGGATTAGCAAGGTTATCGACTGGAACTGTATGCCAGCTAGTTTGGAGAGATTACTTGTTTGTGGTCTTAGATAATTAATATAAAGCAATACTTATCATATTTATAATGCAAGCAAGGACCAGACACAAATGCAGAATATTATAGTTGAATGTAAGAAAAATAAAACAGATGGACTTTATCATTTCCGTTTATAACAGAAGCCTTGCAAGTATAGCCTCATACTGTAATTACGAGGGAAGTTTAAAGGAAGTACATGTGCCTACTCATCTGTACAGGTTGTAAAATAGAACTGTTATGGTGGCTTCATTGCAGTTCCATTATATATAGAGATATATTGGTATTGAAAATTAGGCTTCAGTGTGCAATAAGACATTTTTCATTTGCAAAGAACTTCCCTGCCCAATGTTGCACTTAAAAGTTGAAAAGGGGGGAGGAGGTGTCAGAGGAATTGCATTTTTTCCCACTGCTTCAAAAAAACTTCCATTGTTGTAAGTTAATACCATTAGATGTGAATATGCATGAGTCAGTAGTGCAGAGGAATTAGTATTAGTAGCTTCTAGATGTCTAGAAAAAAAGAAATAGGGGCAGTGTTCACACAGAACACTTGCCTAGAGATAATTTGTCCAATTGACTGTTTTGGGTTCATACAAAAGTCCATCCCACAATTTAATTGCACAGTTCGGCTCAAGCTGGCTTAATGTGTCATGAGAACAAACTCAAAATATTTAGAGGGAAATAACACTAAATAACAACAAGGAAGGAGAAGGAGAAGGAGGAGGAGGAGGAGGAGGAGCTGGCAAAGAAAACCTACTATCTACAACATTTTGATTTATTAACTTATTACATGAAGTCCAACATTGTCAATTATCTGTAAGCTATATATTAGAAACAGATTCTGTAACCCCATTTGAAAGTTGGGGAGAATTGTAGTGGGAACAAAAATTAGAGTTAGTTTTTGAGAATACACTGACATTAGCCATAAGGAAGGCCTTTTCAGCAAGCTGATTTGGGACCAAGAAACTAATTCTCTAATGCTTTCAGATAGTAAAATATGACACTTGTATAATCAGTAAAAGATGGGGAAGGAGGAAGATGGCAAATCTGGGCCCAAATATTTGGTTTCAAAGTGTTGCAAGCAAATTGTTGGCCCTCAGCTTCGCTTCCTAGAAGAGAATGCTTTGGCAGAGTTAATTCTAATGAGGATATCATTTGAGAGAGCCAACCCCACATACAGCCCTTTTTAAAAAAAGTACTTTCCATTTGTCTTCCAAATTAAATCGTAAAGCTGAATGTGGATAGATGCAGATTTACATGTGCTATGCAGATGGTTTCTTACTTATGAGTTCAAAGGGCAACAAGGCTTTCCATGTTCAAATATTAACGCAGAGAGGAGAAAATTCATTTCAGACTTTGGCACTTCTGAATGTTTGAAGATGAAAGAGAGATTGGGCATTTTAAGATTCATTCTTAATATCATTCTCCATAATATCATTCTCCATCACATATCTCAGTCTCCATGCTTCATTTTCCATTGATCAGCTTCCTTTCTTTGACACGCTTTGATATGTTTTGACATCAAGTCAAATGGAAGTCATAAAAGAGAATGTAATTGGTAAGACTTCATAAAACACTTACTACTGTATGTAACTCCTTACTTTTCTCCTTTAATCAGATGATCTATTGTTACCATAGTCCAGCCTGATCCAAACTTCTTTCTCCAGATGTTTGGACCAATAGTATTTCTCCCATCAGTTCCAGCTATACAGCAGTGATGAAGTAGATGGAATTTTAAGCTGAAATATCTAAAAAGTCCAAAATTAGGACAGGCTGCTCAAAACCTTTCAGAAGCTGCTGCTTTGTACACAAACTTTCTTATCTGTTGTATTTTCTTCAGCCTTGGGTGCCAAACATAAAACAATGCTTCAGCCTTGTATTAGATACTACATTTTGACATATTGTTTCCATATGGCTTTTAGCAAGAAATCTTTTTTTGTTGTTTTTTACACAGAAATGTACATTCAAGCTTTGTATGCAGTCACTTCCAGAACATTTTATATATAAACATTTATTAACACATATTAATAGAACAAAGGTGAAAAAGCACAGGCAAAAAGAAACTTCACACTGAAATCAGCTCAAACCAGCATGTTGAAAAAGCTTTAGAAACAAAAGGCCTGGCATTGGGGGGGGGAAACAGTAGGGGGAAAAAGTACCACATCAGTTTTCCAGCTCTTCTGACACCCATCTAATCTGAGACAGATATTCCTAGGAAAGAGCCTCTAAAGGCAACCTTAATCTATGGGCAAGTCCGTGTGAGAATATTTATAGACTTCAAGATTCAGAACTAATGTAAAATGCCATCAGTTTGATTTATATAAAATATAAAATACAAAATACAAAATACAAAATACAAAATACAAAATATAAAATACAAAATACAAAATACAAAATACAAAATACAAAATACAAAATACAAAATAAAAAATAAAAAATAAAAAATAAAAAATAAAAAATAAAAAATAAAAAATAAAAAATAAAAAATAAAAAATAAAAAATAAAAAATAAAAAATAAAAAATAAAAAATAAAAAATAAAATATAAAATATAAAATATAAAACTAAAATATAAAATATAAAATATAAAATATAAAATAATATAAAATATAAAATAATATAAAATAATATAAAATAATATAAAATAATATAAAATAATATAAAATAATATAAAATAATATAAAATAAATATAAAATAAAATAGTTGGACAGCCAATAGAAATATTTGTCATTTGGGAAACTTCTGTTCCCTGTGGCTTCTGCAGATCAGTGATGAAAAGGAGGTATTTTCATCCAGCTGAAGATTTTGAAATGTCTTTATAGATAGCCACAATTGCAGAAGCCCAATCTGGATGTTCTGAGATAATGGATAGACCGGGAAAATGATCCCTGGCTGTTCATTGTGAAATCCCTATGCCTTATCCTATCATATTTTAAAGAAATCCTAATGTTGTTGGCATCCTCTGAAAGCAGCCACGTCCCCAGAGACTGATTTATGTCACTCCTTAGGCCAAAAATCTAATGTTTAAAAAAAAAGAACAGTTACCCTACTTATTTTATATTTTATTTTATTATTTTATTTGACTGCCTAGACCTGTCTCTACAGTTGTCTTGGCAAGAATTTGAAAGTGGCTTGCCATTGCTTTCTTTCTAGGGCTGAGAGAGAGTGACTGGCCCAAGGTCACCACATTGTGAGTAAGGCTGGGTTTGAACTCCTGATCACCAGGTTTCTAGCTTGGTGTCTTAGCTACCACAGCAAAGTGGCTTTCTGTGTTCCCTCCATTCCTATATTTTAACTGTGGGGGAGGGGAGGCAATATGTACAATGATCTTTTCTGAGGCTGAGCCCCACCTGCATTGACCCTTAGGCACACTCCTCTGACATTTCCCTCGCTACCCTTTTTATTTATGTATTTCCTTCCTTTCTTTAGAAGTTCCTCGCAAGCCCAGTATTGCAAACAACTGAAAAAAAGGGAAAGAAAACCGAGGCTTCCTCAGGAAAGACAATATAATATATCAATATTTACTGGATCTGTAGGAAGTCCTTCTGCTTTTGGAGTTTAAAAAAAAAAGATGATGATGATGAGGTATTATGCATTTGCATCTTTCTCACCATCTCCTCTGATCTGAGGGCCCTTTTGGCCCTTTTTCTCTATTTGTCCATAATCTTAAAATGTGCTTCCATTGAAGGTTTTGTTTTTGTTTTTTTTCCTGGTGGCTTCCTCTGTCAAAGTAAACTAGCTTTCTCTTTCTGCCAAAGGAAATCAAGATCCGAATGCCAGACAGGCCACAGGGGGTGAGGCTTCTGGTCTATTGGTCCCAGACAACCCAACACACACACACACACACACACACACACACACACACACACTAGCACTAGTGGAACCAGGAATCCTGCCCCTCCCTTTTCAGTAGAATTGTTAAGACAAAGCAGCTTTTTTGGCTACTGTACAGGACAATGTGGTTTTGCAACCCCTTTCTTAAAAAAAAGAAAAGGGGAAGTAGCAACTGCTTTGATAGTGTCGGGAAAAGGAAGGGAGGAGAAAAAAAAGCTTTGGGACCTCATTAATGTCACAGGAAGAAAGGAGAAATAACTTAT
Source organism: Azemiops feae (assembly GCA_023970755.1). Lineage (NCBI taxonomy): Eukaryota > Metazoa > Chordata > Lepidosauria > Squamata > Viperidae > Azemiops > Azemiops feae. Next base: position 6,121,560 of record JALGBA010004228.1, on the reverse strand, counting down.
CTGAATTAAGAACTGATTAAGGACAAGGAGCAAGAAGAGAAGAGAAAGAAAGCTCCTTTGGGGCATTAATGCCTTGCAGCAAGTGTCCATGAGATCCCTTCCCCAAAAGGAAGGCATGAGCAGAATAAAATAACTGTTCTAAGAGAGAGAGAAAAGATTAAAATTGTGGGAGCTCAGAATTCTTGAGAATTTCCTGTTTGTCCCCTTATTCTTTTTCCATTGACCAAACAATCAAATCTTGGGTGCTACTGAGGAACGTTTTGTACGGATTCTCCTTTTCCTCACAAAACAAGGCCAACACTTTTTCTGGGCCTTAAAAAATGCAATTTGACCTTACTCTCTGGGCAGAAGGAAAGGACCAAGTTGGCATCAAAACTCTGGAGTAGCTTTGGGACCCCACTTGGATAAAGCTGCTGGTCAACTGCAAGGTTAAAAATAATAGTTTATAATCAGAAAGTGGTTGATTATATGACATAAAATAATCTACGTTAAATATATTTTAAAACAAATGGTGCTTCTTTCAAATAAGACATATGGCACCCTGAGAGATCATACAATCATCATATTTAGGATCTAAGACTACCTAATTGCATCTACAAACACACAGATAAAACACCTGTCCTTGAACAATTCATGGGACAGCAGTTGAATAACAATTTCTGATCCAGTATTGCAATTGTCCATAAGGCAGTATGCTCTAAGTGTATTAGGACTTCAATGCCCAGAATACCAAGGATAAGAAATCAAACTTGAGGATTCTGGGATGTGCAGTACTACAGCAATAGGAGGTCGAGTCCTGCAAAACTATTACAGTATTATATATCCTCTTCCCACAGATTGAATAGGGAGAGTTTTAACTTTTTACCTAGTTAAAACAATAGCCAGCATAGTAATATAGTAATTCTGCATTCAGCAGGAGGAAAGCACAAAGCCTTGTGGGGAAAAAAATGATTAAATTGTTTGCTAAGGATGAGATTCGGGGGTATTTCCCATAGATCTCCCTATGTTCACAACAGTTCATTCCCAAAATGTCCCTCCCAACTTGGATGCATGAATATGAATATATTCACACACACACATATGTATCTTACATAACTCTGGCACGGGAACAGGAATAATTAGGGGCGGGGTCATTTCTCAGAACATCACAGATAAATTATCTGCTTCTGTTGCTATTCATAGAGTAAAATTATACAATATAAAAGGAGGAAATCCAGACTGTGCCAAAGGAAAACTCATTTCACATGAAGGATCTTTATCGGTGCAACATTGGGCAGATCTTTCCATCCAGCTGCACTCTGGGCACTGAGATAGAGACAGAGATAAATACAATCAATGGGAGACAGTCCTAAAACAGGTTAAAATAAAGTGAGATTCTCTTCTCCTTCAGTCACGTAGCCCTGTCAATGTATATCAATGTCTATGACTAAGAAGGAAACAATGGCCTTATCCATCATTCTAGATAAGTAGTTGCCATAAAATTAAAAATAGCTTTCCGTCAATATGCCATGGCACCAATGCCACTTTAGTCACAGCTATTTTCTTCAAAGGGTCAGGAGAAAAGAAAAGGTTATTAAGCTGGTGAATTACATTAAGTCTCAGATCTGCAGTCACATATCTACCTGCAATTAAGGTGTCCCCTGTATTGGTGAGTTGTTCACACTCTGCTTTCTCACCTTCATGCCAGCCCCTTCTTGCTGAGTCATCTATCAATCACCTTCTTGTTAAAGGCCTCCCTACTCCTGTTTCATCCACTTCACGTAAATGAATATTCTGATCAAACAAGGACAAAGTTGCCTGAGGATCTGTTGCATTATTCACTTTCAAGAAAAGTGCCCAAATTTGCCATAAGGGCAGGCTTGTCTTGGAGGAAATCAGAACAAAGGGTAGGACAAGACCATCTATGATAAGGAGTAAAAATAGAACGGCCATATTCCGAGGAACTATCCCATGAATTAGTAGATCCTGAAGTAGCAGAACTCTGGTCTGTGAATGTCCAATCAACTCTATCCAAATCTGAAATGCTCTACACAGACTAAAATTTTCGGTCACCTCAGATCCTACAGGGACAAATCACAACTTGAACAAGAGCATTGCTTACTGCAATAGTGTGATGATCTATTTGAGTCATCTATTCTTGGAATGCTGAAACCAAACACATCAGTGAACAGAAAGTCATATTTGCATAATTAACTTTACAGTGGTACCTCAATACTCATCATTAATTGGTTCTGGGAGAGGTGATGAGTACCAAAAAAGATGAGTACCCAAAAAATTTTTGCCATAAGGAATAATATAGTGAGTCACAAGGCAGCCGACACCGATAGATTCTAGCTTGTGCGTCAACTACCAAACAAATGATGAGTACTGGGACAAAATTTTCATGTCAAAATGCATTGATTATCAAATTTGAGTTTCAAAGCAATTGAGTACCAAGGTGCCACTGTATAAGGAATTTCCATTTACTATAAACTACTTCTTTTACTATTGAGTTTGTAAACAGCCCCATTACCAGGGTCTTATTGATAATTACCACAGTTAATGGCAACCGGAACGATTGCTGTTAATTTGCTCAGATGAGTGTTCCTAAGCTACAGTTTAGTCTATCTGAATTAACACTTCAGGACTGTACCTCTGCTATTGGCAAATAAAAATCTTAAACTGTTGTGGACCCCTTTTCAAAACATTGTAAATTATGTTATTAATCTTAATTTAATTAAACTTTACAGACCCATAAACAATTATCTCTTCTGAATCTTTTCAAATACCAACCAGAAATGAAGGTCATTATTCTGTAAAAGTTATCTAAATAAGGATTGTAAGAACAGTAATTAAAAAAAGAGGGTATTGCATAGGAACAAATCTCTATTGGACAAGATGAAGTATTATTACATTCTGATCAGGATGAGTATATTACTCTTACTAACTTTTCCATGTAGTGCTTTGAATTATTTCATTATGGGTTGCATTACATTATTACTATCTTGTTATTTTTATATTAGGCTAAGCCCATTATGTGTTGCATTTTAATTGGTTTGTTCTGTATTTTATTTTTTATTCATATTGTTAACAGCTTTAAGGGCTATTTCTTTCTAATCAAACCGAGCGACATAAATCTGCAACAATAACCACACTTTGCCTGTCTTTTGCATTACACAAAAGCCAGGAATAAAATTTCCAAATCTACGTTAGTACAAAATGAGGAAGAGACATGATTATACCAATAGAGACTTTACAAAACATGGTAGCTTTCAGAGCAGCGTCTGCAGGTGGGACTAAGGCAGGTACAAGCAGCCGATCAAAGCATTAACCCTTTTGACATGTAGGTACGCATGCAATTCATGTTAAAAGGGGTGGGGCTGCAATTGCCCGATCACATCAACGATTCTGATATTGTTGACCCCCCTCGATAGACTCCCTAGTCAGAGTGTTGTATTACGGCCAAATATTCCACGAGAAAGCAAAAGGCATGATGGGATGCCTTCCAACTTTCACAAGGAAAGAAGAGAGAGATAGGCAGGAAAAGACCAGCACAGGTGTTAAACTTTCCCCTTGTTTTGGGTATGTCTAGTCTAACAAAGAGAAGAACTAGGGGTGACATGATAACAGTCTTCGAATATTTCAGAGGCTGTCACAAAGAAGAAGGGGATTACCTTTTGCACCTGAGGGCAAGGCAAGGCAAGGCAAGGCAAGAAGTAGCAGAGGGAAACTTGTCAAGGAGAGATCCAACTTAGAACTAAGAACAAATTTCCTGATGGTGAGAACAATTAATCAGTGGAATGGCTTGCCTTCAGAAATTGTGGGTGCTCCAGCACTGGAGATTTTTAAGCCGATTGGACAGCCATTTGTCTGGAATGGTATAGGGTTTCCTGCTCAAGCAGGGGACTGAACTGGACTGGACTGGACTAAAAGACCTTCAAGGTCCCTTCCAACTCTGTTATTCTATATTGTTTTCTGTATATATTGAGACTTTGGGGACCACCTTTTCAATATCCTACCTGTTTACAATGCATATGAGCATCCCATTTGGACTATTTCCATGTTGTCTGTATTCATTGTGATATTTGCAATCATAGGCACATGCAATGTGTGCCTCCACACTAGCCAATAGCTGAATGTCTTTTGGGTCTACTAGTCAGGCTCTCTCGAGTATTGAGAAGACCTCCAAGGTCCCTTCCAACTCTTTTATTCTCTGTATTCTGTATTCCCCTTCTCCCCAGGGCCATTACCACCCTCTATCCCATGGAAAAACCCAGAAAGTAGGGAGATACATTGTGTTATGCTCAAAATTGCAGCTGGTACTTAGTGGATTCAGTTATGTTTTGATAAAGGTAAAAGTGATTAAATATCAACCATTCAAGACCATGTAGTTATTCTGATTATTTCACTATCCTGGGCCTAGTTTTCAGAAGGGTACTGATGCCTTGCTGAGCATTTAGACCAGGGGTCTTCAAACGTGGCCCTTTTATGACTTGTGGACTTCAACTCCCAGAATTCCTCAGCCAGGCACGCTGGCTGAGGAATTCTGGGAGTTAAAGTCCACAAGTCATAAAAGGGCCAAGTTTGAAGACCCCTGATTTAGACAGAATAGTGTCTGAACATTCATGCCAGTAGTTCTAACAGCTCTAGATAAAAGGAGCAGCAATTTACATTTTTAAGCAATCAAATGACATGGGAATCAGTGGGGAAGCTATTAATAATATATCTGGGAAGGGAGGGAGGTCACAGCAGCTTGCGCCATGGGCCTTGATTGATGGGTGGGGAAAAGATGAGCGAAAATTCTTTTTCAGAAGTACTAGGTTGGGCTGGGAAGTTAGATTTTTCTTAGATGCACTATACAGGTTGGAGTAAGATGCATTCAGGCTCACTTTCACCATTGCCCCAAAGCCTGTTGGATGGCCGTATACAATGAAACAACTTGAACTTAAGACAGAGAACTTTCAGTCAGGCAGGAGCCACGATATCATATCAAGGTCTCTTAATTGTTTGCACTGTTGATACTTGTAATCTGTTCATTGCACTGTTCTTCAGATACTTGGCTCTAGAGGCAGAATCAGCCACTAAAGTGGTTATCATCCTTTACCTGGAAATGTGATTAATTGCATGTGGGTGATAAGGAAATTTTAGGGCACTGTGACTCCTTCTCAACTGTACGTTTGTAGCAGCAACAACAATAATAACAAAAGGTAAGAAAGCCAGACCATTCTGATTGCAGAGTTCTCATCATGGCAAAAATCTCTACCTTTGTGTCATCCCTTCATGCTACCAACAGCAGGACATAACTCAGGTGCTACACTGATGTGCTAGGAGGAAAAAGCTGCTTTAGAAAAATCAAGGATTTAACATAATGTTTCTTCATTTGGTTATGTGCCACCAAGTCAGCGTCAACCACTAAGCAACCACATAGAGAATTTTTCTCCGGGAAGATCTGCCTCCAACTTGGTCCTTCACCTCTTCCAATGGTGGTCCTCATCTTCTTCTCTTTCCCAGCAGTTTGGACTATTCTATCCTGCTTCTTCAAAGACCAACTTTTGCTTCCATAGACTGCCACATTGCCTACACAATTCATCTTTGTAGATATGACTCTTATATTAGGAAGAAGTTAATTTTACCAGCCCCAAGGAATTCTAGGAGGGAAAATATTCCAATATATGATGCTAAAAGACCATTCTGTTGTTCATGAAGACAGATTTGCTTAACCACTGTGTTACTAAGTTAACAACTCACTTAACAGAGATTCACTTAACAACTGTGGCAAGAAAAGTAATATGGGGCAAAACTCACTAAAAATGTCTCACTTAATAGAAATTTTGGGCTCAATTGTGATCGTACTTTGATGGATCTTTTTAATATTGCAGGAGGATCTAATTTCTCCTCGCTCCCTCCCTCCCTCCCTCCCTTTTCCCTTTCTTTCTTTCTTTCTTTCTTTCTTTCTTTCTTTCTTTCTTTCTTTCTTTCTTTCTTTCTTTCTTTCTTTCTTTCTCTCTCTCTCTCTCTCTCTCTCTCTCTCTCTTTCTTTCTTTCTTTCTTTCTTTCTTTCTTTCTTTCCTTTTTAGTTGCTATGTTGCTTTCTCCTTTAAACCAGTAAGGGGAAAGATCACATAAAACATCACGTGGATGGACCGGTTTAGAAGACGAATATTCCCACTAAGCCTTGTTTATTTTTCAGTTCATTTATTATTTGGCCTTTTGTCTATGATTTCTCACACCTGACTATTGTTATTAAAGCCTGATTTCAGTATGTTCAAAACAGGGCTTGTCCTGAGCACCCTTGCATTCTTACCACTATGTACTCAAGCATTTTTCTTTTTCTTTTTTAGAGAAAATCGATGTCTGGTTGACGTCTCTAATTTACTCCTTGCAATCAATCTCTGCACCATTGGCTCCCTTGCTTTTCGTTCTGAACTCAGGGATTTATACCCTGACCAGAGTTTATGAGTGGTTCCCCCAGAAAATAGAATGAGAAGACAACAAGGAGGAGGAAGAGAGCTTCAGCAGGAAGTAGGCAGTTTGCATGGCATGCTCTAACCCCGAGCATTTATGCTGTTTTAAGCCATTCTTCAGATAGCTTAGAAAATGAGGACTTTAGCCTAACCAGTCAGAAAGGCAAAGACCATGAACTTAAGACTGATTCCTCTTGATAAGGAGCAGCGCCACTACCAGTAAAGCCAGACCTGGGGACTACCTTTTACACACAGCAAATAATGCCTCGCTTCGTGCAGCTATTGACAAGATCTTTGCCCTTAAGTAGTTTGAACAGGAAATCTTAAAATGGAAAATACGCTGTGTAAAGGAAGGGGCGAGGCTGCCTTCAGTCATAAGAATGTGCAGAGGGAGGGAAATCCACAGGTTCTTCAAAATATGCAATCATACTTCATTTCTTTATTTTTTTAAGCGAAGCCCTTTTTTTTGCTTCTCTCCCTCCTTCGGACTAATACACAGGCCAGAATTCACTTGCTATGTATAAATCATACCCTACTTTTTGTCATTGGAAGAAGACATAGTTTTCTGTCACTACTGGAGGGAGAGAAAAAGAGAAAAAGATTACCCCCCCCTTTTTTTTGTTTGTTTGTTTGTTTGTTGGGAGGTAAATTAAAAATCTTAATTTGCATAGATCTATGCACATACAGGACCTAGAGAGTCCAAGTCTTCAATCCAACCAGTTTTCAGAGCAACAACAGAAAAATCATTTGCCACTGCCTTCTTTCAGGATATGCTTTCAACTTGCCACTGGAGCCTCTGGGCTGAAATTTCCTGGAGTTTTCTAATTCTGTGACGTAGAATTCTACAATGTAGTTTTCTAATTCTACGATGTCTGAAATTATAGCAAGGCAGGAAGAGATTAAGAACAAGGGGCTTTCAACCAATTTGGGGTGCTGAGGGTGTAGGGAAGACAGCCTGTCAGACAGGCATCAGTGGGCCCCATTCTGTTTCAGGCAGAATAGTTCTTTCTGTCTCCAAGAATGCAATTGAATTGTTTACAGATTTGTCTTGCGTTGAGGCAGAAGTGCCATAAAAACTTTTTCAAAGAGGTGTTTTGTTTTGTTTTGTTGTTTGTTTGTTTGTTTGTTTGTTTGTTTGTTTTCTGACTTTCAAGGCTGTCTGGGCTCCTATGCAAGTCCCTGCAGTTTTCCTGGCAAGATTTCAGAACAATGTTTTGCCATTGCCTGCTTCCTAGGGTTGAGAGAAAATGACTGACCCTTGGTCAACCAGCTGCTTTGTGTCCAAGGCAGGGCTCGGACTATCTATCTATCTATCTATCTATCATCTATCTATCTATCTATCTATCTATCTATCTATCTATCTATCTATCTATCTATCTATCTATCTATCTATCTATCTATCTATCTATCTATCTATCTATCTATCTATCTATCTATCTATTTTTACCTGTCTATTTATTTATATCCCATCTTTATTACTTTTACAAATAGCACAAGGTGGCAAATACATCCCACATGCCTTGCTCCTCCTATTCTTCCCCACAACAGCAACCCTGTGAGGTGGGCTTGGGCTGAGACAGAGAGGGATTGGCCCAAGGTCACCCAGCCAGCTTTCTTGGCTAAGGCAGGATTTAAACTCGTCTCTCGCTTTCTAGCCTGTCTAACCATTAGACCAAACCGATTCTCTCCAAGAAATGTACTGTACCAGCCTGTTTATGAAAGCTATTTATGTTGCAGAACTGTAGCTGTTGTCCTGCCTTGCCATTGGTCGTGGTCTTCTAATGCAAATGCCCTCGTTGACAGATTTACAATCGAATTACAGGAGGAGGTTAAATCAAAATTGTTCTGTCTTTGAAGATGCAAGACTTGTTTGTCATGCAGTGCAAATATTTTTGGAGAGAAGGGGGGGGGAAGAGAAGCACAAGTAAATTCTTACAAGTAAAATCTTCTACATCACAGAATTGGAAAACTCCAGGAAATTTCAGCCCAGAGGCTACAGTGGCAAGTTGAAAGCATATCCTGAAAAAAGGCAGTGGCAAATGATTTTTCTGTTGTTGCTCTGAAAACTGGTTGGATATGTCTGTGGGGGTTATCAAATTGAATTTAAAAGGGACTTTGAGTGGGAGAATAAAGGAAAAAGGTAAAGAAAGAGAAAATATCCCGAACCCAAAGGACACAACTTTAATGAGAAATATAAATCAGATGTCTTGTGTTCTGTTTATTATTAATAAATAATAGTAGCTTATTTATAATAATACATAATTGTAAAATTTATATCCTGGCTCTCCCCCAGGAATAGAAAAGCTACATCTCTCCCCCACATCCCATCTTGCACTGTTAAGAATAACTCTGTAAAGCAGAAAGGGCTGAGAAAATGACTGGCTGCAATGTGACTCATATTCAAATAACTTAGATTTTATTCGTATTAATATGATTCTTCAGCTAAATGTGAACACTGAAACTGACCCAGTTTTATTGTGTTTGGAATCGGTTCATGTTCAGCTAGGATTAAAGCTGCAGGGGTAAAAAATTCGGGAGACATTCATTTGTTATCATCTAAAATACAAAAAGGCAATCAAAAGGCAATCACTTCATCAAAGACAAGTGCAGCCAATCAAGTAAGTTTATATCAAATACACACAAAACTTCTTTCAGATCTGCAATTAATGACTCTTTAAAGTCATTAATGCCTTCAATAATCTCACTAAATCCTCTTCCCTTAATCATGTCTTTCTCTGAGTTTTGACAATAAGATTATTCCAATCATAAATGCAAGTCTTCCAGACCTTCAAACAATCTTTTTCATAACCTCTTTGGTGCTGGGGGATCTGGAGAGAGTCAGCTAGCATCCATACAGTACGACGTTTCAACATGTTTTTCATTGTATCTTTTCTCATGACTGAAAACATCCTTATGGATTTACACATATTTCCCTTATCTTGCATGCCCAGCAAGAATGAGTCTATACATCAATAATTCTCTTACAATTCAGACAGGTTCAACTAATCCTATAACAACATTCCATAAAATTCTCTTTAGCAGCTCTGTCCAATTATGTGAAGGAATGGTGAGCCATTCAGAGAGGAAAAATGAAAACTGGGAGTATGAAAAAGGACCTCAAAAATAACCTATCTTAATTCTATTTGGTATGATAACAAGTTGCCATAACCGATAACAATAACAGCAGTTCTGTAAGCTTTGCAGTATTTGTTTCCTGACCTGGTCTGCCTGAAAGGACTGACAATTTAGAAATTAGGGTTTTTCCAGGATATCATGTGCTATTTCTGACCCGGCATTCAAAGGCGAGACATTTCCACAGCTAGACTAATACCAGTTTAAATGTTTGGAACATCCATTTTTTAAATAACTGGATTTTTACTAATTGCAAAGCATATTTTAAAACAGTTCGGTGAGATGGTCAGCCTTTATTTACTCGATTTCTTTTCTCTAGACTTAATTCACCATTTCAATAATATTTACCTCTTTTAAAAGGATCTCATCTAATTGTAGCAGTTAGTCATGAGATGCTTAAAGCCAAATATTGTCTTCATTTGTGACAGTTTATAGCACTAGATTGCATTTGATCTGTGTAAGCCCTATTCATCCAATCCTATACATCTCATTTAAAGGGTCTGTAACATCCTCCATTCCAATGACTAAACGCATACAGATAGTCTTCCAGCTGCCACTATAATGGAGTCTGCCCATCATGGTTGTAACTCATGTCAGCCATAAATTGAGTCACCCATGGGACTAACCCAGTTTTACAACCTTTTTTTTGCAGTGGTCGTTTTGGCAAGACTATCGTAAAACACAGTTGTGACTGCAGGATGCTGCAAATGGTTGTAAATGTGACTTGGTTGCCGACTGTCCAAAGTGCAGTCACATGACCCTGGGGAGGGGGCATGGTCATCAGAATTTGGGTCATAAGTATCCCCCAGGGAGGTCTGTCATAACTTCTAAAGGTCACTAAATGACTGGTCATAAATTAAGGACGACCTGTGCTCTGCTTCCCATAACACTAAATCCTTGCCATTGTAATCCTTGTTATTAAAGTTTTAAATTTATTAGCAATACTCAGCACGGTCTTGCTGCATCTTTTCACTTAAGCTTATTGAAATCTGGGTGGCACAGTGGCTCACTGGTTAAGACACTGGACTTATTGATTGGAAAGCCAGCAGCCAGGTTTGAGATCCAAGCTCCAAGCGATGGGGTGAGCTCCCGTCCTCGCCCCAGCTCCTGGCAACCCAGCAGTTTGAAAGCATACAAATGCAAGTAGATAAATAGATACCACTCTGGCGGGAAAGGTTACTGCGTTCTGTATTTTCATGCTGGCCATCTGACTGCAGAAATGTCTTCAGATAGTGCTGGCTCAGCGGAGATGAGCACAGCCCCCTAGAGTCAGCATCGACTAGCAGAGTAAAATCCACAGGGTCTCCTTTATTGAAATCTAAGACTGTGCACTCTATCATTAATTAATTAAATAACAAAGCATAGGGACTCTAACATGAGAAGTAGCACATTTCTTTTCTATTTGTCTCTGCAGCTCCATATACCATGAACCAAATGAGCTTCCATGAAATAGCAGAGGTTATGTTTATTTTCAAACTGTCCTATGTGGGATAAACATTTTGACTGTATACAATTCAAACATCCCACTGAGCAAAGGTGGAGGGGGAAATGAACACCAGATTGTAAATGCTACTTAATTAGCATCAGAAGGTAAAACTGCAAAAAGAGGACTGAAGGCCAAGATAGATGCGTGCTACCTTGGAGCTGTCCCAGCTACTTGGCAAGCAGTTCTGAATGGTGACAGTGACATGTATATGTTACATCTGGGGGAGGAGGTTACATATTAGAGCTGTTCACACTTCAACAATGCTTCAGAAAAATGCTTCAGACCTCACACAAGTAGGAGTACAGCATCTCTCCTCTGTTCATAAAAGCAGCCCCTGTTCTTTTAGGTTTCTATCCAGGTTGAAATGAAAAATGTAGGTGCTTTTAGAGCTGCATTACCTTTATGAACCAACTCCTTAAAGCAGCCACATCTGGAAAAAGGCAGTTCGTTTTAAGGAGTGGGTGAACATGGATGATTTTTTTTCCCAGATTGCTTTTAAAAGTGCACCTTTAGCTTATACTCTGTGGAGACACAGTTCTGATAAGTCATAACTGCCAAGACCTGGCTGAGCTGAAGGCAGACAGACTGAAATTAAGTTCTGTTCGAACCCTCCCAGTCCAGAAATAAGGAAGGAACAGTTTTACTGCTTTTGTATTTTGAAATCTCATTGGATTTAAATGTTTGAAAATTACTTAGGGCTATGTCAGCTCGACCTATCTCTGGGTCAACATTCTGGGCAGCTTTTTAGTCTGGCTGGAGTTTGCATGTGATGTGACCTAGCTCCTCCCTTACCACACACTTTCTCTACTCCTTTCTGGATTTTTACAGCATACCTCTCTGTTCTGCTGGCAAATCTTAGAGTAACAGAGCAGAAAGGAGATTTAGAAGACAAATGCTCCTCATTCTTACCTACTTTAGCATTTTTAAAAAATTACAACTCTATTAAGAGCCCTTCTTTTTTGGTCAATGTTATGGATTGCCCGTCCTTCTGTATAATCTTATCACTCACCAAAATACGGTAAAACACAAGAAACGTACTGTCCTCCTGCATCACCTTTTGGCAAAAAGCAATATTTTTTCCACCGCTGTACAATCGGTGTTTCATGATGAAACAATAACCTTGCTGTTAGGGGTTCTTCCCCACTCCCCCCCTCCCCCCCCAAAACCACACTGGTTAAATAAACAGATTGCAAAGCACTCAATCTATTGAGTCCCAAAAGACTCACAGAGACCCATGTTTTATATTCAGAGAACCCACTGGAAATAAGCATAAATCTATCACTTGAAGAGAGATCATAATAATATTTTCATTCAGGCAGATGAGCCCTGCTTTTTTCCCAGTTGTCAGAATTTGCAAAGCAAACAGAAAGACAGTGGCGTAGCACTGAACTCTGAAGCGCAGAAGCTTCTACCCAATATAGTACATTCAGCAGGGTCATAAGTGTACGTGTGAATCCTAGGTAGCAAGCCTCACTGTGTTTGGTGAAGCTTATGGTGGCTTCCAAGGCTCAGCCTAAAAGGCGCATGAGCCTTTGGAAGAGATCCTGAGCGTATCCTTTGCGAAACAGTCTTGCACCATTTAAACTTCTGAGTGAAGCGGGAACCCCATCAAAGGAAAAAAGGAAAAGAAGTAGCCAGTTTTTTAGCTTGATTATTTTCCTTGTTCTCTGGTTTCCTCTATGCTAATCTGTTGTAAACAATAGTGAGCCTGGAAAGCTCCCATATTACTCATTTGGTTGCCAGGCCAAAGAGCTTCTGTCAATTACGCTGTCACTTTGGCAGATTATATCACTTCTAAGCTCTGAAGAAAAGTCTGAGGCTGCCCTCCCCCATTCTTCCAGCCTGTCTCAGATGTCAGTCTTGTCATTTCCCACAAACTCACCTGTATGATACAGTAAGCCTTTGTGATGAAACAAAAAGCAAATAGAAAATCTGTTACTGAAAAGTGGTGTTTTCAGATCATTGCGTACATGACTACATTGTCCAAAGGACAATGACCGAAGGATTGCAGATGTGGTTGTTTTTTTTCCCCAAAGCTGAAAAAACCAACTCTGTTTGTATTATTATATTGAGTTTCATTGTTTTGCCATTCTTACAGGAAAATTTTGCACAATGAAAAGTACATGATCTATCAAAGTTCAGTGGAAACCACTGCAAAACCAGGTAAGAATGTGGATGTGGAGAAGCAGAATGGAAAAATTGTTATATTACCTAGGTGCATGTCCTATGTTCTTTAGAGGAATTATATTCATTTAAATTATTTTTATATCATAAAGCCCAGGAGCAAAAGCATTTCCCTTCGGGACAGTGGTAGGCTGATGTGGGTACACAGCAACAGCTGCAGGACCGGATTCAGTTATCCAGGCAGGAAACCATGGGTTATTACTGCATCTTCCATGATACCGTTTTTGTTTGGTCTCATGCCAGGAGGAAATTCCCACCCTAATGACCAGCCTCTTGGAAAAATTGTGGTATATTGGATCATCATTATTGGGGGGGGGAGGTTTATTTTCCTATCAACTGATTTTATGGAAATGAGCTAAATATGGATGTGTGTGACGATAGGCAAATGGATAGATTGATTCCATACAATTTCACAAGATCTATCATACAGGATAAATGTATAAATTTGCATGTATGAGCAGCTGGTGTATAAGCTATGGCTAGATAGTCTTTACTATCAAATAGTCTTTAAAACATCTTAACACCTTAACAGCTCACCCTTCTTCCTTTTGTCCCAAAGGTGCTTTTCAAAAGGCAACTGGGTTTTCTTTGTTTCTTCCTTGAAAATTTTTGCTTCTCATCCAAGAAGCTTCTTCTGTTCTGACTTGCAATCTTCTGGTCATTAGAACCCTTAAGGTTGGTTGCTAGCTAAAGATGACTGCAAGGAATAGAAATCCTTCCATTCCCCACCATTCAGTCAGAAGCGAAATGTCTTCAAGGAAAAACAAAAGAAAAACAACAAAAAAAGTCCAGTTGCCTTTTGGAAAAAGCACCTTTGGGACAACCATGACCTGGATGACTGAGAATCTCCATAGACATCCTACTTTCTTTTCTTATTTGGTCTGAAAAGACTCAAAGACTCTAAGAAGTCATGGTTGATTTCCTGAGCTACATTGAGTGAGGAAGAATTGTCTTGGGCCACATATAAAATATATACTATAGTTACTGTATATAAATAACAGACTTCTTTTATTTTTTAATATTTTTTATTATCTTGTGGGGCTGCATAATTACCTGTCCAGGGCCGCAGGTGGCCTATGCTCCATGGGTTGGATACACCTGCTGTAAGTCATCAGGTGTAAGCACATTCTTATCTTCTGATTTTATCTTGTCCTAGAATCTAGAATCAGCCAGGTCTATCTTGATCTAGGTCATTAACTCTCATGCCCTAGAAATGCAAAGAGAAAGATTATGTTAAAGATTCAGCTTATAGGTTGAGAATAGACTGATGAGGAGAGGTAAGAACTCCAGTAAAAAAAAAAAAAAGTGGGGTAAACTCCTAATATCCTTGTTAGTGCTGACAAAAACAATCCACCAGTTTCCTGTGAACATGAGGTAGATTTGAAAAAAAAAATTACAGATCTCCTTATCATTTTACTCCCCATTCGTAATTATGGGCCCTTATAACGGAGATTAGAAGCCACAAGAAGGACTTTGCCAATCTGTCAGCTGAGTAACCTCTCAATAAGATAGTTAAGTTAATAATAACAATAATTAGTCATTTATAATAGTTAATAAGAAAAAGAAAGTTAAGAAGAAGCTGGTGACAGGGTTCCATACCATTTTAGATTTGGAAAACGAGGACAAAATATGGATTGGTTTCAGAAACTGAAAATCAACTAAAACAGATAAGGCGGAAACAGTGTGAACCGTGTTACTTAATATTTTGATGATTTATTCTGAATGAACTTGAAGGTTTTGAAATATCTGCAGAGGCAAACAGTATAGGAGGCATTTCAATAATTCTGCAATTTGTCCCTGCATAGCAACTTTTCAGTGATGAATTCTAGCCCAGATTTCATACTGATATATACTTCGTAAATACCAGCATTCATATCTCTCTAGAAATTTAATTGTGGGAATCCCAACTCAAGTATCTATTTCCATTTTCATATAAAGATGACGTGTTCTTGATGAGTATCATGTAGATTTGCCAACACAATATTTTAAGCAACTATTATTATACAAAATTCTGGATAGATATTTATAACTGTAATATTTGTTTTCCAGAGCCATGAAGGGTTTTTTTATTTAGTTTTAAATCTTCACTTAGAACATGCAAACAATATTAGTTATATATTAAACATTTTCTACCTGGCATGGGGATTTCTGCAGAAGGATATTTACTTAACAATGAATAAGAATGAATTAGTCAGTGAGAGTATGACCTACAAAAACTCATTCCTTATAGGCTCATTCCTATAAAATCTGAGCCATCCCAGTCATTTTCAATAGGGAGATATGCCAACAGTATATATCAAATGGAGCAACACAAGAAATGAATACAAGTTTCGTTAGCTTGTGGATTTACTGTAGCAAAACTAGAAAACTAAAAGAGTTATTTCTTTGGATATTAGCAGCTAAAAGTGTAAAATGCCTTTTACAAGAGCAGCAAAACGTTTGTAGAATTCTTTCACTAAAAATTAGTTTATCCACATTTGGTCTACATTTTTAGTAAAAGAAACAACAGATTATTTCATCTAATAGATTATTATGCAAATGACTTTTTTGGAATTGAAATATGGAATATGAATGTTTAAAATGTTGTGTTTCTCTTTACTATTGCAAATCTACTGTATTATGAACACGGTGCTGTTGTTTTCTATTCCATCATCTTTTTATTAACTTGTTTATTTGTTCTTATGTAGTTATTTTCAGTCACTGAAATGCAACAGCCAGTTTCAAATATTCTGAATGGAATGTGTTTCTTTAAACAAACACCAAGGTCCAAAAGCAATTCTTTCAAGTACAGTATTTGAGTAATATATGTTTGAATGTTGCTTTAACCTGCATATTGCTTTGTTACTGTTGCTGGACTGATCTTCTTGATGAATCCAATTTAATAGGTCAGGATGTGTCTCATACATCTGATGCTGCAGTTCACAAGAAAATAATAAATAATACAATGTGCTAGTTCCAGAAGGTGCTGAATCTGCTATAAGATTCTTTCTGACTTTTTGCCATCGCACAAACAGGACTCGCCTCCTACAAATCCAATAGGGTAAGTGAAACAGACAAGTTATGTCTCAATGCTGTTTTGCTTTGGTGGTTTAGGTTCAGCCAAAAGAGGCAGCCGGAACTTCACCATTGAAGGCAAGGCTGATCCATCTTGACCAGTGGTGATCTTGCCTTGAAAAGATTGCCTTCTATGCAAGGCATGACCTATCTGCAGAAATCCCTCTCTGACTCTCTCTGTAAATCAGAGTTCCCCAGCCTTTCCGGATTGGTGGCCCAGAGGGGAGGGGAGGGGTAAAGAGGGGATGGTTTTGTGGGAAGGGCAAGCACGGGCATGTGCACAAGCACCTGTTGCTCATGCAAGTGAGGCCCTGAGCATCCTGTGATGCTTGTGCGAGTGGCATCGTGAGCCCACATGACACTCGCACAGGTGGGGCTCCAAGCTCCCGCAACACTCAGTGAGTGGGGCCCCAAGCCCTTGCGACGCTCACGTGAGTGGGGCTGTGCATATGCGTGAGAACCAGCCAGCTTTGAGGGTGGGGCTTTGTTTAAATGCATCACTAGAGAAAAGTCTCCCTTTGAAGCTCCACACATTCCTACACAACTGTACCAAATGCTTGTGATTTCTAGAAAAGGTGCACCAAAGTCCTATGCAGGAATACTTTGAAGTATCACGCTGA
Organism: Azemiops feae; assembly: GCA_023970755.1. Classification (NCBI taxonomy): domain Eukaryota; kingdom Metazoa; phylum Chordata; class Lepidosauria; order Squamata; family Viperidae; genus Azemiops; species Azemiops feae. The sequence continues at coordinate 6,104,641 of JALGBA010004228.1, read as the reverse complement.
CTACTACTGTAATCTGAAGTATTTTCCCAAGTAGAGATGTTGGATTTTTCTAAATCATAAAGTTTAACTTTCCTTTAAACTAGGATGGGATCCTAAGCATATTTAATTGAAAATAAAACCTATGAAATGAAGAAAGAAAGAAAGAAAGAAAGAAAGAAAGAAAGAAAGAAAGAAAGAAAGAAAGAAAGAAAGAAAGAAAGAGAGAGAGAGAGAGAGAGAGAGAGAGAGAAAGAAAGAAAGAAAGAAAGAAAGAAAGAAAGAAAGAAAGAAGGAAAGAAAGAAAGAAAGAAAGAAAGAAAGAAAGAAAGAAAGAAAGAAAGAAAGAAAGAAAGAAAGAAAGAAAGAAAGAAAGAAAGAAAGAAAGAAAGAAAGAAAGAAAGAAAGAAAGAAAGAACCTATAGAACACAGGTGTCAAACTCGCCACGTCATGTGACGTGTCACGACGTATCACGACTCTTTTTGCATTGCCGGCAATGCAGTGGGCGTGCTTTCGGTACAATGAAACCAGCCTGCAGGCCAGCAGTTTGACACCCCTGCTAGAGAACATGAAGCAATGCATATGCTACTTACCCAAGTAATCTGAGATTTCAAGGTCCATCACCTAAATATCCTACTCAACTTCCAGAAGCATATCTTCAGAACACCATATGGTAATTACACCTTACTGTGATCCATGTGCATTGGATCAGAGTGGCACTTAATAATAGCTTTGCTGATAAACTTCTGATAGAAAACTCAGAACAAGAGAATTGGGTATTAGGAGAGGATACATAGTCAGGTCAGCGTGATTTTTTTTTTAAAAAAAAAAAAGTTGTTTCTGGCTGTTTGGTTAAAAAAGTACAAAATTATATTGCATTTACATAACCGCCTCAAAGTTAAAGAGGAGAGCAAAACACATCTAATGTTAATTAGATGAGCTTAGAGCTGAAATGGTGAAAATTTGATAACTGGAGGCAAAACTCTGTGACACTAATAGAGTCTGATTGAGAGAAAGATGGGGTCATTTTTTCCCCCTAGCAGTGCTTCAAAGATGGTTGAATTTCTCCTTAAAAATGTATTTAACATATAAGTGAACAGTGTTAATCCTCCAGTTGGTATTTGACTATAGCTTGCATTATCCCTCACCAGTCCCTTTACTAGCAATAGAGATGGGAACTGTACAATGTCTGGATGAGTCACATGTTGCCCTCACTGCTTCAGAGGATCAAGAGATGAGTTGGAAATAAATTGATTGCAGTGTCAGCATCAACTGTATCTTCATTGAAAAGGTATTTCACAACTAAATCACAACAAAGAAAACATACCCCCTTCTCATGGCTAAACAGAACTAGAATATCAAAAGAATTTCTCTTGAATAATATAAAGAATAAAGCTGATCCTGGAAGAAGCGATCCTTAGGCTTCTTCAGATTCTTGCTTGAGCTGCATGAATGTACCAATAGAAAAGAGTATTTGTAACTCAGTGTTGAACAGTGGGGACCTCGGTGATCTCTGAGCTTGGTGGTTTTCTTGCAGATGTTTCATTACCAAATTAAGTAACATCATCAGTGTTGCCTGCTATCTACAACACTGATGATGCTACCTAGTTTGGTAATGAAATGTCTACAAGAAAACCACTATGCTTGGAGAGCACCAAGGACCCCATACTACCTAGAGGTATTGATATCGTTTTCTTGACAGCAGGATGGAAGTGATTTGCCATTGTCTTCATCCGGATTCCCGAACCATTACTATTATTTTATAATAATATTAAATAAAAGAAGGAAAGGACATGCCCATTGTATTAAATTGAAGACAACTGCTGAAGTTTTATATCTTGACTTTTTGAGGGTAAATGATATGTCGTAATTTTAAGACAGATATGTTACATACGTAGCTATTTGAGCTCAGTTGGGAATAATGATTAGTCAACAAAGAAAACAGCTGAGTGGGGGAAAACAATTTAAGACAACTCTGGCTATATCTTGATCCATAGTGCAGATTCCTTGGAAAACAGCTTAGAACTTGAACATCTATAGCAACTATTACTAAAAAGATCATACAAGCATTAACCAGAATGCAAAATATGTGTAGCAAAAGGTGTAGAGATATAACAAGGAATTCAAATATCAGCAATTTCACATCCCAGTAGGTTCTGAAAACAAACAAATAAATCAGTAAACAGAAAGGGAGTTGTTTCCAACTCATTTGGCCTTTGATAACATCGCTGAAGGAGCCATATACTCATATTGTTATAATAAATGGGTGCTATTAAAGTTAAAGGCATACCAATGCTAACCATTCATAGCTGTACTAATTAAGAGTTTCATCAGAGTTTAAAAATGATAATCAAAGAGAAATGACTGAGTTTACTCACTTTCACTGATCAGCTCTAGCTGACCTCTGCTTCACTCCACTCCATCTTTTTGTTAAAGGGGAGAGTTTGACATTGGGATACTTTTGGTAAGTGCTATAGTTGGATAACTTGGATAACCAGAAAATTGGCGGAAATCATGGGAAAGATAATCAAGAATGTGGGCTTCATTTTGTTGTGTATGTTGTTGTTTTAAACCAGTTTCCTTGCAGGATTAGGCAAAAACACCAACATAAACTCTTTTCATTACCTGCTTGGATGAAAGCAAAAACGAATGTAAGTTGTTAGGTTATAAAAAGGAAAAGAAAGCCATTTTTTGAAACCTATCTTTGAAAAAAAAAAATAAGAGTAAAGTTTTTAACCATTGATAGTTCGTAGAAGCTTTCCTTTGACTGAATGGACATTGCTTTCTCAAGACTTTTAAAGGGTAGTCAGTAAAGTTGACCAAACCTGGTCTGTAAGAATTCAGATGATCAGCAGATGGAGATAGAGAAATGATGAAGAGTCTAGCTCTATGCTGCCATCTACTGATCACCCAAAGTTCTGCGGTCCAAATCAGGCAATCCTGGAGGTCTTCTAAAAAGTAGACTGACACAAATGCCCCTGCAATTAATATCCAAAGGAGACTGAGCAAGGTGAGGCCTCTAAAAGGTGAGATGAAAATGCAATGTTAATGTATGTTAAAGAGGAAATTATCCAATACATGGGGGATCATTATTAATGATTTCCTTATTGCAATTGACTCGGATCTGACCCCATCTTCGATATATTCATCAGAAGTTCATTGCTGCTTTCTACCTTAACATGACTGCATTCACCTGTTCTAATTTGATACAATACCCCTATATTGCTCTGACATATTCCAAATTTGAGACCTGGCATTGTAAACAGATGCTAGGGTTAACTACAGATAGACTGTAGCTCAAATTACCCACTGTGATGTGCCAAGAGGACTCTTAGTCCCAGGGCATCTTCCTTCTTTTCCTGGATTCTCTAAGCCCAGGAGTCCTTTCCCTTCATTCCCTCTTTTGAGTCTTTTTTCTTTAGATCAAGAGCTTCAGAGAGTCCCATCTCCATTTCTTATTTCAAGTACAGACTAGTGTAATGCACAGTTGCCTTTGATGTCTGTAAGAAGTTGCAGCTGGCAAAGAAGAGAACAGCTGACCCCCAACAGCATTGCATATCCAACAGCAAATTACATCAGCATCTGCTCTGGTTCTCTGTAGCCTCCTAGGCAGAGTTCAAAGTAGTTACTTTCCTCTATAATAGCCAAATTTATTTGGGCTAATAGCCAAAATTATTTGGGCTAAAAAGATTAGTTTAAAGACAATTTCCCTCCCCTGTTATGCTAAATTCTTAGATCTTCAACCAATGATCCAGGTTAGAAGAACGCAAAGCAAGTGCTGTTCAGAAGCTGTCCAGTCAACTGCATACTTTAAGTTATGAAGGTCCTAGTCTCGCTGTTTTATTAAATCAGTATCAAAATATTCATCTCACGCAAGAGAAAAAAAAATGCATTAAATCTTTTTAAAATCAGGAACTAAGAGGTATGCAATGGCTTGCTGTCAATAATGACTTATGCATTACTTTGAGGGGAAATTATACAGATCAGCTTTATGTAGATTCATATTCATTGCATTATTGTGCTGCCGTAGAAGAGAAGTTCAGACTTTTTATAGCAGGGTTGAAGTCCAAAGATCAACCATAAAATCAGTCTGGAATAATAGGAGCAAGTAAAAATTGAGAGAGGCCGTTTATTCCACTTGCCCAGGAACAACTGCGGGGTCTTCTTCTTCTTCTGGTGCCATATCCGTTATCGGACGTTGGCGATCATGTTGGCGATCCTGTTTTTATCAGCAGCCGCACGAAAAAGTGGTGCTGAGTTTTGTCCAAACCAGTCCCTTAGATTTTGAAGCCATGATGTTCTTCTTCTGCCTGGACCTCGTTTGCCTTCAATCTTTCCCTGGAGGATTAAATGGAGTATGCCGTATTTTTCTGGGTGTCGTGTCACATGTCCGAAATATTCTAACTTTCGTTTTTTAATTGTTTTGATGATTTCCCTTGGCTTTCCCAGGCGGCTTAAAACCTCCTCATTTCTGATCTTGTCCACCCAGCTTATACGTAACAGCCACCTGTAAATCCACATTTCAAATGCTTCTAGTCTCTTCAGGTGGCCTTCTGTCAGGGTAGTAAAAAAAATAAAAAATCAAGATGGTCACATATTTGAAGCCCCCTCTTCTTTTATATGCTTGCAACACACATTTAGAAAGAAATTAATTTGATCACCAACTTGCACCCACCATCTTGTTTTTAGTCCCTCCACCGATATTCCTGCACTTGTCCACAGGTGCCACTAAATATCTTGGATTGTGGAGCACAACATGCGTATATGTGAGAAAAACTTAAAATCAACTACTTGTTTCAAAAACTAAGAATAATAACATACCCAGCGCTGGATTATTTTAATAGGGACATCTTTATTTATTCTTAATTCCTTCTAAATCCTTTGGACAGTCAGGATTCAAATTGAGGGAGCAGCAGGTTTATGGCTCTAGTAGATTCCTGCACTCGGCATGGAGTTCTAAACGAGGTCCAAGCCTTAAGTAGGATGACTCCATGGAAAGGCAGAGAACAGACTCGATGTTTATGATGTGCTAGAATTAATTTGGGAAATAATGAAAATTTCAATAGGCAGGAATCATTCTACATTAAATATAAAACTATAAAAACTCTGTAATATTGTATGGGTGCTCCTTCAAAACAAGTATCATTCAATGCCATCAAGATAATTTATTTATGATGCAAAACTATGCAGTTAAAATACAGCCCTGCTGAATTGATTCTTTCTGTGATTAGGACTTTAGTTGGGCAATTTTAACTAGGGCAGTTCCATGGAAGAGTTTCCAATGACTATCTGCCATATGAAGATAATTTATGTAAATATATGGCATCCCTTGGTTACTGATGCACAACAACTCATTACCTTGGAATGATTGCTGGCATTTGCACATGGCCTGATTAACATGAAAGGTCAAGATTACTCTTACTAAAAGCCTTTCCAAAAAAAGAAGAACCTACCACTGCTTTGTAATTATGATTGTGCAGTAGAATGAATGCATTGATGCTTTACATTTACTTTTTAAATGTATATGTCTTTTCTCTAGGAGCCTGATATGAGAATATGCCTTCAGTTTATCCCTAAAATGACACCTCTGTGAGGAAGGATGGACTGAAAGTGAGGAACTGGTACAAAATCAGTCCCATGTTGAGGATAGATTTGAACCCAGGTCTTGGTCCAGCACCCTAACCACTATCCCACACTGTCTCTTTACAATATACATTGCATATTTGATAGGGAGGGGTGTGGAAATAGTAGTTTTTGCTGAGCGCTATTAACTTCTGCTAGTTAGGGCAAAGTTAAGGAAGTTAAGATTAGTTGTACCTCTTGACCCAAATCTCGTTCATTACCAATGAGAGGAAGAAAATATTATGGCAACTCCACAGCTTATGCTTATCGTGGTAATGTATCTAGATTGCAACGTTTAGTCATAGAGACTTTGTTTTGTATACTCTGAAGCATTTAATAAATGTTAAGTAATATTCTAATATGCAGGTATATCAGACCTACGCTATCCTTCCTTTCAAAAATGTTATTGTATACTTTCCAACTCATGTTATATGCAGGATTATATAGACAGTGCTTCCTATTGAAGTAAGTCTTCACAATAAAATAAATTAAAATGGAGACACGGTGAAGACTCAAGTTCATCCTGAAAACTTTGTGGCTGAGCAACTTAGAATATTCTGCTCAAGCTGAGCCCTCTGTCCACTGCATTCAGTCAATCTTTGATTGTCATAAAGGAAAAGTGAAGATAAGAGAGTGCAAAACATACCAGAACATTCTCTGAATGAGCTATACTATAATACTGTCATCTTTAAGACTATTGTAGGCCGTTTGGAAGCTTAAGCTACTATATTGAACACCACTGTTTCTCAATATTTACCAAGAGTACAGACATACTGTGTATGGGGAGTAAAGCAAATAATGCCACCTGTCTTATCAACAGGCTTCTAAACAGCTAAGGTTTGCATTGCTTAAGTCTAGGCCATAACTCCACGGGGATCACTGATAAGACATTCATATGTCTGCTTACCCAGTAAGAGTTACTGGGAAAAAGTTTGGTTCCAAAGTACCTTCCTGAAACCTTCATAATGTGTCATGAGGACATGAAACTAATTTGAGCACTTAAACAAACGATATATGACATTTTTCTAAACATATTATCCATTTATCGATTTCAGGTCTCTTCCCCAGGCTGAGCAGATATGGTGGGAGTTCTGAACAGTGTTAGCTTGCCACCTGTTTTCTTTCCTGGTTAGACAATTGCAATTCAGGCTACATGGGGCTGCCCTTGAAGATAACCTTATGGGTATCCTCTTGATTTTTGTATTGAATCTTGTTTTATGTTTTAATATTGTAAGCTACCTAGTATCTAGCAAATAGGGAGCTTATATATCCACACAGATAAGTAAATGCTGCTGTCCATTCAAACAACTCCTTACTCAAGGCCATCAAATTCACTTATTTGCTTCTCACACATGAGAGACTGTGAGAATCTAACTGCATGGTTTGACCCTATTACCCAAATGGTTCTGTTTGGCTTTCCAGCGAAGCAACATATTTGGTGCTATTTATATATTTTGTTCCCAAGGTTTTAGTACTTTCCTTTTATTGTTTTGGGTGAAGTCAGAGCCCGTACTTGTCCTTCAATTTAAACAAACAAAGCAGCTTTCAAAATACAACTGGGGGAAGGCCCAGGTCTTTATAACAATGAACTGTGCAATTGTCTCCTTCTCAACTCCGACACACTGGGACTGCACATCCAGTCAGAATTTTGCTCTGGGCATTTTTTTCTTCTGAAGGAAGTCCACAACCTGATTTTTTTCAAAAGTAATTGCACAGAAAAGCAGAATGAAATGGTGTACTGTCAGTAGACAGACAAACTGACAGATTGACCAATTAAAAGAAATATTTTTGGATCATTTTTTTTCCCTTCAGGAAATGTGGCTCTGTCAGAACCTGTAGTCAGCCAAAGAAAATGAAACAGAAAATGTAAGGGACCTGGGGAAAACAGCTGATGCAAATGTTTTTACGGCAAATGGGGCATAATAGAAACATTCATTCTGTGTTAACAATCTTTTTTATGATTGAGGTTGGTGTAAACTCTTGTCTGCTGGGAACAAAGGGTAGGGATAGATCTATTAAAATGGCCATTTCGCAACCTCGAAGTGACCACAACAAGAGGGAGGGATGCTCAGAGAGCAAAAGAAGATTGCATTAATGCTGCAACCACAGCTTTTAAATCCCAAGATAAAAGGATGTCTGAGGGAAAATGGAAGATGGAATTTATTTGAGGATTAGCATAAGTATGAAGAGGTTCTAATCTCTATGAAGGGCCATTAGAATTAGAATTTCAGACACTTATTGGATGGGGTCTTTATCTGCACCTCACTTTGATATTATCTGTTGAAGTGTTTATATAACACCAGGAAAGGATAAAAGGGCTACTACTAGTATGTGATGGCAATGAAAATGAAAATTGCAATGGTGGGGACCTAGAATTATGGGTACATTTGGGTAACCATAGGTTAATATGTTTTGCAAAGAGTGATCTTTATTTATAGCAAACACCTGCCTCAAGCAATTTGAATACAAAGTTGCATACAGACATCATTGGATGGCTGGTGTTGGACTAAAATAAAATAAAATAAAATAAAATAAATAAAATAATAAAATAAAATAAAATAAAATAATATAAAATAAAATAAATAAATAAAATAAAATAAAATAAAATAAAATAAAATAAAATAAAATAAAATAAAATAAAATAAAATAAATAAAATAAAATAAAATAAAATAAAATAAAATAAATAAAATAAAATAAAATAAAATAAATAAATAAAATAAATAAAATAAAATAAAATAAAATAAAATAAAATAAAATAAAATAAAATAAAATAAAATAAAATAAAATTAAAATAAAATTAAAATAAAATTAAAATAAAATAAAATAAAATAAAATAAAATAAAATAAAATAAAATAAAATAAAATAAAATAAAATAAAATAAAATTTGTTCTTGGTGCAGATTATGGAACCATGAATTACTGATGTCAAACATACAGATTAAACTTAGAAAACTGAAAGGAACCAGGTATATCAAGAGGGTACAATGAGAGTGTAGAATCAGAATATAAGTTCAGTGTAAAAAATAGAATTAATATATTTAACATATGTGAAAGAGAATCTGAGGAGCTATGGGAAAAGAAAACCAAAAGGGGGGGGAGGAGTCAAAATTTCAAAGAGGAAAAAATCCAATTAGCTTTAGAATAAGTTATGGTCCCACTCAATCTGGCAGAAGGGGCATGCTGTGGGCCCCATCAGTCAAAGATTTTCAGCTGGTGGGGTCTAGGAGGAAAGCCTTTCCTGCTGTGGCCCCATTTTTTGGAATATCCTGCTGCCTGAGGTGAGGTCTGTACCCACCACTTTGTCCTTCTGGAAGGACATTAAAACTTGGCTCTGCCGGTTGGCTTGGGGTCCAGACAAGGGCCCTCTGTGTTGGAGACAGCTGGTGGACTGATAGACAAAATGCCACTACTATACCATTCTTGCTTTTAGTTTCTTATTTTTGTACCTCGTGTGGTTATTCTTTTAATATTTATGATTTTAATTGTAAATAATCCAGAGTCATTTTGCAGAATGAGATGGGCAGCATATAAATTTAAGGAATAAATAAATAGCCAGGATGAAAGCCTTGGGTAACAAGGAAGTAGGATGCTTAACACAAACTGTCAATGTCAAGAAAAGAAAGGGCGAGTAAAAATATTGAAGAATAACAGTGTACAAAACATTCTGAATTTGACGTGTTTCAAGCTTGAAATGCCCTGTTCTGAGCTTGACATATCTCTTCCAACCTTACAGGAGGTATTCCAAGCTTGAATCCAATTTCAAACTTAAAAACACCTATTTCAAGCTCAGGTGCACAGATGTTTCAGTTCAAAACACTTCTGGATGGTCAAAACAACTTGCTCAAAACTTGAAATACCTGTTTATAGCTGAAAATAGAGTGTCCTGAGTTTCAAAATGTTGCACACCTCTTCAGAGGTAATCATGGCAAGAGATCTGATAGAGGCATATGAGGTCAAAGGAAGAGAGAAAAAATGTATTGCAATCCATTATAAAGCAGGCTACAGAAAGGCAGGCAATTGACCTGTAGTCAAATAGGAAATCTCCAGATTGAGATATATTTATTTAATTCTTTCAAGCTGTAGGAACAGAAACAGTTAAAATGCTAACAGCTCTGTGTCCAAAAATTGTTGATGTACCCAGAATGAAGAAGCGAAAGATGCAAAAGTAAAAATTCGTGACTGTTTTAAAAGTCTGCTTCAGAAGAAGGAGGAGGAGGAGGGGGGGAGGAGGAGGAGGTGATGATTCAACACAACAGTGTTCCAATATTTGAGGGGCTGTCACAAAGATGAGGGGGGCAAACTATTTTCCAAAGTAACAGAAGGCAAGACAAGAACCAATGGATGGAAACCAATCAAGGAGAGAAGCCACCTAGAACTAAGGAGAAATTTCCTGACAGTGAGAACAATTGACGAGTGGAACGGCTTGCCTTCGGAAGTTGTGAATGCTCCAAATTTTTGGAAGTTTTTAAAAAGAGACTGGACAGGCACTTGTCTGAAATGGTATAGACTCTCCTGCTTGTGCAGGGAGTTGGATGACCTCTAAGGTCCCTTCCAACTCTGCTATTCTATGTTCTATGTTAGAAGAAAGAAGAAGGAAGGCGGGGGGGAATACATATGCATTGTAGGCCACCTAGAATGACCTCTAAGTGAGATGGTCAGCATATAAATTTAATAAATAAGCACATATACACATATATGCACACATATGTTAACTATGATCCCATATCCTATTTTTGTCTGAAAGTTTACTTTGTGTGTGTGTTATGTACACGTATACACACACACACACACAGAGGCAGCTTTCAGAAAAGACAGAGGGATATGAAATCATACAGCTAACATAAGACGGATAATGGAGAGATTAAGAAACTTATTTTTTGCATCATTCGCTACGGTAGAGCCAAAATATGGAAAGCATTAAACCTAACATGTATACTAGAACACCTGATTAGCCTTCTGAGAAATCTTCACAGGGAACAAGAAAATACAAAAGAACCATCCAATCAGTCTCAGACGAAATAAGGTTGATGGCTCCCTTGAGAAATTCACGTGACTGATGCAAGTAAATGAAGGACTAGAAAAAAAGGCTGTGCTTGGCCAGGTTGAGAGACAGGAAGCAGGCAAGACAATGGACAATGTGAATATAGAGAGGATTAAAGAAATAGTTTTGGAAGAGCTACAATGTAATGCTGGGGACAAGTCAGGACAGCAAACACGCATCCATTCTGTCACCAACAGATGGGATTTATTTGATGGCATCTAACTACTAAATAATCAATAAAATATTTTTTTTCTTAGAAATGTTTCTAATCCCATCAATCAAACCAGTGTAATTATTTCATTATTCCAACATTATTTCATTATTCGAACCATACCATAACCCATACCATTTCTTTTGGTTAAGCACATTTTCCCATAATTTATTTAAAGCGCTGGTTCTTAAACCATTTGACCCAATTATGCCTTTTCCCCATCTCAAATAATATAATTGCCTGCTCAAAAGACCCAGACACTTTTATTTTACATAAGCACATTGGCAACAGCAGTTGCAAACTGGACCCTCAACTCACAAACAAGCAATTACAAAGTGCTCCATTACCCAAGAATAATTACCTCCAGTTTAAGAACCACTGATTTAGAGGCACGTTTGAATTAATATGACCCTCAACTCACAAACAAGCAATTACAAAGTGCTCCATTACCCAAGAATAATTACCTCCAGTTTAAGAACCACTGATTTAGAGGCACGTTTGAATTAATATGAGTTTTAAACCATAATATGGGTTTCAATTTGCATTATTCACTTGACTAAAACATAAACAGTGGTCCACAAGCCAATAGTGCCTTGATTATATTTCCATACAATAAATAAGATTCAAAACCCAATCAGAATCTATCTAGCCATTTCTTTCCCTCTCTCCCTCCCTCTTTCTTTTTCTTTCTCTCATCTATCTATCTATCTATCTATCTATCTATCTATCTATCTATCTATCTATCTATCTATCTATCTATCTATCTATCTATCTATCTATCTATCTATCTATCTATCTATCTATCTCATCAGAACAAACATTGGTAATATTGACAACTTCCAATTACTTCTCTATGCAATAGATGAAACAAGGAAGTTTGGATAGGTAGCAGATACCTATTGCTAATTTTGTGAAGATACATCATTACACTATTGATCAATATCTTATTATCCAGCTTTACAAAGCCCTCCTAAAAAGCTTTCATTCATGACTGTTTCATGAGAAGGCCTTAATTCAGTGGCAGAGTTTACACACTGTGCTAAACCATGGTTTGTTAAAACCATTGCTTGGGAACAAATCAGAGTGACTGGTTTTGTACCAAGATTAATTCATAAAACTTTACACACACTATTGACTGGTTTCACGCAATAATGTTCCCTGCTCTACTCTGTGGTGGGCATTGATATGGCCCTCACATAGAACAATCATAAATGGGATATTTCCACATAGTTGTCTTATATCTGGCTGTAACCTGAAAGAGTTCTTATGTGCTGTAAGGGATTCAGATATAATAACAATTCATGTATTATACACAGTTGTTTTGCTAGAGGAAGGAGTAGCACATAAAAAAGCTTTTTCAACAAACTGGTGGCCCAAAAGTTGAAAATGAAAGAAAACAATATCGCTGTTACAACAAGGTGCAAGCACTGCTGCTATCAGCAAGGGAATCCACAGTGGGCTGGCTGCCATCTTGACATTTTTTGCACCTCTCCTCCCTCTCTATTTCCCCTTCCCCCTTCCGATGGTCACCCAAGCTGCAGACATTCTCAGAGGAAAAGCCGATAACTTCTGGCAATCTCTGAATTCTTTTAGATTTTCTACATTTGTGTTCTAAAATCTTCCTCAACTATAATTCACTTCCTGGGGAATAAAACTCCTCAGTGAGTAAATACTCCAACAGACTGCTTTATTTACAGTGAGGTTTTGATCTTTAAGGATCAAAACAGCTTTACTACTTCTCTGGAATATGAATATAAAGCCTTGCTTAACCAAAATATTATTTGCCTTAACGAACAGACGTTTCGAGTACAACAGATTTTCAAACCAATTTGTCTTACTTGTACAAACGTGCGCTGTTGTTTGTTTTGTTTTGTTTTTTGTTTTTTTGAAATTCAGTTTATGGCCTCAAAAGTTGTTTCTTCTTCCAGGGCTGGTTAGATTTCTCTTTATGTAAGTTGTGCAAGTTGTTTTAAAAGAAAACGAAAAAAAAAACCTCTAATCAACGTTCTGTTTGAAAGAGCACTAGTAACTCTTTTGGCATGTAGAAGAGAACAAAAGGAAATGGGGTAGATTCATCCTGGAAGTCAGACAGCATTTGCAGTGTTCTCTGGATATTATAGGGTAGGAAGACACTAGCCCAATCCTATTTTTAAAGACCTGCCTCACGCAAAAAAATCCTACCAAATTCAGAAGGAGCATTGTGTGAGAAAACACTACACAGGAATAAGCTTGCATTCTTTTTCCATGTTTAAAATGACATGCTGTACTTGGCAGTTGTTCAAGTTTTGACTTCAGCTAAGAGTCTCTACCATGCCCAGCAGCAATAAGGTGATTTAAGGACAAAGAAGCAAGCTGGGCTCCTCACTGTGAGACAAATCTAGATTTTCACCTTGCTTTACTAGGCCTAAATATAGGACAAGCACAAAGATACTAGAGGGGGGAAAGGAAAGTAAATAAAAGGAGTGGGGTGGGGTGGGGAATGGGGGTCTGTTTTTGCAGTGAAAAAAAAATGTTCTTGCTAATGCTAGATTAATTCTAGCTCTGTTTGGTGACAACTGCATATCATTCCATGAGAACCAGGAAACAAAATGGGTTACCTAAACCCATGCTGAGAATTTTGAAAGCAAGTATAGGTTTTCTGCCAAAATGGTTAAAGTGGCAGCTTACTACTTACTAATCAGCTGCCACAGTGGATTGTAGCAGGCCAACAGATAAAGACTGTCATCTTAAAGACATTCATCTTTAAGGTGACTGTCTACCTCAGGGGTCCCCAACCCCCGGTCCGTGGACTGGTACCGGGCTGCAGCATGCCAGCAACTGGGCCACACAAACAACCAAAGCCCCATCCGCGAGATGCAGGCAGCACACAAAACCATGCCCCTTCCGGGCCATGGAAAAACCTCTCTCCACATAACCGGTCCCTGGTGCCCCAAAAGTTGGGGACCTCTGATCTACCTTACTGTTTGGCTCTATTTTCCACACTAACAACGCAAATGTTTCCAAACAAAGCTACTCACCCTTTTAACTTCAAAAGGTGCCTATGGAACTCATGCAGAACCTAGAGACATTCTTGTAAAATAAAAATTATGTAACTTCTCAATTTAAAAAAAGAAGAAAAGTTTTTTTTTAAAAAAATTAAATCACTTACAGAACTTAGCACACACCAAAGAAATGGTTGATGGTCACGTTAACACCAAGCAGGCGTTAGGCTGCTACCTCTTCTGTGAAAGACTTGAGAGACATTGAGGGACTTTTTTCAGTGCAGTTATTTGACATTTCTCCAAAGCTTAATAGGTTTTATAACCTTTAAAACTGTCCTTGGATAGTCAAAATAAGGGTGTGCAGCTAAGAATTTCTTAGGAACCTCTTACGATTATATTTCTTATGGACTGAGGAGAAGATGAAGAAAAGGTCCTAGTACAGCAGAACAGGCCACGGCCAGGTGCAGCTGAAAAAATACCCAATTTCTATTCAGCTTGAAAGGAGCAACTCATACATTGCTAAGCATTAATGATGAAATAATAGGGGAGATACATCATTCAATATTATTAGGAAGTATCAAGCTATTCCTGTTGAAAAGGTTTGTAAATGTCGAAGTCTAACTGAAAGAATAATTAGACATTTTCTTGTTGAAAATGATAGTTACCTAAATGCAGGGACCATCCCCTTACAAAAAAAAAATGTTCACTAAGCCAGCAGCCCCCAACCTTTTGGACACCAGGAACCGGTTCTGTGGAGGAAGGTTTTTCCACAGACTGAAGGGAGCATGGGGCTTCACTTGTTTGCGTGGCCTGGTTTCTGGGACTCCTACACTAAGCCATTGCAGTGTAGTGCAGTATTTCTCTTGGACAGGAAAGTAATAGATTCATAACCTCGTGCAGCTATGAAATTCGTTGAGTATCTGCCAATCATTATTGTTTTCTATCCTCTTGGGCAACCATCCGATATGTCAAATCTCAAATTTCAAGAAATTATATAAGAGTAAAGGAATTAAACCTGGCCTTTCCTAAGACTGTGAGAAATCTATCCCTTTGAAGGACTTCAAGACTGCATCTGCATTTTTTTCCATCTGTAGAAAATGACAGCCAGAAGAAAAGTGTTGAATGAACGGAAGCCTCGCTTTCTAAACAAAGATGATAGATCTCCAAATGTTCTCCAATCACACTGACTTTGTAGAAGATTGTTGAGTCTTGTATTAAGCTTTGCTCTACTCTGATCTTCAGTGTTTGTTATTTTTCTCATCCGAGTATAGGCATGTCAAAGGAGCTTTTGTGGAAACAACGAGATGGGTTGTTTCTTTGTTTTGTTGGCTCTTTTAGTATTTTAACCAATCATCATTCTTCCAACCACTCTCCAGCTTTTTAAACCTTTTCTGAAAATCTTTCTTCTTCCATCCCAACACATCCATTCATAACTTGATTCTGAGCTTTCATGTCTGGGTGCTGCTCTCTCCCTAACTCAGTGATGGCGAATCTTTTAGACACCGAGTGCCCAAAAACCCGCTCCACCCCACCCCTGTTCCACCACCACCCGTCCACCCCACCCCTCCTCTGCCCCCCGCCCCACCCACCCGCAGGGCCACCTACAGCTTCCACGGCCCGCCGCAGCAGATCACCCAAGCGGCGCTGCAGCGCCATGGCAGCCATGCCTTCCGCCCGTGCCCCACAGCATCATCTGCGCACAATGGGGCGCGAGGGCTGAGTCTTGTCCCTGCTGCCTGGCTGCCATATCCTTGGCTACGCTGCTTTGCGTGGGCCGCACCCAGGGGCATCTCTCCTCGGGGGGGCTGCTGATGAGGAGGGTCCGCAGGAGAAGGCGGGGCTGGGCGATGGCTCGCGTGCCCACAGAGAGGGCTCTGCGTGCCACCTCTGGCACACGTGCCATAGGTTCGCCACCACTGCCCTAACTAGTTAAAATGGAGTAATATGGATGCTACCTTTTCCCTGTTCTGTGTTAATCAGCTCTTTTTAAAATTAATTTAAAAAAATCCACTATTTTTACAAATTCCAAAGCTCTTCTCATTCTTTCTTTCTGGTTTGTGGCCTCTCACCTTGTTGTGAATTATATTTAGCTCACTCTGATTGATGCACAAGTAAAGGCAGATTTATTACTGGCATCATCCATCTTTTAGCCAACCATGATCAGAACTAAAGTCCCAAATTGGCAAGCAAGAACAGTATTTTGGAACACACATGGCAGTTTCATCTCGGTTCTAAAGATGCTGCTAGTAGTAACCAACTGATTTCCAGTGCAAAGAAATGTCTCTTATTAGAAAAGGCAAAGGGCAGCGGGGGAATTGAATTCCTGAAAATGGCAGCTCCAGTACTGGAAGAGATCAGTGAAGGATCTTGCTAGAATAGATATTATATTTGATCTTGGTTAAGGTTCTCCATCATTATATTCTTCCTGGCCCAAAGTTTTCTTTGATTTAATTCCAAGGGAAGGTCTATAGTAAAAACAAAGGGAATCCTCAATAGATAAATAGTTGCTTCTTATCCTTTGGTCCCTCTTTTCCAATATTGCTTTGAGAAGCAGGTGTTGTCCCTGGAGATAATTCTCTGCAGCTGTCAGTATGCATAATGGGGTAAGACAGGAAATATCCTTGCCCCTCTACTTTTAAACTTGCGTATCACCCACTCTATCTCAGAACCTCTTTATCTCCACTCATCACCTCCCTATATTAAAGGGCATGTGCTTCTAGCTTTTTTATGTCAGTGACATGATCTTGTCCATCTTCCAGGTAGAAATGAGAAAGCTTTGGCTTTTGTTTGTACAGAGGAAATAATGTTGCTTTAGAATTTTTGTGTTGGGAGATTCTTAAGAATACTATGAACAGTCAAAAGAACAAACAAATAAACACTGAACAAATTGGTCAGAGTTATCACTTAATGCACAAATGGCAAGGATCAAATTGTCATATTTTGGAGGCATTGTGTGAAACTCAACTCTCTTGAGAAGTCTGTACTGTTGGGAAAGATGAAAATAAAGGAAAGAAGAGTATGACCAGCAACAAGATGGATATATTCACTGAGTCCAACAATTGGGGCACTATTGGGAGACCTGAAGGTCAGGTTGGGGACAAATCATCCTGAAGAAGATCTATCTGGTGACTAAAAGTCAACATTGATTTGATGGCAGAAAATTAATCAATCACAAAATATTGTACATAATTGGCACATTTCTTACCAAAAGCAATTTTATATATCTACATATAAATATAAGCACTTAATTGTTTAAAGATGTATTTTTATGTTAAGTGGCAACCATGTTTTCAAGTGACATCTTATTTTGAGAAAAGGAAACAAGTTAGAGATGCATGTCTAGGTTTTAAAAAATCAACATGTAAAGAAACTTGGCAAGCAAACTTTAACTCGTCCTCTTGGCAGGATTTATACAAATTGCAAAGTTCATCCAGTTCTATTACAAAGTTTAAAAAAAGAGAACTATTTATGGATTTCCCATGGTAATTATGGAAGGTATAAACCTAAATTCATTCTGGAATTAAAGCAGGTTGCCTTCCAAAGTAGGAAATCAAGATCTTATAGTTGGTGCATATTTTTATTGTTGGTTTTTACAGAATTCTTCTGATGCTAAAACATGAAGAATATATGAAAAGTAATCATCTGATTTTCTTGGGGAGAGGACAAAATATATACCATACAATATTATGGTGTTATTATGAACATTTCTTGCTCCGTTAACAGTGTTTTCACATGTACATCATGAATATGGTTTTCCTCTTCTGGATTTATAGTCTTTAATTTTCTATGATAGTTTATTCCTGGCTGTATTTAAGAATTTACTCCTGCCTGACTACAAGCCGCTGTTAGATCCTATCCTTTTCTTTCAATTTATACTTCTATTTTTGTTTGCCAGGAAAATTCTATTACTCTCTATTGCCTGATTAAAACTAAATATTAAAGCTCTTCCGGAGCAAAGAAAAATATTTTATAATGTCAACCATATGTTAACATTAGATGAAAACAAACAGTTTTCTGCACTGAATATAGGACTGTCAAGTTGTTTTGGTAGAGAAAAAAGTTTTTTTAAAAAAAAATATTGCAAAAATGCCACCTCCTTAACGGACATTCATGCTTCCTCCACCTATAAAACATGCAAGAGAATTTTGCATTTTAGTCAGATTTATTAGCAATCCTCAGCAAAGGTGGAAGAGGACATCAAGTTCCACCACATAGACTACTTTATGATTTTACAGATACTTCAAGATCAGAGTGTCCAAGATATCTGCATAATACAGCCATTTAACTATTCAAAATAATGTTCTCAATTAAAAATTTGACCCAGCTTTCCTCATATGCCTCAAGTACACAGTGGGTTTTTATATCCAACTTTTTAGTCCCTGACATAAAAAGAGAGATCTTCTCTTCCAGCAAGTCCTTCTTTAGTTGTTTAGATGGATACCATGTTTAAGCCAGGAAAACTGACTTTACCATAATATATACCGGACTTCTTACATATTGAGTTGGGTAATGAAACATACCACTCAGCACCAAGAACTCCACAGTTCAGCCCTAAGCTACATTTATAATACTTACTGTACTCTCTTCTATTGATATCAAGAACAGTTTAATTTGTGAATTGGTCCACTGCTATCTGGCATACATGATTTAATAATTAACAAGTTATAACTTTTATTGATCCAGTCTGTCTTTAAAATCCTGGGAGCTGGCCTTAGAACTTCTTCTTCTTTTTTTTTTTACAAGTCATGTGCATCTGTTTTGAGAACAAACTTGAGCTAGACATTTTTAAGTTTATTAGTCACTAATCGTGCAAATGGGGAAGTATTAAGATGGGACTGGTCTTAAAAGTTCCATTGGCAAGTCTAATATTCTGGATGTGATGAAAAAAAAAAGATTGGATAAATTCACGAAGGACAGATCTGGCAAAGATCTCTTGGTCTTGAAGACCCCATGTTATCTGAGGGCTGTGGAGTAAAACAATGGGAACATGATATGGTTCCATTTCCTGCTTCTGGCTGGTGGTGTGAGAAACAGAATGATGAACTAAGATCGTTCTTGGCCTGATCTGTTTATTTATTTTTTAACGTTATTTTTTTCCTTTGTAACAATAATGCACACCTGCTTGTGAACCATTACAAACTGATATTCTGACTTTAGCAACTGTAATACAGTTTTTTACAATCTCCTCTGTAAAAAAAAAAAAATCAGCAAAAAAACCTGGACATTTGTTGATAAGACATTCAGATGTAACAGTTCTGAGAAATCATGAGAAATAGCCAGTAGTACTACCAAACCCAGAAAGATACAGGATATCAGCAACAGCTACCTGGCAAAACTGGAGCAGGAGGGGTTGAATCAGCATTTGTAAAATAACACTATAAACATAACCAGATGTCTAGGCAATTTTGTGCCCTTTCTACAAGATTTCTCTATAACCCACTGAACAAGCACATTTTATTTGATACAATTCCTTTCTCTTTCTCCAAGATTGAGTGTGCACACATAGTTAACATAGTTAATAACCGACTTAGTCTTTACCAGTAAGTTTGGTAAAACACAATCATATTAACCATGTTAAGAAACAACTTTTGGGAATACAAATCCCCTGTTCACTTCCGGCAGACCAGTCTGGTGCCCCAGAGCCTTTGAATCGGGAGAATACTGGCAAGGCTTCATTAAAATCCCTGTTGTTTAGGCAGGCAGCAGTAGACATGGCTTGATTGTTATTACATGGCTTAGTTATTAGACAGTATTTTGGAGGTATAGCCTGTGAGTTCAAGCTTTGGCATAGAATTTTGTTATAGTGAGACTTGTTTTATAGAGGCCTTGTTTCTCCTATTTTTCTTGGAGAATTGACTTTGCAACTTTGGAAATTATCACCCAGTTAATTGGATTTGTTATTTGACACATGGCTAATCCACAATAGCCCAGGTTGCCTCAATGCTTTTGTATACCACTTTTAACTATGGTTTGGTGGCCATATAACACACTGACTCCTCTATTGATTCAATCAAACATGTGATGCAAACTTAATCTAAGTAATAATTTTTGCTAAAGCGTTGCTTACTCAGATAGTAACTAATTCTTCCAATTCTTCTCCACAAGAGCATCTCTTCAGTTTTTATACTTTTAGTAAACAGTACTTTCTGCCTTTTCTCTGTAATCATAAGAAATTTGTTCCAAAACTCAGACAGCTGTTGCTTTAATTACATTTCTGCCTTTTGATAAACTGCCAATTCACCAATTACCAAATCCATCATTTTGAAGTTTTCCCATAATTAAGCATTACCTTCCAGCATTACTTTGCTTCCATCATTAAACACTATTTAATTTTAAATACCTAGAGTATATAACCTATATAGAAATAGAAGGTCCAGTTATGGATTTGTCTCACCAACTTCATTGTTTATTCCGAAAAATGGAGCAAGTTACAGAATAAATTACACAAAACAAACAAAAGTATACTAATTAGGTTAATTTTAAAGGCCACTGAAATCAACTCTTTCATGAAATAGTCTGCAGCACTAAAATCTGATTTCTGTAACCTGTTTGATTAAAAATAAGGGAAAGATTGTATACCTTTTAATAAAAATTTACATGTCCTTAGTAATAGTTGCAAACTATTCAGTCATGAGAAAACATAATATAATACAGCCATGAAAGACTTCAGCAGAATAAATTAATATAAACACACAACTCTATACAATTTACATCAATATTGCAAAACTTACAAGAAAAAAGTAGACCTGTATGTTGCAACAAAAAAGTGTTGTAAAATACATAAGAAATATTTCTGAGCTCCGAAACATTTGTAATTGTGACTAAGATCTTGAAGACAAAAGAGATACATAGTAGGTGATTGAAAGTAAATGATGAAAAATTCCAAGATTCCAAAACTAATACAAGTTAACACCAATTAATTTTCAGTCTTAACAGAAACGCAGATCAGTGAAGTATTCCTATATGTTTGAAAACCTAGTTCTCAGCAATATACACCTACACGTATAAATCCATTCCTATACAGTATATTAGCTTGAAAGGGCCATAGCCATCTGCCCTTGAAAACATTTTTCAAAGTATTCCCTCTCACTGAAGAAGTGCCATTCAGACAAAGAAGCAGAATAGAAACCACAGTCATATTCCTTGGTTTGATCAAACGCAGAGAATGGATGGGCCTGCACTCTGTCAGTATCACCAGGTCCGAGTTGTATTTAGAGCAAAAGAAGAGATAGCCCACTTATCATTTTCTCTGCCCTTTTGCATTATATATTTTCCAAATGAGAAACTCTTATGATTTTTCAGTTCCATCTCTAACGCCCCAGAAGTGAGCAAAATATGTTCTAGAAATATGCATATTGCATAAATAAGATGCGTGCATTGGAAAATGTAAATCTATATGTGAATGAAAATATAGGTATGGTCGGTAAAGTGGTGTGGGCACCAGCACCATTTAACGACCTTGGAGTCCCATTTGACTATGACTGATCAGCATTTGCAAGGAGGTCTCAGCAAAAGCAAAGGGGCAGTGCAATCAAACCCACCCATCCCTTTGTGTGTGCATGCATGATGTCGACACACATACAAAGGAGGTAAACCTTTGTTCATGCTGCCACACATGCCTCCTGGTTGATTTTCATACCTTCTACAGACACTGGCGATGACCACCATCATTAATTGCTCATTTGAGATGGAAGTAATCAAAACTATTGTAAAGAACCACAAATAAGCATTAAAAAAATGCCCTCCTAAATCATCCAAATTCCTGCCCACCCCACCCCCCCAAATATCCAGGCCTCGCTGATATATGATGTGGATTTATTTATCTATTTATTATTTTGTTCAATTTCTTTTGCTGCCTTATCACAATTCTCTGGGTAACTCACCAATGAACACCACTATCAAAACCATAATAAAGTAGAGCCATACTATTGGTAATAATAATAATGACCCCCCTCAGCTTGGCCATTGCACTACCACCCCAAATTAAAATCCAACACCCAATGAAAAACACTTCCCTCCTAAATGCTAATAGTATTGAGGACATCTTTGCACTGGGGTGGGGGTGGGGTGGGGTGGCTAAAGCTTGCCCCCTTAGCTGCCACAAAGAAGAGGGAGTCAAGCTATTCTCCCAAGCGCCGGAAGGCAGGACAAGAAGCAACGGATGGAAACTAACCAAGGAAAGAAGCAACCTAGAACTAAGGAGAAACTTCCTGACAGTTAGAACAATTAACCAGTGGGACAACCTGCCTCCAGAAGCGGTGAATGCTCCAACACTGGAAGTTTTTAAGAAGAGACTGGACAGCCATTTGTCCAAAATGGTATAGGGCAGTGATGGCGAACCTTTTAGAGACCCAGTGCCCAAACTGCAACCCAAAACTCACTTATTTATCACCGGGTGCCGGGTGGGCGTGGCTGTGGTGGTCATGGCAGACTGGGTGGGTGGGGCTAGGGTGGCGGGTGCCAGTCCCTCGCTATCTCCGGGGCATGGCACGCGTGTCCACAGAGAGGGCTCTGAGTGCCACCTCTGGCACCCGTGCCATAGGTTCGCCACCACTGGTATAGGGTTTCCTGCCTGAGCAGGGGGTTGGACTAGATGTCCGAAATGGTATAGGGTTTCCTGCCTGAGCAGAGGGTTGGACTAGATGACCTCCAAGGTCCCTTCCAACTTTTATTATTATTATTATTATTATTATTATTATTATTATTATTATTATTATTATTATTATTATTATTATTATTATTATTATTATTATTATTATTATTATTATTATTATTATTATTATTTGGGCTAAGTAGGATGTATAACCAGCCTTCACAAGTCAAATGCACAGGGCGGGCAGATTGTTTGTAATTGATAACTTCACAACAATGTTTATGTAAAAGCTCTTGATTGAGATTGTCCAGCCCTGTTGTCAAGGTACCAAGTTTATTCACAGTAAATGCTTTAAGTCTAGCAGATGAAAATCATCTTTAGACAATTAAAAGTGCTGTTGCCACTGGGCCAATGGAAAGCCTTGGACTAGATGTCCGAAATGGTATAGGGTTTCCTGCCTGAGCAAGAGGGTTGAATGACTAGATGCACCTCCAAGGTCCCTTCCAACTTGGCAAATCACAATTATGATTATCATCATTGCGAATTATTACTAAGTAGGATGTATAACCAGCCTTCACAAGTCAAATGCACAGGGCGGGCAGATTGTTTGTAATTGATAACTTCACAACAATGTTTATGTAAAAGCTCTTGATTGAGATTGTCCAGCCCTGTTGTCAAGGTACCAAGTTTATTCACAGTAAATGCTTTAAGTCTAGCAGATGAAAATCATCTTTAGACAATTAAAAGTGCTGTTGCCACTGGGCCAATGGAAAGCCTGATCCTGGCCCTTAGGGGAGAACTCAAATCAGCAACAAATTTTGGATGAATGCAAAATTGGCAGTGGGAATTAGATTCTGAGGGGAAAAGACAATCAGGTAGAAGAGAAATGCAGAATGGGAATGTGTAGTGAGATTTAAAGCAATGTTTACAGACAAAGAACTTAGGGTTTCAAGTGCTATCTGTCTGAACTTGTATTCAAGTATTCCTCATTCAGGGACCGTTCCACATTACTCCTCCAGAATGAGGAGACTTATAACCAGTCCTCAAAGTTGCAACCATTGCAGCATCCTTGAGGACACACAATCATTATCTGGGCTCTTGGCAACCGGCTCACAATTATGACATGATCATCACTTGCGAACTTCACTACCAGCTTCCAACAAACAAAGGCAACAGGGAAGCTGATAGGAAGTCTCATGTCATGGTCCTGTGATGTCTCTCTTAATAACCATGCCAAATTTGCTTAAAAACACAGCCAAAACTGCTGTTACTGCAGTCGTAAGTTGGCATGGTCACATGATTTTTCACTTTATGACCATGTTACTTAGTGACAGAGTTCACAGTCTCAATTATAGTCGTTACTGAGAACTACCTGTTGATCCCTATTGCCATAGAATTATGAAACACTGCTATAGCATGCAGGTCTTTAAAACATAGTACAAAGTATTATGCCAAATCATAGTTGGGAGAGGGCATTACATGCTTAGTCAGAACAGAATCTTTGATTTGCTCAGTTGCTTCCTAAACTGAATGGAAGAAATGAAGGGAGAAAGGAAATTATTTTATTAATTTCAAAAATACATCCTTGTCCTTCAGATGTCCCAAAGCCCTCAGAGAATTGGGAAAACTGAGCACTGAAAAGTATTAAATCCAATATGCTCTCCTAATTAATTCTAATGATTCTGAAAGCATTCTAAAAATAAATGTAACTTTGGTGATTTCATAAGGTTAAAAAAAAAATCACTGTTGGGCAAAATTGTTACGAAAGAGAATGAAAATCGCAAAAAGGGCGAGAATTAATGTTCTAATTTCCTAAAACTTTACCTCAGATAAGATGATACAAAAAGCAGAGCTTAAGGGACAAATTGGAAAAATCTAAAAATTAGGCTAAATGTTGTGGCTGTTAGGTCTGCAGTTTAAAGTCAGTTTCAAAATACAAGAAATCCTCAACTTACCACAGTTGAGACCAGAACATCCATTACTAAGCGATGCAGTCATTAAGTGAGTTGTGTTCAATTTTATGACCTTTTTTTTTTTGCCACAACCGTTAAGTAAATCACATAGTTGTTAAGCAAATCCAGCTTCCCCCATTAATTTCGCTTGTCAGAAGCCCCCTGGGAAAGTCACAAATGGCAACCGTGTGATCCTGAATCAGTGCAACCATTGTAAATATATGCTGGTTTCCAAGTGCTGGATCATGTGACTGCTGGAACACTGCAACAGTTATAAGTTTGAGGACCAGCTTTAGGTAATTTTTTCAGTCCCACTGAAACTTTCAGTAGTTGTTAAATGAATGATCGTACTGTTAGGGTAGCACAATTAGCTGGCTATAGACACGTTAAACCATAAACCACGTTTAAAAGGAAAATATGATAGAATATCACAAACCACTTTCTATTCCAGAAGAATCGCTTCTGGAAAATATGACTTTTGCACATCTAGTTTATAAATACATTAGCCACTAGTAGGAGTTGCAGGCATCAAATTACAGTTAGCGTTCTGCAAAAAAAAGAGGCAATAGCGGACCCCTTGTACTGGGGGAAAAAAACACCCTCTGACTGGAATTATTTTTAAACTTCAATTGGTTTTCTTATTTAAGTTTTGTAAACTACTCTGCTTCAGAGAAAATAATTAAAATGCGAGATAGTGAGATCTTAGTCCTTAAGTCATTTTGTCAGAAGATCCAGCTTGGGCCATTGTGAAACTCTAGGGTTTTATTTAAAAAGGTTTGAGCATATCTATCAAATACACACTAAAGTTTCACAGGAGAGCAAAGAAGGAACAAATGCAATCATGAGGAACATTTATTCAGCTGAAGTTTATGTGTGCACATCAGAAGCCCGCAGTCAGAAGCTCCAAATGGGTTTTGTGTGGCTTCCTTGGATGTTGCCTATGATTCCCTCCAAATGTTGCCACCAAATTGTATTAGTAAACTCTTTACATCAGCTGACAAGCAGCAAGTAAGATTTTCAGTGTCTGGATAGGCAAGGAGGAAAAGAAGAATTAGGTTACAGAATATTGGAAACTCAGTTTGTGTACCTCAGCTCTTATTCATCAGTGATTACATTCAGGTGGGGCCTACTGACTGTATGTGAGGACATAAGGACACAGGACATAAGGACACAGGAGAAGAATAACTAATATTAATCATAAGATATATGAGCCACTGCTTAAGTAATTCTTTTAAAACTATTGATCAAATCAGATACTATTCACCGCATTTCACTTGAAAAAGAATTACAAACCCTCTTTAATAGTTTTGCATGACTTTGAGTAAGAATATATGTATGCCTTTAGTAAGATTATTTTAAATATTAGGCACAAGCAGCTACAAGTAAGCCTGATTCATGCCAGCCCACTGTGGATCAGATGCAAATTTTAACACATACATGAAACTGGAAAGCAAGGATTGACACAGAATATTATTTTGAAATCTTTAGGTTCATTTGACATTAACTATGTGTTCAGCTTTCTAAGCCAGATGGAATTTGATGTGAAAACAAGCCAGGCATTTTCAGTCCTTTAAAGATCTACTTTGAATGGGCATCACTCAGCATTATCTAGTCCAATAGGGTATCTTTTCAATTATGATGGAAACCTACAGAATTTATCTGTAAGCATGAGTAAAAGTTGCCAGGCTGATGAACTTTATAACACAGACTTTGTCCAATAGATGACATATCGCCTTGTGTTTACACAACACGGAAGAGCAGTGTTGACAAAGGATGACAAATGTTATCCCTAGAGACTTTCTGTGAGTTGCAGCAAACGTGAACTGTCACTGGTGAGGCACAGCAGTAGATCTAAGAAAGCTGCCCTTGATTTCCACTGAAAAAAGCTCATAAATGGACCTCCCACATCAGTATTCTCTGGAAGAAACACATAGGAAAAACTAGTGCTAAACTTGAAGTTTATCACAGACAGCGTTCCAGAACAAAATGTAACCATAGATTGCTTCAATTCATTTTACTGATTGAATTTAATTACGGTTTCAAGGATTGTCATTGTTTTCACTATGAAATATGGACCCAGGCAACCAATATCCTCAGTATTTCTGTAAGTTGAGATATGTGACTTCTCTGAAACAATCCTTCGTAAGGTCCAACAAAAATGCAAGTGAGAGCTCTTTATTTTTCCTGTAATGTCTGGGGGGGGGGAGCTTATGGCTAGTAACCCTCTTGCTGGTGCTTATCAGCTGGAAAATTATTTTACTGTCTCTCCAAAATTATGAAGTAGGAAACACTAAAACATGCATGCGTGTGTAGCAAAAGAGAGAGAAAAATATGTAATTCTGTAATAACATTAGAGGATAATTAATAGTATACCGTAGATGTATACAAATTCAGATCCAAGTTGTGTTTTTTCACTTTTAAGAGACCTACAATCTTTACACTAGGATCAAATGGGACCATATTTGCTTGTGGTTTTGCTGGACTTCTGGTTGTCTTTGATCTTATCTGACAAACTAGGAGCTAATATTCCCTTTGAACGTTTGACCTTATGCCTTGCCTTTCCATCTGCAAGGTAGAATGACATGGATAAATAGGAAGGGAATGATTTATTGTCTTATTTTACTTGCATATAACAAAATCAGAGTGATGTTGAAGGAAGGAAATGCATGAACAAAAACAACTGAAAGTATGAATTGGCTCGTGTGCTCATCGTCGTCACCAAATTTACACACATTTAACTTTCACTAGCCTTTCCCCTCTTCAGTGCCCTCCAAATTGTAGGCTGGAAATTATAATGATTATGTGCCATCAAGTCAATGTCATCTCCTTGATATCAAATATGTTCCCTATGGCCTCAAGTTCTGTACTTTTAGAAAGCTGTTTGCCATCTACCAAGTTATTTCTTACAATAAATGATGAAAAAAGTGCCTATCCTACCAGCATTTCCACTGTTCCATTTCCTAGATATATTTTTTTTCAGGATGATCTGTCCACTGTAGTTGAGTCATCCACACTGTGATTGATCAGTTCTGTTGCGTGCCATATTTCTTTAGATATTCCATCATTCCCTGTAATCTTTTGATTTAGCAATCATCAACGTGCTGATCTGACTTCATCTTCTAGTATTAGATATTCTTGTATATAGAGAATGCCTTCTAAGGTAACTAGGATGCCGACATTCCTAACATACAGAATTTCAGTCCTTCCGTCTTTGTTTGATCTTTAAATTAGTATCTGTCCATTGGCATTATTTAACACATCAATTCAAGGTTGAAACCTCCTTCTGAGTTCAGAGATCTCTTTGTCTCTTCTAATAGCTCTCTGAAATTCTTTGCTAAATTCCTTCCTCAGATTTTTATTCTTTTTTGGCTTTGGCTTCTCTTTTGTTCTTAGTTATTTCCACTAATTTTTTTTTCTAACAATCATTTTACTTTCTTCTGTTACTTGGTCTTTGGCAGTCTCTTTTCATTATTCATCCTTAACAATTTCTTTAATTTCATTCCACAGTGCTCTGGTTCCTTTTCAGTGAGGTTCAGGTCTTTAAAGTAATTTCTGATGTTGTCCTTGAAAATGTTCTCCTTGAGTATATTGTGGAAATTGGTAGGCTTTCTATAGCTTGACTTGGAACTTAGACATAAGCAGTTCTTGACTGTGTGCACTCACTGGACATGCCTGTTTCAAACAGATGGATGAGTTCATCCATCCATCTATCTATAATATAGCCAATTTGATTTCTTCCATCTGATGATGTCTGTATATGTATCATTTTTATTATTGGAAGACTGTGCTAGCAATGAAGAAATCATTGGATAGGCAGAAATTAATAAATTGTTATCCTACTTCATAGTTTCCTAAGCCATTTATAGTCCAATTACATTTTTCTTCTTAGTATTTCCAGCTGTTAGCCCCTCTAGGTAGACGCCTCCAACATCAACCTATGTCATTGCTGCCTAGTATAGGTTCCTGCTAGATTTAGCTGGGCAGTTGCAGTGACTATAATATTTTCAGTTACTCTGCTAGGAGCATATACTCTGGCACGTATTCCCAGTATTCTTTGCTCACCCCTTCCAGAAACACCCACCACCATCACAATGAAAAAATATAACAGGACTTGAAGGGGGTCAGCTGACATTAGCCAGATTTAATCATCCAGACCCTGAAGAAAAAATAATACTATGTGGGAGATAAGAACTTCCATTACATCATTCCTCACTCTGTGAAGTGGAATGACATTCTAAGAACAATATGGAGTGGACTTCAGGTAAGATGTTTCCCACAAAGTTTGCCTCCTTAATGTTATCTTGGCCACTTGAATAAGCCAGTTCCTAAGCCAGAATCTCCTCTTAATTGATTCCTACAATGAATTGCATTGAATGGAGTATAAATGAACAAGTACTTTGAAACATATACGTAAAACTATTGTCTAAAGAAAGACCCAATCCCTCATAAAGGTGAACTTACTGTGTCTCAGGATTAGTTTTGATGGAACAATGTAAGCAAGTTATACACGAGCAATGCATTAGCCAAAATGAATAAAATTAACACAGCCCATCCAAACATATGTACTAGTCCAATTTGGCACTGAAATCAATAGTGTTTAGGTTTTGTGGTTCAGGTCCATTATTTACTTATTGGTGAATATATTGCTTATTTCTGTGTAGCACAATTGTTTCTAGGACATTCTACATGCTACATTATCTATTTGGGTTTTATTTCTCCCATTCATGCATATGGTTGTCCTGTTTTTAATTCTATGTTATTTTTAATTGTTCTGTTTCATTTGGTGGTTAGACCCCCTTGAGCATCGTTGTTTGAATGTTAAGGTGAGATCAAAGAAATAAATACTGCTTTAACCGAATAGTTTCAAATAGTTCTATACAATGTAGTTATGTATTTTAAAAAACAATTATATCCCCTTCTACTTTGAATTTATTGTATATATTTTAAAGATGGTTTTAATGAGGCATTTAGCTGAAAGCATTACCAAACCAAACCACCTCTTTGAAGCTATGTACCTGATTCTTATGTTCCTAAATAAACGCCTTGGTGGCAAAATCCAACTCTTGCAACATCTCTTCACCCGATTTCTATTGCTCTTATGATTCAATAATCCATTTTATTATACAGGTAGTTTAAGTCATTTAATGACTGTTTGTAGTTACAACAGCAATAAAAAAGTGACATTTTTCACACTTACGATGCTTGCATCCCCACACGGGGTCACACGATAAAAATTCAAACACTTGGAAACTGGCATGTATTTATGGTTGCTGTGTTCCAGGGTCATGTGATCATGTTTTATGACCTTCTGACAAGCAAAATCAATGGGAAAGATAGATTCACTTAACAATCAATTTACTGACTTAACAACTCAATGATTCACTTAACTGTGGCAAGAAAAGTCATAAAATGGGGCAAAAACCCATTTAACAACCGTCTGGCTTAGCAACAGAAAGTTTGGGTTCAATTGTGGTCATACGTCGATAAAGACTAAGCTCTATCAGTTCAATTTAAATTGTTTTGGCATAAATCATATTTGAGGAAGCCTGAGAAAACAGTCTTCTATCACATCAAGATCCTGATGGAATTTTAAATGAAAGGTAGATATGGTAAGTTGCAAGTGTCATGGCAACAAAAGGGGAACATGGGTATAATAGCATTGTGCACAGCATTTGAAGTATCCCTCTTTCAAATGTTGTGTCCTGTGGAAGCCTTGTATGGCTGTACCCAGAGGTTTGCCCCTGTGTAAGACTTACAGACATGCAGATCCTTTAAAACTTCAAGAATTCTTTCTTTGCATCAGTGCATTCCACAAAGCTGTCAGTAGCCTACTGAATATTAAAACTTCATCATACCTCAGTTTGCCATGAGTGCACCAGGCTGAGATTGGAGCATGGCCTCAACAAAGTGGAGATGGAGTGATTGAAGCATGGACAGGCAAGGCCAACATCACTTATGGCTTCCTTGTGTTTCACAGCTGCAACTGATTTTTTTTTTCTTGTGCAATAAAATATATTTATGTAATCAATTTTTAGCCTGATTTCCATTAAAATTGAGCTTTGAAATTGAGCTAAATTTCCAGAAATTATCATCTCTTACTATGAAAGTGGCATATGCCAAATTGAAGACAAAACACTTTTTTTTTTCCTCTTTGAGAAGTGCCGATGCAATTTTTATTGTTTGGCAGTATTGGAAATAATTTTAGTTGATTCTTCTGAGGGGATAAATCCTGTCAAGTGTTAATGATTAAGTTCATAGTAACCAAACCAAATGTTAATGAAGAGTGTTGTCGTATAAGTGGTCAAAGTGAAATGATGAAAATGTAGTTAAGGTTTTTTTGTTGTTGTTGTTATTCTTTAATTGAATACTATGATACTCTTCTTTTTTTTAAAAAAAAAATAATTCACTGTAGACTTTTGTAACAATATATGAAAAGACTTTACCAATATATGAAAGTGGTATAGCCCTCAGCCTCAGGCAAGTACTTGAGTTTGAATTTGAGACCTTTGCTGTAACTTTTCTTCTAAAATAGCAAATAAGAGTTATCCTGCTCCCAATAGATGGGGAAAACATGGGGATAATTTTGGTTAGAAAAACCACAATAATCTACCACCTTGGAACATGGTTCTGATCAAATATGTTCCCTATGGCCTCAAGTTCTGTACTTTTAGAAAGCTGTTTGCCATCTTCCAAGTTATTTCTTACAATAAATGATGAAAAAGTGCCTATCCTACCAGCATTTCCACTGTTCCATTTTTACATATAACAACCAATGAGCCCATTGCTTAAAGCAGGAGTACATAACAAGCAGCGCTTTTAATTGAATTTCCCAAATGGACTCAGAGTTAGCTATCCTTTTCAGTAGTTTGCTTAAATACTCCCCCAAATGTTATTTCATTACAATTCATTCCATTCCTTACTATTGGCTATGTTTTATGGATTGCTAATAATTAATATGTCACTAAATCTAGAGGAGAATAGATTCCCCACCCCTAAACATAGATCCAAAATGATTCCAACTAAAATGTAGTAGTAAAAGCTAACTGTTATGAAACCATCACACAATTCCATCTTTTTTTTTCCTAACTCACAAATAAATCTTCCATAATATAGTTTTTTTTTCATAAACAGAATTTTATTGCTACTGGTGCAGGAAGTGTGTTATTATAAACACAAGCCTAAGACCTATTCAGTGAGAAAGACAAAAAAGGGAAATGTTTGAAGTACAATGGTACTGCCAATTCAAGGAACTGGGAAAACTATACAAGCATATCTACTGGCAAAACAGAAACACATTATTCTTATTGAAACCAAGAATAACCTCATAATCATTTACTTGAGTGCCCTAAGTTTAATGGCAGTATTACTGGGGATTTCACCTTTTGCCATTGTTAGAGGCCCTGACAAATCCCTGGCCTTGTCTATCTGTTTAGAATCTGGTTAGAAAATTGCCATTCCAATGGAGAATTTTATATTCCTAAATCCTTTTCCTACTGTCCTTAACAATGCCAAAAATCTGTCTTTGGTTATAATATCAATGACTCACTATGCCGAGTCTATGTCAAAGATACTAAAGTTGTTTCCATATTGCTCTAATTAAACTATCATGTCTGTGCAAAAGACTTTTATCATAGGATAATGGTATCCTGCTGCTACATAAATGCCAAAGCAAAGCTGGAGACATTTAAGGGAAACTCTTGAAGCAAAATATTTACTGTTAGAACAGAAACAAAACTTTACTCTTCCAAGTCCCAACTCCCAAATAGATCACATGCAAGAGAACCACATAAAAAATAATGGGTCTGGAATTCTTCAGTTCATCAAGAAATATTCAGTTTCTCAAAAAACTGTAATATTCTAAAGGCATGCATTTGGAATTAATATTCTCTGATTTAAATGGAAAATTGAATTGATCAAGCCAATTTCTAAATATGGACCAAATCATTCAGATAAATCAGATCTCCTGACCTACATATAAATATGTAATATAGGATACTATATCTATGCATGTATTATAACACCAGATGTATAATTTCAATATTTGCAAAATTGAATACAGGTTAAATAGTTCAGAGCTTTCAACCTTACTTCTGTAAACATTTTTCTAGTGAGTTTTATAAATATTTTTCAGAATGTTTTGTAAAATAACATATCCTAGACAAGATTTTATCACACCCGAACTCATAGTCTGTGAAGAAATCCAGGTGTTTTCATCATCCATTTATAACCTGCTTTTTCATACTAGGAAAAATGTTTAGGTGAAAAACACAAAATAAATACATTTTATCGAGTACAATAAGGAACTGTCTGTCTGAAAGCTCTCCATGGCATATTGCACCAAATATAGAAAAGGATAGATTTCTAATGTTTGAATACATGTCACAGGGTTTTTATTTTTCAATAAACATTCAAAAGGAATGTTGTACAAGTATTACATGACAATGTAATCGAAGACTTGATCACTCAAAGTATAATATATCTAGCATATAACAAGACAAGGGAAAGAGGAAAGAGGAAAAAAGAGTAGAGGAAAAACAAAACAAAATATTAAGTTAGGAAATAACTGAGTAAACAATTTGTCTAGATCACCAGCCAATTAAATAAACAAGTCTTTGGGTGAATGCAGTTTTATTTCCAATTGATAAGATTAAGCTGTGAAGATAACATACTTGGTACAGTTATATTAAAAGACTCCTGCAATCCCCTGGGCTCATTCTGTAACAGTTTTAGGATCTGGAGTGCCCATGGCCAGGATGCTATCTGTGGGTCTCCTATCAGAGGGCTGTCACATCTTTTCTAGTACTGTCTCAACTCATTTGTGTGCCTCATATTTAGACTCCCATTTTTATCAGCAAGCAAAAACACAACTGATATGTTGTGCCTCAAAAATCTAAACAGACCTTTTGAAAAAGAAGGGAGGTGGTAGAAAGAATACACCACAATATCAGTCCCATCTTTCACAACAGCACTTAGCTCTCAAAATAATTTTTTTTTTTCAAAATGCAGTCTCTGAAAGCCAAAGGTTTGCCCCCACCCCCCACCCCCCACCCCTGACTCAGAAGCAGAGGGCAAGATATGCAGAGGATGTTGTTCCTTCTAAACACTCATCTCACCATTAAATGAGAAGCAGCCAGCCAGCAAACTCAAGTAACGGGGCTGTAGCTCTTGAGAAGAACCAAGGATTAATCATCTAATTGTACTATATTTTATTGGAGAGGTGGAACGTCACTTTCTCTCAGCCTTTCTCTCAGAAGGAAGCCATGGCAAACTACTTCGGAAAAATCTTGCCAAGAAAACTGCAAGGACTTGTCCAGGGAGTCTCTGAGAATCGGAGACGATTGAACAGAAGGGGGGGAAAAGTCATTCCATTTACTCTGCAAGACGCTCCCTAACTCCTTTCCATTCATTTACGCATCCCAAGCATGAACTCTTTTTCTAGAAAATGCTGGATTGTATAGTATTAATAAATGTAACTTGTTGGTAAACAAAAACAGCCCGCAATGAATTATGGATTTCATTTGAGATAAGGAAGTAGCCAGATTTAGCTTAGTTTCTGATAACCATTAACACATTAAATATAAGAAAAGAACAGGCAAATAGCATGTACATCTAAAGTTGCAAAATTGTTTAACTGTTCAGTTTTAAAAAGCAGTTTTGCTTTTTGGGAATAATGTGAAATCATTGGACTCCTGTAATAAGGTTCAAAAAATTCCATGGAGGGTGAGAAGAAAGGAAATGTATAAGCAATGATATAGAGCAGGGGTCCCCAACCTTGGCAACTTTAAAACCTGTGGACTTCAACTCCCAGAATTGCTGGCTGGGGAATTCTGGGAGTTGAAGTCCACAGGTCTTAAAGTTGCCAAGGTTGGGGACCCCTGATATAGAGTGTGGTCTCCAACAATTCTACAAATTATTTTGACTAACAGTTCATGAAATACTATTTCCTTAAAATTAATGTCGACTATATAGCATACAGTATGCACAAAAGCAAATTTAATAAGGGAAAAAATCTCCACCTTGTTTTATTTCTCATGTGTCTACATTAATCATTTGATATTAATGGTTCTCAGCAAATCTTCTGTCAAGAAATGACCTTAACACAGGAAACATTTTGTTCTCAACAACCTGAAAAATTAACTATTAATATGGCTAAACTTGAAATACAGGATACCTGAAAGAAACCAGAGTATTCTATTATTTCATGGTTTAATGTAGTCATCAAAGGTTACTCACCCTCATGTTTATAAATTATATACTGCAGGATTAACTTCCCCGGATTAACCTGTTTAAAAATAACAGATTATGAGAAGGGAGGTTAGTAAAGTTTATTGAATTGGAATTGAATCACCCAAAAAGGATTTACAGCTCAAGGCTTCATTCTTTCAAGAATCTGTGCCTGATATTAAATTTAATTCTATAACATAAAATGCAAAAACAATTTTACTGTTTTTTTCTTAGAGCTATAATTTCACCCATTAGTAATCTCAGTTATATATATAAATCAAGAAAGTAGGGATTTTTTCACAGAGGTGTAGTTCTCTTTGATAAAATGAAGAATATTTTTTAATTTTTTTCACAAAGTATTAAATGATTATTAGTTAATATACCCCAAGTATTAGATTAGTAGGCTAATCAAAGTAAGTTTCATCAGGAAGGAATGAACAGAAGAGTTTGATCTAGAGAGATTTCAAGTGAAAAAAATATAGTTTAAAAAAGATACTTCATCTTTCTTCAGAGTAAAGGCTCATGCATAGTACTATGTCTTGGGATACTTCAAAATTCAGAGCAGCCACAGATTATTTTACAGTAAACCTACAGGTAAGCCTTAGTTTACAACCACAAACGGGATCAGATTTCCAGCCATAAATTGTTATGTTTATAAGTCCAGGGTCCCATATGACCAGACCCAAGTTTACATTTTGTGTAGTGGTTGTTAAATGAATCACCATGGTTAAGTGGATTCACAGTAAAATTAGCTGGTTGCCAAACACTCTAAATGTGGTCACATGATCAGAGGAGCATGACACAACATTTTATAATGGCCAGAAGTGCTTTACTGGCCCTAAAGTACCCATTCTGGGCCTCCTGAATTTAAAATGGTTGTTAAGTGATCAGTCATAAGTCGAAGACTATATGTAGTTCAAAAGTAATAATCACTCTAGGTCTCTATGTAACTTATCAAATCATATCAAAACAGACATATTTGTGATACAAGTTTGGTTCTTAAGTTAAAGGTGATCATGGAAAAACCAAACATCTGCATGAACTATTATTAATTATCTTAAGCCCAACAAGCAGCTATGGAATATTCTTAAAAAATAGAATTTGTTCCACGGGCCTGTAGAGCAAGAATTCCTATTGGAATCATCATACTTTGAGGGAAGTTATAACAGATATTGTAAAAGAAATAAAAAAAGTTAGCCATATCTATACTTTGAGCTGAAATCCTGAAATATCTCAATTCCCAACTTGTCCATTACAAAAGGGACTTGCAATGAAGTATGAAACAAATGCCACAGTTCCAATTGCCTTGTTAGCAGGTGCCCTCATACACAACTTTTAACAAGTCTAAAAATTTTAAGCCGCATGAACCTTGGCAGATCTTAATATGTGAAATGATGTGCACATCGATTTGAGTTCCAGAGATAAAGAAACTCTTAAGCTACAGGACATTTATATAATAGAGGCCTGGTATATCACCATTTACTCAGTTTCATATCTTCAACATATCTTGCCAATTTGGACTGAAGTATGAAACACAAGCTGGGAAGTGGGGCCGTGGCAGACAGTCCACTACAAACACAAAAGCACCATATGAAGCCCACCTCCTTTTCACAAAATGGATTTCAAGTGTAGCTATTATACAGATAGATCTCCTCACATAGTCTAAGGAATTGTAATCATCATAAATCTGATGAAACCAGGGAATAATGGACTTTGCAAATGTGAAATGCATGTACTCAGACACCTATGATAAAATTCAAGAGGGATGTGGAATATTTTTTTCCCGTCTCAAAAGTATGAAAATGTTGCTAGCAATGTTAACAGATGGAAAATATCTAATCAAATGGGAGTAAAGGAGGTAAAATCAGATGTACCTGGTTCTTAATAACACGTTTGCTCTCTGCTACTTATGTTTTCAGAGCTTCCATCTTAAGCTCGGATACTTAGAAATGAATCTTGGTTAATTTAGTGATATTTATTTCAAAATAAAGAAATTGAGAGTATTTCCCAAACCAAAGGCTATTCCCTTTCCCCAATTAAAGCACTTGCTATGTAGAAAAAAATGGGTTGGAAAATTTGGAAATAATAATCTCCCATACATATTTTAATGAAAAAATCTGCAAATAAGAAGCTTCTTCTGAAAGCTGCCCCAGTTTATCATCATGATTTCCACTTTACACTTACAATATGATGCTGTTGTTTTTCTAAAGTTTCTTACAGCTTAATCTTATCCATTCTTTTCCTAATTCTTTCACTAGAATATATGGTTAGGTAGCACAGGAAATTTCGGTAAACAGAGATCCTGAGAGAAGCACTGATTCAGTCTATTTTATTTGAGTAGAATTATTTGTACAATCTCAAATAGTGGATACTATGTTACCAGTCCAGTTCTTCTGTATAATGAGTAATACTGACATTCCTCAGGCACTTCAAACCTTTTTCATACTTGTATGAGAAAATGGAATATTAAAAAGCAGCAAAAATATTAATATATCTA
This sequence comes from Azemiops feae, assembly GCA_023970755.1. Taxonomy (NCBI): domain Eukaryota; kingdom Metazoa; phylum Chordata; class Lepidosauria; order Squamata; family Viperidae; genus Azemiops; species Azemiops feae. Next base: position 6,067,542 of record JALGBA010004228.1, on the reverse strand, counting down.
AATTTTTATCTAAGTACATAGGTGTACATGAAGTTATATCCATAAGGTGCATGTGCAGGGCAGAAAGTCATAATTTTCTTAAATATGATGTAAATAATTGCACTTTATTGTATAGGATTTACACTCTCAAAAGACCTAAATTAGTGAGGCCTTGAACCGAGTTGAACTTTGAAATAAACTCCATTAAATTCAAAAGACATGTGCTCAGTAATGTGATTGGGAAGCAACTGTATTCTCACAAGCATGCCCAGATATAGGTATCAAGTTATAGGTAAGTATAGTCAAGTATAGTTATACACACATGCACACAACACAAAAATACATATTATTTATTCTGTTTAGTGCCATAGTTATTTTTCACATCTCAGCAATTGCAAAATAAAAAAGAATCTTGTCAATGGCAAAAAATACAGCAATAGAATATATTTTTGGAAGATGCTGTCAATTTAAAAAGCAGACTTTTCTCATAAAATAATGGACTATCAGATGGAGAAGACAAAATGTTCCTTTTTCCTTTCAACAACTAAAACAAGGACAGTAGAATCGCAACCAAGTGACACATCAAAACTTGTGACACAGAAGAATGATCTTAAATGATCTTGTAACTTCTGCACAAAAGACTAGTCCTGTTATTCCCACTCAAATATAATTTTTACTTCCCTTGCCACATTTTAAATCAATTCCTACTCTCTCAATCTCCATCAGATCCTTTGTATTAGAGTGGGTGGGCTAGAAATGTTTTTAATAAAAGACATACATTTGACTTTTCTGCCATAAAATCATTAACAAAAACTGAGTCTTGATTGATATTGACACTTGCAAGAATTTTATCTCTACTATACTTTGCTGCCAGTTAAGAAGACTCTGACCTAAATTCAGGTGGCAACCATAAAATTGAGATATCTTCTGTGACCTTTTCAGTATTCTGAGTAAAAAACATAAGGAAGAAAAAAGGTTTCCTCTCTCATGTTGAAATTGCCTGAATTGTGATAAATTCTAGCATGGTCAAATGCAGCACAAGCTTTCATTCATGACTTTAGTTTGAACCCTATTAGCTCTGGAGATGTGAAGGCTTGATATTAGTCCAGGATGGCTATCAGCCCCTTATATATTGAAGGAGACTGTTCAGAATGAAATATCAAATTATTACGGGGTAAGGACATCTGACTCCGCATAATTTTGTGATGGGTTAACAGCATATTTTTGGTTTGCAGTCTTGTTCAGAGGTAGGTTGCTTGTATCTTTATAAGGCATGCAACGAGAGAAAAAAACAAATCTGAACATACACTGAGGTTCCCATTAGTATGATGGACTGCCAAGAGAAAGATGAATCGAGTACAGATCCACGAAGGATTCTAATCGCGGGCAAATGCCTCAACTAAGTTTCCTTCCTCTCAAGGATTCCTATAAGACCCGTCTTGCAGGGAGTTGAGCGCTTCTCGGAATCGGACTCTCGTTAATACCAAAAGCAACAATCCTAATGGATTGCAAGCCGGACATTGCTGGTTGGCTCCTCGGAGACGAGCCACCCTCCCGGTCCTTAGGCATCCCAACCCAGAAGCGTCCGGCTCGGCTTTCCCTCGTGGCTTTGGACAGGTGTGAGCGCTGCCCGGCGGGAGAAAGAAAACGGGGGTAAACGTGGAAGGCCGGCGAGGGCCTCGCGGGCCCTTCCTCGCGAGCGTCAGCAGCGCGCGCGAGCTGCCAGCCAGCTGCTCCGCTGACGTCACGGCCCAACCCTGGTTTCTCTGTATGTGTGTGTGAGTATGTGTGTCTCTCTCTTGCTCGCTCGCTCTCTCTCTCCTTCCTCTTTCCCCTCCCCACGTGTTGGAGGGAGTAAAGTTTGTTGTTTCGCGTCGTCAGGGCGACATCCCCAGCCCCCGCAAATGGGCGGGGCTCCGAGACGAGGGCGGGGCGGGGCGGAGCTGCCTTCGAGTTTATAAGTAAGGCAACGGCGGGCGCGCGGCTTGACAGTTCGGGCCGCGCGGGCATCCTTTCTCCGCCGAAAAAGGGGGGAGGAAAAAAAAGTCGGAGCGCGCGCGTGCGAGAGGAAAAGCGAGAGAGAGAGAGGGAGAAAGAGAGCGAGAGAAAAAGCGCCAGCCCCGCCCGCCCGCCAGTTAGCCAGCCAGGGACACGCGGAAACTCCAGAAGTCCCCTCATGGCAGCTGCGCGAGCAGGGAATCCCCAGGAATTGCCTCGCGCCTTCCAGCTGTTGGTGCTGCCGCTGACGCTGCCGCCGACTTGCGAAGCGGCTTGGGCTGCTGCTGCTGCTGCTGCTACTACTACTCCCTGGCGGGGCTTCTTCTCCTCGTAGGAGTCGCTCCGCAGTCTTTCATCCAAAGGACTTTTTTTTTTAAGTGAATATTCCACTTGCAATATATATATCTATATAGATATATATATGCTTATATATTTCTCCACAGATAAATAGGTTAAATTAGATAGCCGTTTTCCGTGCCTTCCGACCACGCAGCGGCTCTTGACACGTTAATGAGGTGGGTGGCATTCCTCCTCCCTCCCCTGTTTTTTCTACTCCTTTTTCTGCCTCCTCGACCAAGCTTGGAATTAAAAGTTTTCAGTGTGCAGAAGCCAACGGCTGAGCTGCTCTGTCTCCTTCCCTCCTCCTTCCCTCCCTCCCTCCTCTTTGGATGTAGCCTCGTCCCTCGTCGGTCGCTTTACTCTCCTCTGACATTTTTGCAGGCAGCCGCCCCCCGGCGAGTTTGACATGGCACTCAGCGGCACCCTCCTCCCTTCCATCTCCACCTTCGCCACGGCGGGCACGGCCAGCAGGGAAAAAGCCTTGAGACAAGCAGGTGGCCACAACGTGAGTATTCGCCGGGGTTGTTGGGTGTAGCGGAGGAATTCTGCAGCGTGTGGAAAGAATTTTACCTGGGATCGGCCCCAACATCGATCGAAGGAATATATATATATATTCCTTCCCATATATATATATATGGGATTGTCGTGGCTAGAGCTGCATGAGAATGTGCTTGAACAGGTGTAGAGTTGTGGCTTCTTGTGCCACCCTGAGAAAGTACTATACAACTCGGCGAATCCTCCCCTCACTTTGCTGAAAAAAAGCGCTCGAGTTAGGGAGGCATTTTTGTTTATTTTTAAAGCAGTTTGGGCATTGATGATCAGTTTGGGGAGAAGAGAATGATTTTTTTTCAGGCTCGAATGACAAAGATTGAGCCAAAGAAAAATATTCCCCAGGGACCGTGAATCTGGAAAGCAATTGGATTCTGACCAGAGTTCTAATCAGATTTGCAGAAATAAAAGTCCTTCCCTGGTGCAGGTATCTGTACTATAAAACAGGAAGCAGGCTTTAAAAAAAAAAAAAAGTAAAGGAAGTCATTCTAACTTTTGTGGTACAGTTTTATATGCACACCTATCTGTGAGCATAGAGATTTCTCTCAAGAGTAATCCAGAGATTAACTGCCTTACCAAAAACCCACACTGAGTACACGCTCACCCAAAATGCACCATGGCTAACTTAATCATGATGTACTCATTCAGACTTTCTGAGTTTGCCCAACACGAACCATTGGCTAAACTCATGGGCTGGGTTTGGCAACCCATTTGACTAAAATGTGGTTTGCTGGTTGTAGTTCAGTGTGCCGTGTAAATACAGATGTGAGGGTTTTTTTTTCTTTTCCTTTAATTCTTGGATTGTGGCAAAAACTTCTTTACCATTTGCGTAGGCCTAGACTTTGCTTCAAGTTTAAACATCAACATTTTATATAAAGTGAGAGGAAACACCCATGGATAGAAAAAATATACCATGAAGGAATACAATGAAGTAAATAAGAAACTGAAGTATGTGGTGTATCACAAACCAAAATCATGGGTGTGGATGGGGATGTTTAATACATTGGCAACCTCTGGAAATATATACACCTACTCATGTGCCTAGGTTAGCTTTTCTTTGTATCAGGCTGATGCTTCTCTGGCTGCTATTGTATAATGCATGCAGCCTCAGAAAACGCCTACATGTGTCTAATTATTAATGAGTACAATGTAATGCATTAATGTGGCATGTGCAATTATTGCAAAATCAGTTTATTTGTATTTTCCTAAATTTATGACTACATAAAAAAACCTTTGGGGAGGGGGGTCTGTCATGTATATTCATCACATTTATTGGGTCTGGAAAAAAGCTTTTATACGTAGATAAAAGTACTGGAAATGCACACATAACCTATATACAGAGGCAGTATAGTAAGTATAAGCTAATGACAGGATTGCAAAGTGATGCCTTTATTTTTATCTTGTCTTGCGACTTTTGAGCAGAATGCTGCTCATGCTAGACACTAATAATTATGGCTTTAAAAATGAGTTAGTTAAGCCTTGTAGTTTCAGACTTGACAGTTAAAATTCTGGCATAAACTACGACTACTTTATGTCCCCCTAAAAATCACGTAGCACAAAATGGAGAAGGAAAAACGAGCAGTTCTGTGTTAGCGTGTGATAATTTGAAAATTGTTTACACTTGGCCCTAAAAACTCATGCAGCAGATTTTTTTAAAAGAAAATTCCTAACATATATTTTTGTAATGAGGTTAAGTCTGTCTCAAAGATAGCCTCACAATCTTGAATATTTAATTTCATAGCTCCACTGATCAGCAGTCGATTTCTTTAGGCTATACAACTACTGTTTCAAATGTATACAGAGTTTTTTTTAAAAAAAAAAAATACTAACCCAGTGGCACTATGGTAGAGTTGCCAGCTCAATTATATGATCCAAAGAATCATATTTTAAGATTTTTTTGCTGTATGCTGTATGTCTATTAATAACTTGTACCTGTTTTTTTCTTGTACATTTCAAGAAAATGTACACTTTAAGTATACTTTAAAAAGTATACTTGACATCTTATTTCATTTTGCTAGCAAACTAAAGGGGACTTTCCATTAATGCTACATTTTCATCTTCTTCACACAGAAGTGGAGGGAAGAGCTTTCTCACCTCAAGCGGATCCCCCCTATACTGACAGGACGGCATTTTGACCTCTCTTCTGAGCTGGAAAACGCCACAAACGGCAACAGTGGGACTATGTCAAGGCGGGAGACAGAAGAGTTGAATGAGCTTCTGGACTTTGATTTCATCTTGTCGAATTCCCTGATGCCCCAGGAGCAGCCCACAGCTGCTGCTATAGTTGTGACTGCTCCTGGTTCTTCGCCCTCTATCACAAGTAGCACCTGCCCTCCTGTGACCACCTGTGATTTTTCCTACCAGCTGCAAAGGGAAGATCACCCTGGAGGTATAATGTACACTAGAGAACATGCTCCAGCTGCCCCTTTCAACCTGGCTGATATCAATGACGTGTCCCCTTCGGGTGGATTTGTAGCCGAACTGATGAGGCCAGATCTGGACCCTGTTTATATGCAACAGCAGCAGCAGCAGACCCAGCAGCCACCTCCTCCACCACCTCTTCCACTAGGCAGCCTTCATGGGAAATTTGTGTTGAAGGCTACAGTGAACATGGGAGAATGCAATAACCACATCAAGAACAGTGTTGCTGCTTCAGCTTCCCCCTGCACAGATGGACCGGTGCCCCCTTCTGTGTACAACCATGTGCCCAGAATGTGCCCCAAAATCAAGCAAGAGGCAGCCCCATCATGCACCATTGGCCAATCCCATGGGAATACTCCAAGGGCCCAGCCACACGACTTCTCTTTGGGCCGGCCGTTACCTAGTAGGACTAATCCTCCCTTGACTCCAGAGGAGATGATGTCTCCCAGGGACTGCCACCCTTCTCCCCAGGGCTTAAGTCATTCAACTCTTCCACTTCCTCCAGGCTATCATCCTGGCCCAGCCTACCCGCCTTTTCTTCCAGAGCAGCTGCCACCCAACGCCCTCCAGTATCAAGGTCAGTCTTACTGTCTAAATGTTTTTGGAGAGCTTTTAAGTATGCCTCGCTCGGTGCAAGGGATGATGCTGACTCCGCCCTCTTCACCTCTAGAGCTGATGCCTTCGGGAAGCTGCCTCTCTGAGGAGACCAAGCCCAAGAGGGGACGGAGGTCATGGCCCAGGAAAAGGACTGCCACACACACCTGCGAATATTCAGGCTGTGGTAAAACATATACAAAGAGCTCTCACCTCAAAGCACATCTTCGGACCCATACAGGTAAGGGCGGTTTAATAACGCTTTACTCCAGCAGTACCAGAAGACTTTTCTAATGTAGACAATACAGCATTTTACTGAAAGGCTATTGGTCATGTTTATGCTTAAAGATATTTGGACATCCTCTGCCAACTGGCCACATGTTGTACATGACTGTAGATCATATATTTTCAGCGCAAAGTATAGAAAAATGGACCCAGCCATTATCCCTCTATCGAGTCCATACACCAGTTTTTAGAGCCAGTGGAACCTGTCTGATGAGAGATAATAGTGGGTGGAAAAAGAAAGATTGTACACCACTTTCACACCACTTTTAACTACTATATTTAGCAATCATCCTATGAATGTTTTCTCAGAGGTATCTCACTCTGAGTGTGCTTAGAACTGCAGTTTTAAACTCCTACAACTCCAGCAAAATGTTCTGGGGAATTATTTGAGAGGTGTAGCATGATACATGGCATACATGAGTGAACGTTTTTGTCCTTTCCCAGAATTGCCTAACTAGTTTGGGGGGCGGGGGTTGAAAGAAACCTGCAAATCCTGTTCAATGGATAACAGGCCTACTCTAAGGAGCCATGTTTTGCTCTCAAACCACATCCATCTCTGAGGGAGGGGAAATTGCTAGTGTTCAGTTTGTGTGGATTAGAACACAACTCTATTATTAACACAAGGAGTTAGAATAGCACCGTTTCACAATTGTATTAAATAGTGGGTTGTAGTCTTCTCCATTAACATGGGAGTTTAACTGTCAAAAGCCCATTACAATTATGGATTTGCTTTCAGATTGAAGGTATTGGTTAAAATGGCTCAAAATGACTCACCTCTGGCAGAGGAATTGTTTTGCAGATAGGTGCTTGAGCATTGCTTGCCTGGCTATGGCCATGTGGCTAGTTAATTACAAGGTAGCTAGAAATCCAAACTGGATTAAACATGTTTATCCTGATAACATTATTGACATGTTTCTTCAGGGGAATGGATGTTGCAAATAACCACAATTTGTTTATTTTCTTGCTCTTGTTTTGGGCTTATGATTCCTGTTCATTCTCATTTTCTAGAAATTACCAAATCTTAGTTTACTGACTATGATCCAGGAAATCAAGTTTTATATTGGAGTTGTTTTGAATTTATTTAAACCAGACTGCTCTCCCACAAAGTACTGACGGTTCTTTTTTTTTTTCCTAGTGCATAAAAGCAACTGCCAGTCAACAGTCCCCTTGATAACTAGCTCTGGAAAATCTCTAGTCTGGATTTTCCAGCCACCTGTAGAAAATTTAATTAGAATTTGCTGCTAAGATTTATATAGACATCAAGTTATGAAATATTATTTTGAAAATTGTCAGTTTACCTCACATACCCCATGTTGCCTTGGAAGAAAGTATCTTAGTTTCCAAAAGAGCTTAATGTTAAGTCAATATATTTAAAATGGCAATATACCTATGGTTTCTGATTAACTGTGTGTCAAAAGTGCAGGAACGTGAACTCTACCTACCAACCTACCCCAATATTTTCTAAGTTATTCCAAACAAAGATTTATCTCCAGATAAATTATTTGGGCTGCCTTGTAAAAAAAATAAAAAAAAATTAAGCAAGATAATGTCCTAATTTAAAACACTGATTTTAGAAACGGTTTCGTTGATTTCAGTGACATTTCCTGTATATAAGAACGGTGGAGATTATCAGCCCATTTGTGGTAACAGTGGTATAAGTGCATAGTTCAGACATGGAATTAAACTCTTTCAGTTCTCCAGGTGGCTTAGGAGATTGAACTTTAAACGACATTTCTTAACAAGGTTGATAGCTTGAAACTTTCATGAAAACAACAACATATAGTTAAACATGAAAGCTTCATTAAGATGTTTCTTAGTGCTATTTTTTTTGGTTGGCTTTGTCTGTAACTGAAAGATGATAGGAGTAGTTCCATGCCATTTTAATCCAGAAGCAGTCAGAAAAGAATTTAAGAAAAGGAGTCCATAGGTTATATTGCCACACAATCAGTAAAATTGTTTATTATCTTTTTATGTTTCTACAATATGTCCTGATTTCTAAGTATAAATAGGCTGCTGACAGATAATATTTTGCAATAATTGGTGATAAAGCCGAATCATTGTTACCTATAGCATGCACTGATTTTTAAATAAGTCCTGGCCAACCACGAATAGTATCTTAGTGTAATCTTTTGAAAGTGAAAATGCCCTAAAATAGTTTTTTTTTTTTTTAAAGTAACATGTGCCTCCTTAGATGCCCCAAAGCAATTCTCATTAGCCACAGGTGGCTCTCATAGTTACAGGTTTAGTAGCCTATTCCCTTTCATTTTCTTTTATTTTGCCGTTTCTAAACACGTAATTATTACAGCTTTTTAATTTTTCCAAACCTAGTGAACAGAAAGGACTGCAAGCTAAATGTATGTCTGCATTATAGGAAAACATGTATGTAATTAAACTACTTTTCAGAATTCTGGGGGGGGGGGGAAATAGGCAATTGTTCATATGAGACGGCTTTGCTCAACCAATAGAACACACGTATCCAAGTTTTCTTGAATCTGCAAGGATAGTAACAGGTGTCTCTAGAATTTGTTAACGATAATTGAAAGGGACTTGTATTTATTTCTTGGTCCATTCATTGAGGCTTGTTCCAATATTTGCCCCAAATGCAGAAGTAATTGATGTGGCTCTTTATTTCTGAAGGTGAGAAGCCCTATCACTGTGACTGGGAAGGCTGTGGCTGGAAATTTGCCCGCTCCGATGAACTTACACGTCACTACAGAAAACATACAGGCCACCGCCCTTTCCAGTGCCAGAGGTGTGACAGAGCATTTTCCAGGTCTGACCACCTCGCCTTACACATGAAGAGACACTTTTGAGAAGGACACAAGGAACTTTTATCTTTACAGCCTGGAGAGATTCAGTATTTGACAGCACAAGGACTGTCTTCCACAGGAGGGAAGGACTCCACTTTAAAGCACTACAGAAAATCCCAGTGAAGTCTTCCCAAAAAAAAAAAAGGGGGGGGGAGATCAAAAGGAATGAACAATTTTAAACAAATGTGGACTTTTTTTAATAAACAAAGGGAACAATGACTGGATTTAATATCATCATTCCATTTTTTTAAAAATCTGACTTGAATCTTTCTGGACTACAGAATGCCAAGGACTGACTGGAAGTCAAGGATATCAGGGTTAACACAAATGTTGAGGGAGGGATGATGGATGGATGGATGGATGAATGGATGGATGGATGGGAAATTACGTAGGGAACCAACTGGTGAAGACAGATATGACACTAGTAGAACAACAACCCTGCTTTTGAAGGTTCTTTACCTCAATCAGGCCAAAAGCTTTACTTTTTTCCTTGGAAGAGAGAAAACCAAATTTCCAAAGCACTTTTGTTACAATTTTAAACAATGTATTGTTATGGGGAGAAAGCGAATGTACATATCGTACTTAAATAGGATCTAAAAGCAGCATATCTTAAGGAAGTTGAGAAATACGAGCTTGATCCCAGATGCACCATTTGATTTTATAAAAGGCTTGTTAATTCCAAAGCATTGAGCTAGCCTGGCTCATATTGTGGCAATAATAATAAATCCACTATGATTTCTCTTTGAATGTCATTCCTGTCTTCACCCTAAATTCCCTTAAAATTTCTTTTCAATGCAATATTGTAAACATGATATAATCTTGCAATTTCTTTTACCTTCCAAAAGCCATTACTAAACTATGTCAAATGGGAAGAAGAAGAAGAAATTCAGGTACAGAATTGTGGTTAAAAGTCTATTTTCATGGTGCTGAATGACATTTGGTTCTTAAGGTACCAAAAAAGGAAGCCAAAGTTCTCAAACTGCTGCATATTTGACAAGGAAATACATTTGTCTTCCGATCTACAATTAATGATGACCTAAGTCAGGTTAATAAACCTGGTTTATTTGTGTTTGTTTAATTTTCTATGCAGACAGTCTGTAATGCACTGTGGTTTCAATGTGCAATAATTTGTACAATGGTTTATTCACAAAAATGCCTTAAGCAGAACAAAAAAAAATTTCTATATAGGTCTTTACATATTAAATATGTAATATAAATTTAAGGAGACTTCTATTTTGTATATTTTGTAAACTATGAAGTGAAATGAACATTTTGACAGAGTTTGTATTTTGCATATTCATTTTGCTGAAAATAACTTTTAAATAAACCTATTTTATCTGAGTGGATTTTTATGCTTTTCCTAAACCGTTTTAATATGATGCAATGAAAAGTTTAATGAATAGTTTACATTTACACATAGTGTTCTGGAGCTATGCTAACTCCATATTTTAAAAAGTTCTGCACTGCTTCTTGTCAACTTTACTCTGATGTAAGCCCCATCAAATTCAATTTAGCTTATCCGCAAAATAAATTATTCTGGGCTGTAATCCTAAACATACTTACCAGGAAATAAGAATCAAACAATTCAGCGTTGATTCTAACTTATCACGCACTGTGATATGTATAAAAATATTTATTATTAATAGGTTTTCATTAAATCTTTCCAACTTCATTTTTTTTTCAGAATCCATGCACTCCCATATATGCATAGCTTAATCAGTTTAAAATATTTTTTAAAATACGGGTTTTTTCCTTCCATGCTGCAGTTTCTCTGAAATAACTCAGTTTGCTAAATGTTTGTGGGGCAAAGAAACCATGTTGCAGTGTACCTTAACTATTATGTGGCTAAATAATAGTATTGTAGCACTTCGTAGAAATTTAGGGAGAAAAACTAACAGAGAGAGTTGGTAATGTTCAAATATCCAAAGAGTTTTATATATTTATTATTTAAACATATTTTAGTAGGCATACTGGTCACCTGCAGAGTATATCTCAAATGGTTATTTAAGTTGAGCCTACATCTCTTAGATCTAGTGTTACGTTGTCTTCAAAAGGAAATTGTCAAATTAAAATTTGTTTTTATGATATTTTCAAGACTCGAGTAGAATGTGTTGCTATAAAACTTCAAATCTCTTTAAATAGGTTAAAGATTGTCGTCATTTTAGCTTGTAACTGCAAATACCTGTACATATAAGCGGGGGTTTCTTTTTACTGAAGTTCAGATCGTGTTTCCCGATTGCTGTTAAAGCAAAACTTGGTGTAAGTTATCATTTGAAGCATTCTTCAGGAATGTTATTACTGTTTGACATTTAACTTATATTTGAATCCGATTCTAAAATTCATATTATCTTCATAAACATGGCTTTGTTTTTGAAAATACTCCCCTTTCCAAGTCATATAGTTTTGCAGAATTGAAGAGTTACCTTTCATGGAATTTATAGGAAAAGCATTTGGTTTATATTTTTCAAACGGAATGAAGAGTTTTTGCAGGAAATGTATGAAATTAAAAGTAGTTTCCTTAAGGATTTGTGTACCTTTTGAACAGTGTCCATTTTAATTTCTACTTCTGTATCCTGCTCTTCCTCCATAGGAGTTTGAATTTGTGAACTAAATTTGCATATTGTAAGAGACAGGAGATTTATTTCTTAGTAGGCATATCTAGGATTTCAATTAACGTAATCCCAATCAATGTGTATAGATAGCATTAAAACAAATTCAGGGATAAATTTTGAGAAAATGGAAGACAAAAAAAATGAAACTCTGTTTGAACTGCTGTTGCGTAGATTTGTTTAATCTGTCAGAGTTATTGATAATTTATTTAGTGACTAGAAGTGTTTTTCTTTTGGTGGTTCATACCCTATTGTTCCTCTTCCAGTCCAAATTCAGTACTCAAGGTATATAATCTCACAACCATTTGTCTGGTTGACCATAAGCCTAGTTCTATTAATCAGATTTTATGTTTGACCTCTGCATTGCAAGATTTCTTGAAGAAGACTGTTACTAAATGTTCTCTTGTTCCTTCTTTCTCCTGTCCAACCTTCAAAGACTGAAACAATATTTCATATTTCATTTGTGTCCTCTTCTTCTTAGTTGTGCAGTTTAGGGTTGGAGGGAGAAGGAAGACAGTAGTTCCAAGTTAAAAAGTGGCTCCTTTGAGGGGATCTTATTTAAGAGCTTTCCAGATCCTGATGATACTCCTTGCTACAGTTTGTGCCTTGTGATATACAACATATCTCCATTTCCTTTGCCTAGAACTTCTGGTTTGTTCATTATAGTTCCATAAACTACTAGACCAATTAAAGAGACAAATCCCTAAATGTTTACCTCTGATTCAATAGCTTGAAAAATCTCAGTGAAGTTTACTTCTAAATAAAAATCTACAGAATTGCAGCACTTTAGCAGGACTTTGAAATAAGATCCCCATTTCTACCTGTCCAGGTTCCCCATGCTTCTTTCTAGAGATATGTCCCTTAGAATTTATGTACGAAAGTATCTAATCTGCAACATCTTCACTTAAAGAGAATATGCTGTCTAGTACAGCAACCAATTTAATTTCACAGCCGTAAAGTATATGCATGGTCTTTTAAAATTCAGCTGGATGGGGAAAACAGCTCAAATGTATTGTCGGGTAAAATGCTGCTCTATTTATTTCATGTTGTTAATTGCAAGTGCATTCTTGCTTATGACATTAAAGCAATTTTCTTCAAGATTTTTTTCTAATTTGGCAACAGCTGGTTATTAATGTAAACAATATGCATGTTATCTAGCTGTGATGTCCTACGTTTATGTTTATACAAAGTTAGTATTTTTATTGAATTTTTTCCCAAGCTTAAAAATGTTTTTGCTCCTTTTTTTTCCCCCTGCCAAAAGCTATGTCTTATTCAGGGTAGGATTTTGATAAAAATGAAACACCATTCTAAGTTCTCTGTTTTAAGTGCTTCACTGTGCCTTTAATTTTTTTTTATTTCACCCATTATTCTGGGTGAGTGCCAGCTAACACTCCTTAATGCATGTAAGACAGCCTTCATTTTGAGCTCTTGTTCTTTAGGTGGTCTCCAGGCATGAGAACAGAATATCAACATCAGCAATTGTAATTTAAAAGGCAGGTGTAGCTAAAAATAACTTGCTGCATTGGCCACCTGTTCCATTATATGCTGTGGTTCCCGGAGCTAAAAAAAAAAAAAAAAAAAAATCAATAGAGCAACAATACATCATGAACACTTGCTCCAATTTATAGCATACTGGTTGCGTGCAGGAGCAGGGGAGCTGACAGTATTTTGATACAGAATAAAAAACAGTGTCCTGAGCTGCAGAAACATTCCTGCTTCCCTGTACTTAAAGAGATTTTGAAAGAAAGTTTAGTTCATGCACAAAGATTACTGATGAATTACTTCAGTCAGATTTGAAAGGGGATTGATAGGGAAAGGTCTCTCTGAATCTGAAATCTCCCTTGGACAAAATTAGACCTTGATGCATAGAAGGCAGATTCTGGATCCAATTTACTTCAGAAGATTCTAAATATCACACATGTTGAGTGTTTGGGTTGAACAATGACCACCGTATGATGAAACCCAAAGTGGACAAAAGTATGTGTCATGAAACAAGTCATTCTAATATACTTCCTTTTATTTATATATATATATATATATGTAGGTCTTTGGTAATTCGGGTTTTCTCCCGCGTAAAATTGGAAGTGTCTTGGCGACGTTTCGACGAAGTCTCATTCGTCATCTTCAGGCTGGTGTCTCTTCTGCCTCTTGCTTCTAGGAGCAATGTGTGATCGCAGCTGTTTCTTCCTTTTAACTGCCAGTGAAAACCTCAAAAAACATATATATATATGAATGAGACTTCGTTGAAACGTCGCCAAGACACTTCCAATTTTACGCGGGAGAAAACCCGAATTACCAAAGACCTACACACACACACACACACACACACACACACACACACACACACATATATATGTAGGTCTTTGGTAATTCGGGTTTTCTCCCGTGTAAAATTGAAAGTGTCTTGGCAACGTTTCGACGAAGTCCCATTCGTCATCTTCAGGCTGGTGTCTTCGGCTTCGTGCTTCTAGGAGCACGAAGCCGAAACACCGCCTGAAGATGACGAATGGGACTTCGTCGAAACGTTGCCAAGACACTTTCAATTTACACGGGAGAAAAACCCGAATTACCAAAGACCTACATACAAACACCCGTGAAAACCTCAGAAAAACATATATATATATATATATATATATATATATATATATATATATATATATATATATATATATATATAAAACTATTAAAATTTTAAGACAGAAGTTGAAAACTAAGAACTAATGTTTAGAATAAAGGGAGAAGATGAAAGAAATAAAGAATAAAGGCAAAAGTGCAGAAAACAAAGGAAAGAACTCATTCTAACAGACTTCTATCTTCACCCAGGCCTTTGGTGAAGGAGACGGAAAGCCTTTACTTCATTGAACTTACCATCTTTTATTTTCATTTTATTTTTGTTTTATTGAAATTATTATAATTTCTTTGATTGTTGTGAACTTCCCAGAGTCATTGAGAATTGGGCAGGATACAAGGTGTTGTTGTTGTAGTAGTAGTTATGGTTGGTCACACAGCCAGTCAGGTGTTTAGATTCTATTTGGCATTTTTACCCACCTATCGATTCCTTCCCAAGGGATCTGGGATAAGCAGATGTTGTTTGATGGTATTACACATATGGTCGCAGGATGTAAGCTGTTCCAAGTAAAGCTTTGCAATTGATTGATGGTGATTTTGTCAATGCCTATGGTGTTTGAGTGGTGCTTCGGTTGTCTTCTTATTGGACTTGTAATAGCAGATCATTATGTCTTTGGTTTCACTCTTTGTATATTTGCAGTGGGTATTTTTGTTTTTAATAGTCTGGCAGATGCTGCCCCTGGTTGCTCAGCCAAAAGTCCCAAGTCCTGTAGCCCATTTGTCATCAGATGTCCAGCTGATGACACTCCAACATCTAGCAGACTCCTTGTTGACCCAGGTGAGGACCGATCCAGTATGAGTTTCTGAAAATTGTATCTCACCATATTGTTTATGGGAGAGGCATTTTTTGTCCAGTTCCTCTGTTGAGACCTGTCCAGTATGGTGAACAGCTGGCATCACTCTCATCTTCCTTGGAGCACACAATTCCCACAACCATGTCAAGGTAGTGTCCCACTAAGGGATTATTACTATTATTTTCTCAGTACAACCAAATATACAGTATACTAGTTAAAAAAACAACCAGGGACAGTTGAAGCTATATCAGCAACTACAAGGATGCTGTTCAGTGGATTTACATATAAGGAGGCAGCTTTGAATAAAACCATTACAATAGTAAAACCCATATAAAAACAGAATATTGTTGCTTTAAAAAGACTTCAATGTGTGTAGGACGACAGATGTAGTACCTGTCAGAAATTCTTTAAAGCAGCTGCTTCTTTTGCCTAAATGTCAATACTACTTTGAGATTCCAGGAAAAGCAGCAGCTTCAGTTTACACCCCTTTGACCTCCAAAGCATTTTCTGGCATTGACTCTGAAGAGCTATATCTAATAAAAACACATTCATTAAAAAGGTGAGTGGCATTCAGAGGGAAGATGGTAAAAGACACATATGTATTTTAATAGTAGGCACCTCACAAATTTCAATGGGGTGAGCATCCCAGAAACCCAGCACCAAAGGTAGAACCTCTTTGTCCCATGACTAATATGAAGATATACCATCTTAACCATCTCTGGTCTTCAACCAGAAAGGCACTGGACCCATATTGTTAGATCTTAAGGCTGTAGATATCAGAAGGAAAAACTTAAAACATGATGTGGAAGCTAAGAAGCAGCCAGAACAGTTGCTTTTGCACAGAGGTGGGGAACAATGGCCCCTTTATGACTTGTGGACTTCCACTCCCAGAATTCCCGAGCCAGCCATGCTCAGTGAAATGCTGGCTTGGGAATTCTGGGAGTTGAAGGCCATAAGTCATAAAAGGACCACAGTTCTCCACCCCTGCTTTAGCAGAAGTGTCAAGAGATGCATGGCAGATACCCCGCTCGGCAGCCTTTCTGCCCCCAGTGGCACTTTCTGAACAAACACAAGAGTGAAGCAGGTTACAGCAATCCAAACCTGCATTTATTAACACATTAAAAAAAAAACAGCTTTGCTATAGGGAAGGGTATACCGTAGTTGGTAAACTGGCTACCTACATAGGCCCTTCTATGTAGGGGTCTAAAAGTTTGAACAGGGGTTAGAAATGCACCACCAGTGAGTACTATCCACAATAATCCTAGGCAATATGTTCAAAGAAAACATCCAATTAAAAAAAATGGAGAAAATCTCATAAGATTACCAAATCCTATAAGATCCCTGGTTGCTTACCTGATAACTCATAATCAAGCAGAAAGCTTTCATTTGATTGGATGTTATGTTTCCTTGTATGTGTTTTTTTATTATTCAGTCTAAGTAAAATTAGACCTGTCACACTGTTAAATAAATCTTACTCAACTAATTACATGGCTGTATCAGCTAATGAACTGCATACTTTATAGAGGATGCACACATGCAATTTAATAATTATAGTTCTTAGAAGAGAGAAGAGGGAAATACTGGTTTGTAAGATAAGACTTACGGCCTGCTTTTCACTACTTACATTAAACACAATACAGCTTAGTTGATTACCAACCTGAATTTAATTCTGAATGTTTCTCTAGACCAGTCTAGATTGATGCTTAATTTACTCAACAATTCTCATACATTGTGAGCTTGCTTGAAGTGCCCACATTAGAAAATGTAATCCTAATACCAACCAAGAAAACTTTAGAAAACCAAAAAAAATCAAAAACCAAAAACTAA
Source organism: Azemiops feae (assembly GCA_023970755.1). NCBI lineage: Eukaryota > Metazoa > Chordata > Lepidosauria > Squamata > Viperidae > Azemiops > Azemiops feae. The sequence continues at coordinate 6,050,709 of JALGBA010004228.1, read as the reverse complement.
CTCATTTGCAAGGACAAATAAATTGTTCACTGCAGGATGATACACGTCTGTTTGAAAAGTGCTGACTTTTTTATGGCAAATCAGTTTAAAAAAAACAAAATAAACTCAGAGTAATGAAGAGCTTTGTTCCTCATTAACCTTTTCTGTATATCTGATACAAAGCCTGGAGAGAAATCCCATGCATATCAAAACAATTTAATTATTTGTAGCTCAGCACAAACATATTTCAGTTTTTCCCTGTTGGGCAAAATCCTCAGTCTTAATAAAATCAGCTCTTTTTTTTCCCAGTAGACCTATTACTCTAATGAAGATACACTATTGTTGCTATTGAGTGAACTAAAATACTTAATTAAGTCAGAATGAATCACTCATTGTATCTAATTCTGCTTAACATGCTAAAAAAAACATAAAAGAACATCAGCATAAGAAAAAAGTATAAGCTTGGGTAGATAGATTAAAATAGCCAAATCAACTGAAAGATTTTTGTTTAACTCCACAAATCATAGCTGAAGAAAAACAGTATTCTAGAACAGAGCTCCCCAACCTTTCCATGTTGGTGGAAACAGTGAAATGTGTGCGGCGCCTGCACAGCAGCAATGCTAGCGTCCGCGCACATGTGCAAACAGGGCTGCTAGCACCTGCACGGCGGCACTAGCACGAGTGAGGAGGATGTGTGCACACATGTGCGCACTTGCCAGCCATTCCCGCAGCCTGGTGGCCAACAGGCCACGGACCGGTACCAGGCCGCGGCCCATAGATTGGGTACCCCTGTTCTAGAACATATCTGGACAGACTTGAACACTGGGCGCTATCTAACAAAATGAAATTCAATGGTGAAAATGGTGAAAAAAGTAAGGTTCTACATTTAGGCAAGAAAAACCAAATGTACAGGTATAGTATAGATCAGTGGTGGCGAACCTATGGCACGTGTACCAGAGGCGGCATTCAGAGCCCTCTCTGTGGGCACACATGCCGTTGCTCCAGCAGAATTCGCCAGAGTAGCGAGCATGTGATGTTTGGAAGCAATGGGGCAGGAAGTGAGCGAGCAAGTGGCATTGGCCCTCCGGGGATGCCCCAGAGATGGCAAGGGACTGGTCCCCGCCACCCTGGTTCTGGCCCACCCACCCTAACCACACACACCCAGTCTGCCTTGACCACCACAGCTATTTTGGAACATGCCCACCCAGTGGGCCACACACCCCGCTCCCCCTGAGAGCACCACAATGCTGATGCGGTCCTGGCACTTTGCAATAAATAAGTGGGTTTTGGGTTGCAGTTTGGGCACTCGGTCTCTAAAATGTTCGCCATCACTGGTATATATGGTACCTTGCTCAACAGTAGTAACTGTGAGAGGGATCTTGGAGTCCTAGTGGACAATCACTTAAATATGAGCCAGCAGTGTGCTGCAGCTGCCAAAAAAGCCAACACAGTGCTAGGCTGCATTAACAGAGGGATAGAATCAAGACCATGTGAAGTGTTAATACCACTTTACAATGCCTTGGTAAGGCCACACTTGGAATACTGCATCCAGTTTTGGTCACCACGATGTAAAAAAGATGTTGAGACTCTAGAAAGAGTACAGAGAAGAGCAACAAAGATGATTAGGGGACTGGAGGTTAAAACATATAAGGAACTGTTGCTGAATTGGGTATGTCTAGTTTAATGAAGAGAAGGACGAGGGGGACATGATAGCAGGTTCCAATATCTCAGGGGCTGCCCAAAGAAGAGGGAGTCAAGCTATTCTCCAAAGCGCTGAAGGCAGGACAAGAAGCAACGGATGGAAACTAATCAAGGAGAGAAGCAACCTAGAACTAAGGAGAAACTTCCTGACAGTTAGAACAATTAACCAGTGGAACAACCTGCCTCCAGAAGCGGTGAATGCTCCAACACTGGAAGTTTTAAGAAGAGACTGGACAGCCATTTGTCTGAAATGGTTATAGGGTTTCCTGCCTAAGCAGGGGGTTGGACTAGATGATGATGATGATGATAATAATAATAATAATAAATAATAATAATAATAATAATAATAATAATAATAATAATAATAATAATAATAATAATAATAATAATAATAATAAAATAATAAATAATAATAATAATAATAATAATAATAATAATAATAATAATAATTAAATTATATTATAAGAAATGAATTTGCTACCATCAGATCTATATACAAAAGTCATCTGTAAGTATTTATTTCAAGACATGAGAGTTACAAATTGTAAACAGTACAATGATAGGAACACTAAATCCATTCTGTGTGCCTACTTCACCTCCTTGGTGCCAGAATTTACTTTTGAACTAACAAATTAAAACAAATTCATTCAAATCTGTGTTAGACTTTTGTGAATTCCTTAAACATGAAGGAAAGTCTGGAAATAAAATGGCAAGATCAAGAAACAGGTAACATATGTTGGCGTGTACATCTTCTCACTCTAAAACATGTTTTGCAGCTATTCAGATGATTGTCTGAAAAGTACATTGTCGCATGAAATTATGTTAGTGGGAGGGAGGAGTAATATAGGCGAAAACAAGTAAAGGATCAGTGACACTCCAGGTATTGCTAGACAATTATTTCCATTATCCATAAATATCCAGGATACCGGTTGTGCCTGATGGGGATAAAAGTTTATTTACTATAGAGTTGATGAACCTGTAATATTCCTGAATTAGTTGAGTTTTATTTCACATCCACCACAACAGAACTGTGGTATTCCAGAAGAGTTTAACTAGTCCAATGGACACTCCAAGCTTCCCTGATTGGTTTCTACCAGTCCATAGTTAATATTCACAAAATATTGTCATGAAGATTGAAAGAAGATATAGATAAACCTTGTCCTCCATTCAGTGAACTTTGAATGTAGTGGGGAAAAAATCCACTTTTGATTCTACCCCTCAACAAATAGATTGTTTCTGAAGCAAACTGATCAATAGATGCAATTTATTTCATTTGCATCAGTGTATGTCAGACATGTCAAACTCGCAACATCACGTGACATCGTGCGACGTATTGGCACTGTTTTGCCATTGCCGACAATGGGATGGGCGCGGCTTCCGCGTGACGCGTCCAGCCCGCAGGCTGGCAGTTTGATATCCCTGGTGTATGTCATTTGTGTAATCACATATTTAATATTTTATACTATTTTCATCATGCCATTATTGTGTAAAGAATTATGCAAAGATATTACAGAGATAAAGAACATAAAATGTCAAATACATAGTTGCACAAATACAGAACTGTCAATGACAGAAATTGTCAGATTTAATAGACATTTGGCTTTAATAGACATCTTACTTCTTCAAAGTGTGTTCAGTTGTGGTCTTACTGTAACCTTATGGATGCCAACTTCAACAGAAGGTTGACATTTATTTTCAAATACATGTGCATAAAAATACACACATACGTACAAATTGTGATACCAATTATGATATGCAACGGTTAGGGCTTTATTTCTGTACAGTTGCTTTGCTTTAACATTTAAGTGAGGAATAACTATAGTTGTGTCACTGCTTGCAGTATGGATCATGAAGAGCAATCTGATCATTGTCCCATATTCTTTTCTTCTCAGTAGAATAGCAGGGGAGGGAAGCCATATGTCACTCAATCATTTCTGTTCAAGTGCTAAATAAATACGGTAGTTGCTCCCCATTAGTTCATCTTCCCATGGCATTTTCACTGAACTACAAGTAGTCAACCAGAAATGTAAATAATAAACAGTGAGTGATGAACTTCTTAAGCCACAGACGAGAATACAAAAGCAAAACTGGAGAAATCATCAGATTTAAGGTAAGATTTTTATAGTGAAACTGCCTTATCTGATTTACAGAATTTTGCAGCTCTAGACGTGGTTGTCTGGCATTTGTAAACTTCCCACAATTTGTTGTTTAAAAAATGGAGACAAAAGATATTAAGTGTATCTTAATTATTAAGAATGCAAGATATTTAATGACACCTGAACTGGGATCCAAGAAGTACATTTTAATTCAGAAATGTCAAGCAAATTCCTGCTGCAAGGTAGTCTTAATGTCAGAAAGTTAGTAATTCACAAATAATATGGAAATCGGTGGCTGGACCATCTTAGAACAAAGCTTAAGTCAGATTGATGTGCTTAAAAAAATCTTTAACTAAGCATGTTAATTTTAAAAATTCTTAAAGCCCAAGCTTCAAGCTATAATTTATCAGTTTTATTGCCTTTGGCTTTAAAGGTACTTTTCTGCCAATAGTTATCTTGCTTTTTCTTCCAATTGTCAAAAACACTATTTCTTACAGACAGATAAAAGACATATATTGTCATAACATTGGCAAATTTGGTGGGAATATATTCTAAATTCTATATATAGCAAACCATAATTAAGTTATATATTCTTTGATATTAATTTTAGCCCTTTAACCTTCCTCTCCCATTTCTGGTATGTATAAATCAGGGACCTGTTTTTCAAGAGTTGGAAGAATGTATCCATGAATCATAGCATTATGCACATCAAGAAAGTAATGATTTATAATGAAGAGGCTTACTGTGGAATTTACCTTCATTGGCTTAAAGGAGCCTAGCAGATAATTTTATGGAGGTTACTAGTCCTCAAGAGTTTCCATTAGTTCCCTCTACCCAATTTTAATCAGACATCTGTAGCTGAAAAAGAAGTTAAACTAAGCCATATGTTTAAAGAAAAAATTCTGCATTCATTAGCATGTTACCTCTGCTTTATATTCTGTATTCTGCATTTCTTTTTAAATTTGCTACTTCTCTTAATATGTGGTATGCTTTTCAGACACTCTCTTTGTAAACTATCAATGTCCAACAATCGGAGTTAAAATGGCTGCCAATCTTTCATGATCTCTGTCAGATCAGATTAAATAATAGGTCTTAACCATACTGGAGAAAATTAACTATGTTTAATCCAACCGTATTAAATGAATCCTCACATCTGTACTAAAATGCCTTTAATGCCTTGAACCTAAGCACAAATCGGCTCTGACTGTACTAAATGAGTACGATATGAATGTAACATTAACGATTCAACCTGAGTATGGTTTATTCATCAAACGGTATCAAACCACGAACTGGATTCCTGACAGTAGAAAACTACATTAAAGCATTTTTCGAAGGTGTGTTCAAAAGTGTTGCTTTGTTTTTTGGTTGGGTGGGGTTTTTTTGTGGGTTTTTTTTTTTTGGGTGACAGCTGCCCTCTACTGCCTGAAAGACTTAACAGTTTCCCAATAAGTTTCAAAAGATAAAGGAAATCATATTCCTGGGTATATTTGTGTACAAATCCCTCCAGGAGTATGGCAATGGTTGTGATCAGATCCTTGAAAGGGGGGGGGTGACATAAGAAAGTTCTGGTCCTGTCTTCGTTGCAGAAACAACTATTTGTAGATGAATAACCAAACAATTAAAGTGAAAAACCCCAAGCCCTTTTTGCAGGAGGGCTTGTGTCAGATTGTGAGGCTGAAACAACCACAAGAAAAAGAGAGCTCTATCGCACGATCCATCTAGCTGCAACTGAGAAACCTTTTCTGCATAATTTTGTTTTGGACTCAGCAGACTTGTTCTAGGTGCATGCTAAGGCTTGCTAAATCCTGTTATTCAAGTTCTGTGCTACTGAAGTTTTCAGACCTTCAACGAAAATGCAGCCTCTTTGCGCTGCCAGACGGCAAAGCCCTCTCCTCTTCAGCATCATGCAGCTACAAATTTTGCAGCAGGTTGCAAGCCAAGCTGGAAACCTGCTTCCTTCTCCTCAATGGGATTACTTGAGACTTATCACCTGGGAGGATTACTATCTGGTTCTGTCAGAGAAAACAGCAGTTATGTGGGCAAAGAGCTCCTTCCAGCTGCTGTTCTGAAGAGTGTCACTGCCACCTGTTCAATCATCTTCTTTGCACCAGCTGACTTCGGGGAGGGAAAAGGAACAAGGAAGTGACTGTAACTTTCTTTTACTGCATCATTCTGGGTAGCAAGTATAGGCGGAGAGTAAGTGAGGAGTCACCAGCACTGGTATTTAAAACAATCTAATAGCTATTGCAGGCATATTGAACCTCCTGATAAGATGAGGAACTAACTCTCCAATTGTCTGTGGCAGAGGTCCCCAACCTTTTGGGCACCAGGGACCGGTTCCATGGAAAGAGGTTTTTCCACGGACCGAAGGGGGCGTGGTTTTGTGTGCTGCCTGCATCTCGCGGATGGGGCTTTGCTTGTTTGTGCTGGCATGCCGCGGCCTGGTACTGGTCCACGGACCGGGCATTGGGGACCCCTGGTCTATGGAGACTCTCAATCATCCAGCACATGGTTGTCCCAAAGATGCTTTTTTTTTTCCCCTCTCAAAAGGCAATGGGACTTTGGGGTTTTTTTGTTTTTCTTCGAAAATGTTTCGCTTCTCATCACTTCTCTCTTGGATGAGAAGCGAAATGTTTTCAAAGAAAAAAAACCAAGACAGTCCAGTTGCATTTTTGAGGAAAATAAAACACCTTTGGGATAACTCTCCAATTGTTCATGGGAGTATTGTAGGCACAATCGCTCTCCCTGTAAAAGATTATTACCTAAGCTTACTCCTTTTCCTATCACATGTTCCTGCTGGACTCAGTTCTTGGATAACAACTTCTTCTTTGCTAACGTAAAAGCAGAGGTGCCGGGTCTTCTTTTAAATCACCCCAAGGAGTAATTCAAAAGGGAAATTGGATGCATGAGATACTATATAGTGTTTGGATTGATTTCATTCAAGGGCCTTCTTCTGTCAGTGTGCCTATACGCAAGGGAGGGTATCGAGTATTACATAGGTAGAATGAAATACAGGTAGTCCTCGATTTAACAGTTCGTTTAGTGATCGATCGTTCAAAGTTACAACGGCACTGTAAAAAGTGATTAACCATGTTACTAGACAACCGCAATGATTTACTTAACAGCTATGGCAAGAAAAGCCGTAAAACAGGGCAAAATTCACTTAACAAATGTCTCACATAAATTTTGGGGTCAGCTGTGGTCGTAACTCGAGGACTACCTGTAAAGGAGAACACACACTCCATAAAGGTTTCCACTTTCTGACGTTTTTCACACTTATGACCATTGCATCATCCCCATGGTCACACAAAAAAATTTCAGATGTTTGGCAGCTGACTCATATTTATGACGGTTGCCGTGTCCCCTGGGGTCATGTGATCACCTTTTGCAGCCTTCTGACCAGCAAAGTCAAGCCAGACTCGCTTAACAACCGTGTTACTAACTTAACTGCAATGATTCGCTTACCTGTGGCAAGAAAGGTCGTAAAATGGGGCAAAATTCACGTAACAAATGTCACATAAATGTTGGGTTCAATTGTGGTCATAATTCGAGGACTGTCTGTAAAGGAGTTGGAGAACACACCCTCCATAAAGCTTTCCGCTTTCTATTGACAACTACCCATAAAGAGGAAGGGAAGAAGATAACCAATATGAAGGCTTAAATTCAAAAAGTACCTCAGGATAGGTTTTTCTGGAAAACAAAATGGAGCAGTTTTGACTTTCCTTCCCACCCCAAAATAAATTCTCCTACATACCACTGAGATAAAATAATTGACTTTTGATGTGCAAGATGAAGTGGAGAATGGTTCTCGGTCCTTTGATATAATTCCCACATCTCCTCCCACACTGATACCACCCATTTTACTTTTCCACATTCATGGTAGTCAACTGAATTCAGAACAATTTCTCAGAGTTTCTCCCAGCAGTGATTAACCAACAGAAAGATTACAGAAAGAGGGATTATCCCTGATGTATTGATGAAAAATATTTGGGAAGTATGGTTACTAATGATAGAAATGAACCGGTTCTACCATCAATAGCTTCCTGATTATTTTATGCAGGTGGAAAAAGGGGAAGCAAATACCAACAAGTGTATGATGATGCCCTCACATCACATAACATTTGCATGATGATGTCACTGTGGTGTTGGCACTTTGATGACAGTGTAGTTGTCTGTGGATGCTGCTGTTGTAATGGGCAGAAAGAATAACCTCGATGAACAGGAGGAAGAAATGCAATCAAGACAATGGTCAGATAAAAGAGTCCGAGCCAGAACCGTAACCTGAGAAAACATCTCAGACAAGCTCTCCCTAGTTTTCAGAAAGATATAAGGAAAACAGAGGGAAAGTACCTTCAAGACTTGCAAAATTCTATAACCTTATAATAAAATTCCATTTGCATGCATGACTTTGGTTTCCTGGTCGGATCTGCCTTGAAAAGCTGACAGCTGTTTATCTATCAACTAGACCTTGGCTCTTTTATGACTTCTGGATTGCAACTCCCAGAATTCCTGAGCCAGCCTGGCTCAGGAATTCTGGGAGTTGAAGTCCACAAGTCTTATATATATATATGATGTCATTTCTGATGTTTATTAGTTTGCTGGTATCAACGCTGTATTTCTGTATTGTGTAAAGCTAGCTTTTTCAGACTTCCACATGGGAGGAACAAGAAAGGATCACATAAATTCATCAATAAATAAAAACATATTCTATTTTTTTCCTAGTATTTGTGGGTTTTTTCTTATTAGCAGATATTCATATTTAGTTCAGTGTGCAAGTAGTCCTTCTGACTTACGACCGTAAATGAGCCCAGAATTTTGGTTGCAACTCATTGTGGACATTAAGCAGTCATGCACCCGATTTTATGATCTTTTTTGTGGTAGTAACAACTGAACACCACAGTTGTTAAGTGAGGATTAAGTAAATGTCCCAACTGTTAAGCAAATTCAATGGGCGTTTTTTTGGCTAGAAAGTGAAAGGAAATGTTGGGAACCAGCAAAAACTGTCAAAAATTACAGTCATGTTACTGTGGGACACTGCAAATGGTCATTCCAAATGCCCCAAATTTATGGTAGAAAGATGAGTGGCATGCAAATTAATCAAATAAATAAATGGTTCAATGCTATATACCCCATACAACTAAAGCCAGCTTAGTTTTACACACAAATATGCAACAAAAAGATATACTAATGAGGGCATTTGTCAGATACTTAGCATTAAAGGCAAAGATCTCCACCAAATATTAAATGCTAACACAGATAAAAGAATAATGCTAACAACTTATTTTAGTCCCCTCAAAAAAACAGGAAGCTGGAAAATATGGAAATATTTGCAATGGACCTATAGAATGGTACATAAAAACTCTACTTGCCTTGTCACCAGCAGACAGGAATAACATCACCTATATAAGTTTGTGCCAGGTTTTTTTTTCAACTTTTTTAATTTATTGCTCTCGTTTTATAAATTATGTTTTTAAATTGTGTATTTGAGGTGTGAGCTGGGGGGAGGGAAATAGTGCCTAGAAAGAAAAAAGAAAAGGGGAGTTGATTGTTTATTAGAAAATAAAAATAAATATTTCATTTTGGCCGTTAACAACCTGGCTCATTGACGTAAGAAGTGGAATATCCTAAATTAAGGTCTACTTGATATTAAGGTCTTTAAATATCAATGAAAAGATCTTAGCAGACTGTGCACTTAGACAATTCTGATGTGAGAGAAGTTCTTGATACATCAAATTTCCCATTCCTATCATACAGAACATTGACCATAAAAAAAAATTCAAATAGCCAAAATAGCCAAAAGTTGACCTACAAAATTTCATTTGCCATCTGGGGCCCAAGTGAATGGATCAGCCATTCCTCATTGTTTAATATTAGAATGAGAAAGCACAACTTTGTGAGTCTTCTTCCACCCCCACCCCCACCCCATATCCTCACTAATAGAATTTATCATTGTGCATTAAGGAAAACAATCTTTATCTTGATTAAGCAAGAAATAGAATTTTACAATCTGTCAGGATTGTTTATTTTCCTCATAGATTCTCCCAACTCTCCAAAAATATTCACACCAAATCATTTCACTTGGTTATTGCATACTGTGTTAATTAAAAACCGTTTTGGTGATCAATGTGTTTCAATCAATTTCACTACTTCTAGCTGTTTTAAGATTAGTATTATCCGAGGCTATCATATAAGAATAGCACACCAAATGGTGCCCTTTCTCAGGTGCTATTCATATTTCAGTATTTACAATTGCTCTGTCATCCATTTTTCTCTTCATTTTATTGATGCATAGTACAATACTATCTTCTGTACGAGATGTTTAACTTCCTTCCCTTGGGTAAACAGCTTTTTGAACTAACATTTGCTTTGACAAAGTTCCCATGTTCCTAACATAAAACCTCCAGGAGATGAAAATTATGTTATTGGTGGTCGTTGTGCAGGGTGTATTGTTGTTAATATTATTAATTTTTTGAGTTGTTATTTAGAGGCAGAAAACAGGAATAATATTTTGAAAATAATAAAATGCATATTGTGTTCAGTGGTGGAAGGAAGGAAGGAAGGAAGGAAGGAAGGAAGGAAGGAAGGAAGGAAGGAAGGAAGGAAGGAAGGAAGGAAGGAAGGAAGGAAGGAAGGAAGGATGGATCTGTGGCTTAAGTTTTATTATTTGCTTTTTTAGCTTAAGTCAACATTTCATGATTTTTCTTGTGCCCTGCTCTACTTCCTTGACTTCTAAGTAAATTGTTTAGAGCTACATTCAGATCTTTGAGAAAAAAATTATTCGGAAAGATGGTTTATTCTTGATACCACACACTTTGTCAGGTGCAAACAACCAGACCCACAGAGTAGAGTTCAAGCTAACTACTTTATTATTTTCTGTCTAAAATACATTTTTCCAGTCTGGCAACCTACTCTTGAGAAGAATTAGATAAGACTCCAAGGAACTTGGGGGTGGTGGGGGTTGGGGTCAGTCCTAGCCCTTTTGTGGTTGCGCAGTGACTCCAGGCTAACTTTGCACTTGATCCCTCCTCCCTGCCAGGCTAGTTGCCTCCCAACAGACTTGCTTTCTAAACACCAATAATTAATTAAGGTAAAATTGTACGGAAGTGTGAGATAAATAAATCACATTCTTTGGACAAATTACAGCAGAAAAAACACACATGGATTTTTGGATGCTACCAGCAATGGAGGAAATATATTATGGGCAGTCACTGGATAACATTCATGATCTCGCCTACTATGGACCTGTTGTCCTTAAAGCAGCTCTGCCACTTTTCAACTACTCATGGATGATTGGGAGGTAGGAGAATCAAGACGGAAAGCATGGGAGGTATAACATGCATCCTATACAAATATTTTTAAAACAGACCAGGCTCCTGAAGCATGAAGAATGAGTATAGGGGAGAAATGTTTGAGGTCAAACCCTTAGGTCTATACCTGCCAATGGAAGGCAGAGAATCTGGTGAGATTTTGGTTAACTAGTGATCAACCATAAAGAAATTTATTTGACTCTAGAGGTTCTGATTGCTTGAGCGTGACAGATTAAATCTTTAATCTGAATTTTGAGCATACTCACAGAGAATCTTGATAAACACAAATAATCTAACAGTTGTAGTAAAATGACCCCAAACCCCCAAAAAAACCCTATCAAAAGTTAAATGGGGCTAACTTTCATATCGCAAAATCTACCTCCTAAACAAACACAAGATCGGTCCATAGCAGCCACCTACCAACATCTTAGCTACTAAACACATTCATTGGGGAGAGATAAATTTCAATCAGGTCCATTATGATCATCATTATTATTTAAATACAAAGTGAGGTGTAAAATTGAAATTATAACTATCTCTCTCTCTGGAATTACCTGTCTTCAAAGACCCATGTAATTCTTTATTTGCATTTAGGTATTTAGGAAGGCAGTTAAAACAAGATCTCATTATATGGGAAGTGGTTATGAGATTATAATTATGGTTATTAAAATATAATTTTATTTTGTGTTCTATGTGTTTTATGCCTTAAACCCCCACAAATTATGGAAGAATAGAGAAATATCACTCACTCACTCAATGACTCTTCAAAAAGACAGCACTGTAAGAATCTAATACAGTGCAGAAGCTATAAAACTTTTCAAAGTAATAGATTAAAACATGGACCCATATAACTAAAAAGGTTTTAACATTACAATCTACATAAGCTCAATTAGACGTTAAGTCCCCTTAAGTTCAAGTAGCGTGGACATAATAAAGTTTAAATGCCAGGTTTTTAAGATGTAATAAAATCAGACCAAGATAAATCCCTTGTTTATTTTTCAACTGAATTGTATAATTTATACGTTATATTAAAGGTGGGGCAAAAAAATCTGAAAAAGTTCATTTCGCTTCGGAACTTTTTCCACCTTTGGTATAACATATAAGCTGTACAATTCAATTCAAAAACAAACTGAAGTGATTAATCTTGGCCTGGGTTGGTGGTTTTTGTTTTTGTTTTACATCTCAAAAACCTGGCATTTTAATGGGGGGGGGGGTAGAGTTTTTATAACCACCGTATTTCAGTAAAGTGAATACGATTGATGAGGTGAGTATGGTTGTCTAAGTATATGTTTAATTGAATGTAAAGGCCTTCCTGCCAAAAGGGGTCTAATATGGCTAAAACCCAACCCTAGAGCCGGATGAAATTCTAAAGTGAGGTCATTCCCTGGGTTTAATATTTCATTTAGGAAGACTATTTCTCTTTTACTTGCCATATAATTCCAATTGTCAATGGGAAAGAGGAGTGAGAGAAGAGTATTAAAATTGATTAGAATTGTTAAAGTGAATTAGAAGAGAGTAAATCAAAGGCAGCCACAGAAGAGGCATAAAAGAATTCTGATTCCTGTCAGCAGCTTTCAATGCTTCTGCTGATGGGAAAATATTAATTATACAGGTAGCCCTCGACTTACAACAGTTCCTTTAGTGACCGTTCAAAGTTACAATGACACTGAAAAAAGCAACTTGGGACCATTTTTCACACTTATGACCATTGCGGCGTCCCCAGGGTTACGTGACCAAAATTCAGATGCTTGGCAACGGGTTCATACTTATGACCGTGTCTATGTCCCGAGGGTCATGTGATCCCCTTTTGCAACCTTCTGACAAGCAAAGTCGACGGGGAAGACGGATTCACTTAACATAACAATTCAGTGATTCATTTAACGACTGTGGCAAGAAAGGTTTGTAAAATGAGGCAAAATTCACTTCACAAATGTTTCACTTAGCAACAGAAACGTTGGGCTCAGTCGTGGTCGTAAATTGAGGAGTACCTGTACTTCCGCAAGTAAGTTTTGAAGCCGAGTTCACACCCTCAAAAAACAGCCACTGTGTTTTAGAAGTCTTTAGACACACTTGTGAAAGGTTTTTCTGTCAAGATAGAAAAATTGTGGTAACTAAAGGGAGCCCTTTGAACCCCTGTGTTGAGAAGTGATACAACTTTGAACACTAAATGCAGAGACAAATAGTGCGTAAAAATCACATAAGCTTCAAAAAGATATCACTGTTGGCGAAAGGATCCTGAATGAGGTAAATCTTTGATTAGATCCAGCATATATTTTTAATCATGGCTGTGATTCATATCTAGATGACCAATTAAATTAAGAAGCAATTTTTTTTAAACCTTCTTGACTCTAGTCTAGGCTATTTTAATTATTCATTTCTAAGCTAAATTATATTACTCCGATAAATATGACACCCAAAATAGGTTTAGAAACCTGGGAAATCCTGGTGCAAATCCAAGCCATCCTAAATATAATTAAAGCAAAGATTGTTTTTTTCATAAAGAACAAAAAATAAATAAAAATAAACCTAAGAGTAAACCTTATCTTCATTAAAAGTTGCGGGAAACATTTTCCATCTGCTTCTTTATGACTCTTCCTGATCTAGAATTAGGAAACAACAAAGACGTTTGGTTGAAAATTCTCTTCCGGCCTCCATCCTTGCCTTCTCTAAACTGAAAAGCATATATGACCACAATGGAGACTAGAACTCCTGTTGCTAAGCACACCAGCTATTAAGTGAGTCATGTCCAATTTTAGAACCTTTTTGCCGCAGTTGTTAAGCGAATCATTATAGTTGTTAAGCGAATCATGCGGTCATTAAACAAATCCAACTTCCCTCATTGATTTTGCTTGTCAGAACACGGCTGGGAAGGTAGGAAATGGCAATCAGATAAACCCTAGGATGCTATGACTGTCATAAAGGCAGACCGCTGGCCAAGCACCTAAATTTTGACCATGCGATTCTAAGGATGCTGTGAAGGTTATAAGTGCGAGAATTAATCGTTGGTTACTTTTTTCAATGCTGTTGTAACTTTGAACGGTCGCTAAATGAATGGTTATAAGTCAAGGACTACTCCACTGGAAAAATGCATGCCTTTTAAGTACTGCTTGCCTCTAAGATACAATACCTCAAAAGACACGGAGTGGGAAGCCAATCTCAAATTCAAAGTTAAACTATGTACATAATAAAGACCCCCTCTAGAATATCTTGATTATTCTGCACACTTTTTATTGTGGCTCCCAAAAAAGAAAGGGGATTGTTTTTTTAAATCAGATGTCACCAACCTTTGTCGGTTGGTGGACCAGAGGAAAAGGGAGGAGGCATTTTACATGAATGCATACGTGTGCGTGTGCACGGGGCCACAAACACACACGTGCCACAAATGGAGTGGGGCTAGCACCCGAGTGATACTCACTAGCCCTGCCCTGTTCTTGCATGGCAAAGCACCTTGTTTCTGCACCCCATGGCGTGGCGGTGGCCATTTTTGCGCCTTGTAGCTCAGTGGTGGCCCGTTTTTGCACCCCGCAGCCCGGCAGCACCCTGTTGTGCCCCAGGGTGTGGCCCATTTTCCACCCCAAGGTGTGGCGGTATCCCATTTTTGTGCCCCAAGGCGCGTTATTTTTGTGCCCGGCGGCCGCGGCGCTAGCACAAATGAGGGTGTGTGTGTTCACATGCGCACGTGCACTGGCCAGCCTGTCCCTTGGCCCGGTGGGCAGCAGGCCACAGCCCATTACCAGGTCGCGGCCCACAGGTTGGGGACCCCTGTTTTAAATAGATGCACAAGTTTTCTGATCATATAATCCCTTTATACGCACTGGTTGGTCTATATTAGGCTTCTGGGACTATTCCATACCAGAGATTTATTCCAGTATTATAATGTCTGGCTCATTCACATGACACCATACAACACATTCCCAATCTGTTCTTCCAATGCTATTTTTCGATTTCCATTTTTCCCCCCACAAACTAAATTTATCCCAATTTTATGAATGCAGTTCCCCAAGTTAAATGTGTTCATCAAAGTGGGAGTGTTTGGAAACCCATTTTACAATTTTCTCCCACCCAAGGCAAGGCAAACAGGCTTTTTAGACAAGAAATCAGTGGCTTCATTACCTTCAAAAATATTTTTCATTGTGGCTATGAATAACTACGCTAACTTTATCTTTAACACCTGCTGCAAAATTGTACCTGTGGTTACCAGAATTTACACACACACACACGCCTAGAATAGTAGCAGAATTAGAAAGTAAAGTAAAATAATGAGCAATTAGGAAAAAATGAATTTACTGAATTTAAGTAAGAGCTGCGTTGCCTACAAAGTCATCTGCATTCTTCCAGTTCTGGCACGAAATCTCGTTTCTCCTTCATTTCTGTGTCACAGGTTGTATTGTAGGTGGTACAGTTCTTAGGCTATCAGTTCAAATGATAAAATATGACTATCTGACTCATTTGAAATACTATGCTGGCGTGCGTGTGTCGCACAGTATTAACAGCATGCGAGTATCTTATCAATTTGGTAAAGCATTGCTATTTTTAACATGTGCCCCACCAAACTGTAACCACAACTGGAAAATTATTGATACAGAAACAAAAAGTCCTGCAGGGTAAATTCTGCCTATATTAATCTGACCTGGGACCTATTTTTGACAAAATGCTCCTTTAAATCACAGAAATATGAAAGTTGTGAAACACGTAAGGTATTAGTGCTTATAATACTTATAAAGCCTTAGTAAGGCCACACTTGGAATACTACATTCAGTTTTGGTCACCATACCAGTATTATAAAAAAGATGCACAGACTGTAGAAAGAGTTCAGAGAAGAGCAACAAAGATGGTCAGGGGGATGGAGGCTAAAACATACAAAGAACGGTTGCAAGAAATGGGTTTGTCTAGTCTAGTGAAAAGAAGAACCAGGGGTAACATGATAGCAGTCTTCCAATATTTGAAGGGCTGCCACAAAGAAGGGGGGGGGGTCAACCTATTCTCTAAGCACCTGAAGGCAGGACAAGAAGCAATGGATGGAAACTTATCATGAAGAGAAGAGAAGCAACCTAGAACTAAAGAGAAATTTCCTAATAGTGAGAACAATTAACCAGTGGAACAGCTTGCCTTCAGAAGTTGGGGTGTTCCATTACAGAGGCTTTTAAGAAGAAACTGGACAGCCACTTGTCTGGAATGCTGTATAGGATCTCCTGCTTGTGCAGGGGGTTGGATTCCAAGGTCCCTTCCAATTCTATTATTCTGTTAATTTAAAAACTATTGTCATTTAAATCAGAATACAAATATCCCTTTTAAATTCAAGCTTGCATTTTCATATGGACTTTGACATATATTCAAACTTGCTTCTTGAATTTGTTGAACTGGTAAACAGGTAGCCCTGTATGAATGTCTGAACGGGATTTGAGTGTCTTTATTTCAGTTTTCATTTAATTTTAATGTTAATTTCTCTTCTCTTTTAATTAGTGGTGCTCTGAACGAGTTGCGCCTGAAACATAAAACAATAGTCCAAAATATTGTTATATATTTATTTATTAAGATTTATGGGCCGTGCATCTGCTAACATTCCAGTATTCAGTCTTCAAGCCGGTTTTTAAAAAGAACAGTATAACATTCCTGCAATAATCAAAACTATGATTCAGTAGAAAACACTAGCACTTGATTCGGAATGTCCAAATCATCACAGCATGATGTGTCCCCACACAGCCACTACTCTGATCTTGGCTGTATTTATGCCACTGAAACCATGGTTATTTCTGCCCCAGATTTCTCTTCATGGGAAGAAAAATTAAACTCTGGGAGATTGAGCAACCTAGGGGTCCTGGAAGTCCTTCCTGAGAGAGGCCTTTACTACTGCCTCTTCCCACTTTAATGATTTCTTAATGATCCATCATGGATTCTACTTAACTACAC
The DNA here is from genome assembly GCA_023970755.1 of Azemiops feae. Classification (NCBI taxonomy): domain Eukaryota; kingdom Metazoa; phylum Chordata; class Lepidosauria; order Squamata; family Viperidae; genus Azemiops; species Azemiops feae. Next base: position 6,033,716 of record JALGBA010004228.1, on the reverse strand, counting down.
TCAATTTGGTAGGCTCAAGACACAAAAGAGCCAACAACGCAGTTCCTCAGACAACACAAACAAGCACACATACTCACATGTTATTCACTCTTCTCCACTACTGTTATTCTGACTATGCTCCTTGCGAGTTCTGCTATTCCTACTCTTTGAGAGCATTGCAGCCCTTTCTAGTTGCTTTAGGCTACTCCAGGCTGCTTTATTTCCATACATAAACACATACCTCCTTCCTTCTTCTCCTTCCCAAACGTTCTCAGCTGTTTCATAATATAACTTTATAGGGGAAAGGGGCAACTTGTGGACTTCAACTCCCAGAATTCTTGAGCCATCAGGGCTGGCTCAGGAATTCTGGGAGTTGAAGTCCACGGGTCATAAAGGGGCCATAGTTGCCCACCCCTGTTTTATAGTCAATTTTGCTGTGCTGATGCTGTGGAGAGGGCTCTAAAAATGGTAATCTCTCCATTGGATCTTTACCACGTTCCCATTTTGGTTTCACTAATTGACAACAGGGCAGGATCTACAGAGTCATAGGGCCACACCTTTACAAATTCCTGACCAATAAAATCTATCCAATATTCTGAATGTAGCCCTATCTCTACCTATATGTACAGACCATGGATTTTCATGGGCTAGTTCCAATATAGCCTTGCAATATTCCTGGGGAACTACTATTAAGTCTCTAACAGTGACACCCCCACCCCATTAACTTTTGCTGGGATCATAATTTTTCACCCCAGAGTTACTTGCAACTGCTGCAGACATTTCCCTTTTTTCCGTCTGGCTTTTACAATCTTTTGACAAATAGTTGTAACCATTACTGGTCTAACTTCCCAATGCCTTCCTTTCATTTGGGCAGGAGCTAAAGTCTTCTTTATACTTTTCTAGCTCTTTATGGTTGTTTTCTATAGTAGCCTTTCTTATTCCTTCCCCCTTCTATATCTTTTCTTTTGAGCTTTTGCTGCCATGTAATCCTCAGCCAATTCTACTGCTCTTTGACTTGTGTCTGGGTGGCGTTTTTGCACCCAAAATCTCACTGTGATAGGGAGTACATATAGAAATGGATGCAAAATTACTTCCTCTACCACTTTTTCTTTGCTCCTTTCATCTGGCCTCAACCATTTCCTACCTAGGTTTTTCAACCATGCCCACAATTCATGAATCCCTTCATGCTTGTTGTGTGTGTAGCTCCTATATCTCTGTCTATAAGCAATTACATTTACCTATGTAGGATTGCCTCTAACCATCTTTACGTGGTAATGTCCCTAGCTGAAAGACTGCTATAAAATCTTAGAGCCTTTCCTGTTTTTTTCAATTATTAGTTTATAATATAAAATACAAAAGCAAATAATAGGAAAAATAGGGGAGGGAAAAGGGAAGAGAAAAGTGTAGAGAAGAAGGAAAAAAAGAAAGAAAAAGCATTGACTTCTGACTCCCTTTGGTAGAATAAAATAGCCACATCAAACCTCAACTTTTTACTTTTACATAAGAGTATAAACTAACCATTTCTAGATAAATACTTAATGAATAAATGATATGGGGGGAATTTATATGTGCTGGTTTAAAAGAGGTCAATGGAGTTCTTTTACATATAAAACCCCAATTTAAACCCAAGTTACTTTTATTAGATGAACACGGTAGATTTGTAGTAGTGGAAATTGAACAATGGAATAAAATCATAGTAAGCTGGACTTTATGTGCCAAATGATGATAAAGGTATTTTTTTTTAATATCTTATGGATCAATTACTGCCCTTTTCACATGAAAACTGGCTTATGCTGAGAGATTGGAATGGAGTGACTTCCTCAGTTTTGGATAGAACATGTATCAAAGGGATTAAAGCCTCCCAGGGTAAATTACCAAAGACTTTTTTGGGGGGGGGAGATGAGAGCCCTTCCTGTTAAACATGGAGCTAATTCATTCTCAGGCCATTAGGCTTCTATATTTCCCCCCTCTGTCAACAGAGATTTTTATATCTTACAGGCCACCTTTCCCTCTCCACATGTTCTGAAAATCCTAGAGGAGAATGTACCCCTTTCTGGTGACTGAATCCCTTTAAGTTAGTCTATCAGGCCTTTAAACTCTTCCCTCCATTTCACTCTTTTCCCATACCAGCCTATCCTTCCTCTCCATCTCCCTCCAAAGCTGCGCTTCTTTCTCTTTAATTAATTGAAGCTTTTCCTCTTGCCGTTGCTTCAAGATTTCTGTAATAGTATCTCAGGCCTAGTCTCTTTTTCTAGATTTTCCTTTCGGCATAGTGGATACACGTCTCTAGCAATCTAGTAGTCTCTTCCATGTCTAAGGGAGAATCTGTTACTTCTATCCTTTCTGTCCCTGTTTCTTTGGTGTTGTATCTAGAGAGAGGGCTGGTTTCTGCAGCCAGGATGTTGGCTATTACATGTGAAGTCTAAGCTCTACAAGGATGTAAGTGCCTTCCTTTTGCAGCTAAGGTTTGTTTTGTTTGATAGAGTATTTATTGAATTCCTCAAGTTTGAGTCAATGATACCAGTATGAATGCAACCTGCATAGATATCTCACCTTGTTTTGGATAGCCCACCTTTTTTATGGATAACCCACTTCTGCCAGCACTTTGTCCCAGATTCTTTTTAACTACACCCAATTTGGTGGGCTCAAGACACAAAAGAGCCAACAACAACACACATTCCCTAGACAACACATAGAAGTATTCACATATTATTATTCACTTCTCATTTCTTCTCTAAATCTTCCCCACTGCTATTGCTACTCCAACTACTGGTCCTTGGAACTATTACTCCTACTCCTGGTTAGTACTGCTAGAGAAAACCCATCCCTTTCTAATTGTTGTAGGCTGCTTGACTTCTCTCTCACACACATACACACTCAGCTGTCTCACAGCACAGCTTTTATAGTCAAATTTGTGGCGCTGCTGCTGGGAAGAGGGCTTAAAGAGACAGGACACAAAACAGCACAGGTGGTGGCAATTTTCTAGGCAGCCTGCTCTCTCACGTGGTCCATTAACAAAAATCTCTCTCCATATTGTTTTCTTGGCAACAAGACAAAAGTTGTTTGCCCTTGCCTTTCTTCAAAATGTTTTTTTTTTCAACTTCCAAGTCTTGTCCAGTCTTGGAATTTTCTGTTAATACTCCATCCAAAGGTTATTTATCAGTTATTATGATTATTTCTATGCTGCCTGATCCTAAAGTTCTAGGTAGTTCCAATTGATGCTATTGGTCATTAAAACTGTTGTTTGCTTTTTAAAAAACTGTTAAAACTATTTTAAACAGTTTCAAACTATTAAAACTGCCATCTGGGTCTTAGACCTAATTTGTTAGGTAGCCATTTTGTTGCTGCTGCTGACAGAACGCAGGGATACCTCTTCCCAAACAGAATAAAACAAGCATGGTATTCAGTTAAGCTTCTGCAGACACTAATGATTATTAAAAAATACAAATTCTTTTGTATCTGTAAGAATGGGGCCTGCAGTTATATGTTCTGGCACCTTTAGCTGTTTTTACAAACTGGGCTCATTCATTCACTGCTTGGAGGAGGGAAAGGGAGCCCTGGCTCATGGCCCTTCAGCCAGTATATCCCAGCATCCATCAGTTTGATTCATGTATAGGGAGAACTGAGCACAAAGCTTCATCACATGAATGGGAATCATTCTAAATTATGCCCCGCTTATTAGACTCTTAAGGCAAATTTTCTATACCAAACTTTTTAGGCCACTGTTTCTCAACCTTGGCAGCTTGAAGAAGTATGGACTTCAACTCCCAGAATTCCCCAGTCAGCTGTGCTGGCTGGGGCATTCTGGGAGTTGAAGTCCATACTTCTTCAAGCTGCCAAGGTTGGGAAACACTGCTATAGAGTTTCATTTAAGTGTATATCCCAAGTTAATTTAGTTCCTAAGGTAAAGACCAAGATGACTCTTCCTCCCCATTATTTGACAGAAGTGAACCGCACTGGCATCTGAGCCTTATTTCATTACTGGCAATGGGATCTTATCATTCACTGCTTCCAAAGGAGACAATTAGATTACAAAAGCAAAACTCCACACAGCTCAGCTCCTCAAGGAGGAATAGTTTGGGAATCCTAGGAGAACAGCTAGGAGCTGATCCTGCTGATCCCAGGATTGACTTTGAGGTTACCACTTAATTTTGTTTCATAGAAAAGTCAAGGTCTACTTCCAAGCATTCTCAATTGAGATCTAAGGAAAAGAAACCAAAAGGATCTGCAAGACAGATGCTTCAAGTGCTCCCTCTACTTTAGAGAGGCTTTAATTTAATTATTGCAATACTTTGTTCATTTCCCCTTCACTGGAAATGATTCTCTTGACTTGCAGCTGCAAAAAACTGGATAATCACTAGATAACATAGGAGGGACAGAAAAAAATGCTATATGCTTCCTTCACTAGTCATCTGGATTTTATTGTATATATGAAGGCATTAATGCCATCCCAATAACCAAATGATGGCAGGATCAGGCCTGTCTAATCCAAAGGCACATAGAGATGCATACATACACATTGATATACACCATGTATGTGTGTTTATGAAGGTCCCGGGCCTTGAAAAGGCTGTTGTGTAACACTTTTGCGATTGGGTCTGTTTATCACAGAAACCAGTTGTGGGGGAATATGGCTTTTCACACTGGATATTTTTCCCTTTGGGTTTGGAAGAAGGAAAAAAAATGAAGGGGGATCCTGTGTCTTTTCTTTGGGGAAGGCGGAGTTACATTTTCATATCTGAAAAACAGGGGTTGCCATAAAGAAGATGGGGGTCAACCTATTCTCCAAAGCACCTGAAGGCAGGACAAGAAGCAATGGATGGAAACTAATCAAGGAGAGAACCAACCTGGAACTAAGGAGAAATTTCCTGACAGTTAGAACAATTAATCAGTGGAACAACTTGCCTCCAGAAGTTGTGGATGCTCCAACACTGAAAGTTTTTAAGAAGAGACTGGACAACCATTTGTTTGAAACTGTATAGGGTTTCTTGCCTGAGTAGGGGGTTGGACTAGAAGACTTCCAAGGTCCCTTCCAACTCTGTTATTCTATTCTATTCTATTCTATTCTATTCTATTCTATTCTATTCTATTCTATTCTATTCTATTCTATTCTATTCTATTCTATTCTAAACATGCATTCTCCCCTTTCCCTCCCAAAGGCACAAAGCTGATCCCCAACCGTAAAAACCCGAATGACTGATGTTTCATGTCATGTTATCTTATGCTGTAAAAAAAAAGTGATCAGTCTTGATTTCCCCAATAACAGATGTTTCCCTGGCATATATCTGCATTCATAAATACCCAACTACAAACTACCCTATTCAGAGAGCTACCCATGTATCATATTGAATGCCTTTGTGGTTAAAACGGAAGAGAAAGAACAAGGTATTACAAACTGAGAACCCGCTTTGTATATGTGTTCTCTAATCTTCAGCTGGGGCAGAGTTTATCCAATGTAATGAAAGAGTGGAATACAGAGAAAGTGAAGCACAAACGTGGCCCTTTGCCTTTTAAAAATCTGGGAAACTGAAAAATATTCCACAAATGATTATGCCAAGTAGCTATTTAATCTTACTCCAGATACAACCAGATCTTCACCATATTCACACACAATGTATTTGCTTGAAAATGGGATCTTCAATTTGGAGACATAGCAGTTGAGCCTAGCAGGCATCCTGCAAACCAACCCACCCATACTTTTTCATTATTTACTAGAAAACACTGTATACTGTTATGAAGTCACACTAAGACACAACCAATGGTTGGATTTTGGCTTCCCGTCTTATGTGAATGTCAATCCCCAAACAACTTTGGGATAATTGAGATATCTGGGATATTAATTTTTTGTTGGTTTATGAGTACACGACGTACAAATATACACACGTGGCTTGCTCTTTTTCATCCCATCTATTTTAACCCCGAGCAATCCAGAGTATCATAAGAACAACAGCAACAACAAAAGAAAAATTAAAAGAAGGTAGAACAAATCAGAAACTGGCCAAGTAAACTATTATTCCTTTGCTCAATCATAAAGCTTAATCCAAGTTTGTGTTTGTGTTTCTTCAACAAACTATGGTCAGAAAGGGGGCTTAATGTGATATGTGGATACTGCTACAGAATGTTGATGAAAGAATAGAAAGACAGCATAAAAACAGACTTCCAAATCCACCATCACTGGAGACATATCAAAAATGTTTTGGAAAGGCCTTCACAGATCCTGAATGTGAATAATGAAATAACAATAATAATAATGAAAATCTGATCAAGGAGAGATCCAATATGGACAGCATATAAGAGCTGTGGTGGTACAGTGGTTAGAATGCAGTATTGCAGGCTAACTCTGCTCACTGCCAGGTGTTCAATCCTGACCGGCTCAAGGTTGACTCAGCCTTCCATCCTTCCATAGTCGGTAAAACTCTAAGTGCTATTGCTATATAAGGAGACCAAAGAATATCTTTTAGCTAGTAGAATTCTGCAAGGGCAAATGTGAAAAGATTCCCAAAGTGAGAATGGAAGGACTTTTAGCCAAATACAGGAAATGTGTAGACCCTGTTCCTTCTGCCAAAATAGCTGTTGTAAAATATCCACTAAAATATTGCCCAGACTTTTGGACCTGCCATATTCACTGTTTTCTTATTCTGAATCTGTAAATCACTGCACATAAACAGAGGCATGGATTCCAATCTGCAGAAATGAGTCGTATTAAACTTTGTGCCATACAAAAGTTTTCTCAGCTTCTATTTGCTTATAGATTCATTGAAACATACAGCGCATGGTTTTGCAGGCAGCTGTAACTCTTCTATGTCTCCAGTAAAGTCCTCAGAGTAAAGGACATCATATAATATAAAAGGTTTTAATTAGAATCTAAAGAAAGCAGTTTTTCTACACAATACAGAATTAAAATTGTAAACTATATCAGAATTGTTTGCTTTCAGAGTTCTTTGTAGCCAACTGACACTGGCTTCCAGACATGTGTTCATGATTTAAAGGGGAAAAAAATAATTTCAGTTAAACCCTTGAAGAGATTGCAATCGTATTATTATCATTTAGGGTTGCAGTGCACTTAAGAGCCTCCAGTGACTGCAATTAAGCAGCAGCATCAGGCTCTTTGCACCCAGCAGAGTAAAACAAGAAAGAAAATGGTCATCTCAATTTTTGGTCCGCAGACTAAGCATCACCAGCTAAGAAGGAACTGGGGTACTTCATATAGCCAACTATTTAAATAACTCCTTGCTGCCCCCTGGAGAATTGCAAACAAAAATGTGCAATGTTGGAAATAGATTTTCTGCAAGTTTCTGCATATGCTTATTTCCAAACAGATTCTATGGTGTTCGTGAAGCTTACTCCCAGGAAAAGGTAAAGATATTAACATAACATGACACGATGCGACATGACAATTAATAGAACAATGGTCAAGGCAGTGTACAGAATTTAAAGAAATCATAAGAACATGCATTAATTGCAGCAGAACTATATTCTGTTTGTCCATGTAAAGCCATGCGCTTTCTTATGTACTTGCAACAGTGGTATTTAGATTTGAATTTCACCCTTTTTAAAATCAAGTTTTGAATCCTTTCTTCACACATACATTTCTGTCATAAATCTAACTAGCTGCTACAGATCTGGGAGTTGCTTCTACAAAAATGTGGATAGCGTATTCCTATTTATTATTATTTATTTGTATTTGTAACCCGCTTTTATTATTTTTTTACAAATAACTCACATGGCAAACATATCCAACACACTTTCTTCCTTTCTTCCGTTTCCCCCCAAAACAACAACCCTGTGAGGTGGGTTGGGCTGAGAGAGAATGACTGGCCCAAAGTTACATAGCTGACTTTCATGGCTAAGGTGGGACTTGAACTCACAATCTCCTGCTTTCTAGCCTGGTGCCTTAACCACTAGACTAGACTAAACTGGCCCCAAGGTGCTAAGAGTTTCTCTATGTTGCTAAGAGTTTTCTCTCTTTATTTAATTGGTCAAATTCCTTTCCAATATTATTTTATTTGGCCCCGTTGTTGCTCTCTTAAGAATGAAATAGTGTCCGCTTGCTTTTGTAGTTGTTTTAGAACCTCTGAGCATTTGTTTTCTAAACTGAGATGCTGTAATGTCAACCTGATCTATATACTGCTGAACTCTCATGTCTACAATCTTTAGCAGTGCATCATAAGGCAATAATTTTTGAACCAGGATACAAATGGGCTACCTCAGAGGTCCCCAATCTTTGGGGCACTAGGGACCAGTTCCGTGGAGAGAGGTTTTTCCGTGGACCGGAGGGTGGTTGGTTTTGTGTGCTGCCTGCATCTCACGGATGGGGCTTTGCTTGTTTGTGCAGACCCGGTTGCTGGCATGCCGCGGCCCAGTACTGGTCCACAGACCGGGGGTTGGGGACCCCTGAGCTAACTTACAGGATACATCCAAAATCTGGGAAGCCATGACTCCCATGGGATTTGAAATTTGACAAATTTGTGGTCACTTCAGTGCTGCTATGTTGCTTGTGGTCACTTCAGTGCTCTATGTTGCCGCGACACCACCCAGAGTTTCAGTAGACTGACCCTCCTTCCACTGCTGGAGACCAATTCCACCATAGTCCCTCAGAGACCATCCCACCATTGGCTGTTGGAGGGAGGTCACTTGCAGTCAAGTTGGCAGGAAGTAGGAAGTCACTTCCACTCCCGCTGCTTTTTTGGCCTGGGTCATTCTATTTCTCAGTTCAGATAAGGAAATATCTCTAAAACAATGACTCAACAGGGCAAAGAGTGTTTAGTTGAAAGATAAAACCAGTAGGTTATGCCAAAGTCTGCCTGCTCACTACAGAAGTGTTGATGGAGTTCAGCTTAACTAATTTATTCATTAGATAGATGTGTACACTTGTTCCAAGTCCAGTTGTAATTGTAATGTTAATAGTTGTATGTCTAGTTCTGGGAGTTGAAGTCCACAAGTCATAAAAGGGCCAAGTTTGAAGACCCCTGCTAAAAGATAACAAAATTGAAAAATGCTCTCACTTGTTAACTAACACAAAGATACGTAGAGACAGCTGTATTTAGTTGCTCTTGATATCAGAGCAATGAAGAATTAACAAGGTGGTTAGAAAGACTGTTCTGCAGCTACCAATTGCAATGTACCTCACTTCTGAAAGAACATTCAGAACATCATGGAGGACGTCACCCAAGGAGAACGTCTACCATGGAGGACAATAAAGAATAAAGGAGAATATTTGTAGCTCAGGGTTGAAATGAGGGGTCCGTGGTGCTCTCTCAGCTTGCTCGTTTTCTGGCAGACGTTTCATTACCCTAACTAGGAAACATCAACGGTGCTGATGATGTTACCTAGTTAGGGTAATGAAATGTCTGCATGATAACAAGCAAGCTCAGAGAGCACCAAGGACCCTTCATAATAAAGAATAGCAATTTGGGAAGGAGCCATTAGTTGTAGGCATTTAGAACAATTACTACTTTTCAAATCTTTAGCCAGAGAAACCCAAAGTCGTGTCTCTTTTCTGTTGTGAGCAGATTTAATTGCCCCTACTCAACCGATCAGAAATGGCTATTCTTTATTATCCTCCATGGTAGAAGTTCTCCTTGGGTGATGTCCTCCATCATGTTCTGAATGTTCTTTCAGAAGTGAGGTACATTGCAATTGGTAGCTGCAGAACAGCCTTTCTGTCTGCATTTGCTTGTTAATTCTTCATCGCCAAATTATTCTGATATCAAGAGCAACTAAAGACAGCTAGCTATCTCTATGTTTCCTTGTGTTAGTTAACAAGTGAGAGCCTTTTTCAATTTTCTTATCTTTTAGCATTACAAAAAAACCCTCTAAGTACTTTCTCCTAGAACTTTCACCCAGGATAAACTTTCTCCTAGAAACGCCCCACAGATGTTAGGCATAGGAGACAAGACAAAACTCTGCAGAACCATGACTATCATAGGACAGAATGGCAGCCTTTTACTTAACAGATAGAAACCACTATAACATGATATCCTGGCTGATTTGCTACCCAGCCACTTGATTCTGATCTACAACACAAGTTCCCTGGCCATTGCTGAATTGGAATGTTCTCCCCTCATCTTGGAATGAAAACTGAGTCTGCATAAAATGTGCTGGTCCACCCTTGTTCTCTATTCTGCCTCTTTCTTAAGGCATTGCAGTTGCCCTAACTGCTCTCCAGGTTATCTAAGAGAAGCTATACAGGTAGTCCTCGACCTACGACAACAACTGAGCCCCAAATTTCTGTTGCTAAGTAAGACATTTGTTAAGTTACGACCTTTCTTGCCACAGGTGTTAAGTGAATCACTGCAGTTGATAAAGTAGTAACCCGGTTGTTAAGTGAATTTGGTTTCCCCATTGACTTTGCTTGTCAGAAGGTGGCAAAAGGGGATCACATGAGCCTGGGACACTGCAACTGTCGTAAATATGAATCAGTTGCCAACCGTCTGAATTTTGACCGAGGGGATGCTGAAATGGTTGCAAGGATGAAAAACTCTCATAACTCACTTTTTTCAGTGCCACCATAACTTTGAACGGCCACTAAATGAATTGTTGTAAGTCGAGGATCACCCACACACACAATAATTTAGGCCAGCACCGCAGATCATATGACCTGCAAGGTCGTAACTGTGAAACCTGATTATAAGTCACTTTTTTCAGTGTCGTTGTAGCTTTGATTGTCACTAAATGAACTGTTGTATGTTTAGGACAACCTGTATATTCTTGGGCTCCCCTTGAACAATGCCAGAACAAGAGGGTTAAATACTGTAGTACTGATAAATCAAAGGTTGATTTAATGCTGTCTTACTCATGAGCTGGGGATGAGATGAAGGAACATCATAGGGACATGGTGGCTGGTAGGGAATATTTGTGCAGAGGGGGAAAGCCCATGGACAATAGAATGAAAAGTTGTTGACATGGTTGCATGTCTTATTACCCCAGCAAAGATGATCCATCAGGGTTGACCAAAACACCGAAGTCAGTCTGATTCAACAAAGATTTCATCCGGAATGATCTCACTGGCATCTCTTCCAAAACAGCTGCCGCCACTTATTTAATTAATTAATTTATCCTATTTATTTGGCTGCCCAGCTCAAATAAGTGACTCTGGCTGGAGAACAATCATAGCATAAATTAAAAAACAAAATTTCCATCATAATGCAAAAATCAAAATACAAGAGCCAATGAGAATTTATTTCCACATACAAACTGCATTTATTCAAAACAAAAGCTTGTTTATACTACATTATTGGATATGTCCCATTCATTTCTTCCTTGAAGGTTTTTTTTTTTTTTTTAGATAGCAGATATATTTCACTGAATGATCAGGGTCAAATCTTGAATTTGGAGATTTACCAAAGAGCACTCTATAATGTATTACATCATATTACTGTGATATATTGGTCCCAAAATTACTATGAAGTTCTGAGAGATCATGAGCAGGTGAAATACATGATTATTCCTACTCTTTCTACTTCTTAGGACAGGGGTCTTCAAACTTGGCCCTTTTATGACTTGTGGACTTCAACTCCCAGAATTCCTCAGCCAGTGTGCCTGGCTGAGAATTCTGGGAGTTGAAGTCCACAAGTCATAAAAGGGCCAAGTTTGAAGACCCCTGTCTTAGGAGATAGAACGTCTGTCACTATTTTTCTGTACTAAATCTTTATGCAAGTTATCTTAAATATGCCATTGTTATGTTAACAGGTCATAATTTGAAATGAGAATCCCTAAGTTAGCCCTGTAAGGACAATACTGAGATATAAGTAAGATAATTTCAGTCAGCCTTGAGCAATCCTAGTTAGATTCCACATGCCTTCAATAAAGGATGTTCAGAACTGTCATCAAGTTCTTTTTGAGCCTCTGCATCTGATTTAGAAATTGAGGACTGCATATTTGACAAGTCCCTGCATGTCAATGACATCTTGATTTAACTAGCAATGTGCCACTTCTGGTGACTGAAAAGACCAAAATGTCACTGGAAGAATAATGCATGCAGGGACAACTTAAGCTCTGAAAACAAGTGAAAACAAGTGGTTCTAGAACTCACGAATCCTGTTTGTGCCGCAGCTGAGCCAAATTGTGCTTTCAAGGTAATATGATTTGGAATTTGTCTTCAGATATGTTTAGAAAGTGGCAAACTTCATATTTTTCTGACAAGATTAAAGCGGATTGGGGCTTCGAAGTCCACAATGCTTTGCTATTTTCCCCATGGAAAACCCCCTCTATCCAGTTACCAAAGTGTACACAGTATCTTGCAAGGATTTCCATGCAAACCACCTGAAACTGACGTCACCGTGGTTGCCTAACTTGCAGGTTAATTTACTTACAGCCATGTTCCTAAAAGATTTGAAACCAAAGCTGGAAATCAGCATCTCATCAGAAAAGAAAAAAAAAAGCTGAATTAAAAATCCATTGAAATTAGCCCAGTTAAGAACTTAGGCAGGCCCACTCAGAAATTCCACCGAACCAAATATTTCCTTAAGTAAAGGAATATTTGTAGAGTAGGGAGTCACTTCAAATATTGGTCAACTAATTTCTCTTAGCCTCTCTTGCCAATAAGTACAGGTAGTCCTCAACTTACAACAGTTCATTTAGTAACCGTTTGAAGTTACAACAGCACTGAAAAAAGTAACTTATACCATTTTTCACACTTAATACCGTTGCAGCATCCCCATGGTCACGTGATTTACATTTGGATGCTTGGCAACTGGTTCATATTTATGACGGTTGCAGTGTCCCCGGGTCATGTAATTATCTTTTGCAACCTTCTGACAAGCAAAGTCAATGGGGAAGCCAGATTAACTTAACAACCCTGTTACTAATTTAACAACTGCAGAGATTCATTTAACAAATGGGGCAAGAAAAGTCATAAAATGGGGCAAAACTCACCTGACAAATTTTTCACTTAGCAGCATAAATTCTGGACTCAGTTGTGGATGTAAGTCGAGGACTAACGGTATGCTGACTGGGCCTGTTGGAAGTGTAATCACACAATATTTGGTTGGCTACAGAGTTTTCCTCCTGATGTAGAGAATTAGAGATGCTAATCTACAACTTCTTTTCTTCTTTTCCTGCGTCCTCATCATTTCTTTTCTCCAAAAATAGTCACCGGTTAATCCATATTCAAAGCTTTTTAAGCCAGAATATTCATATTCCAAGCCAGCAAAGAATGACACTCTTATCGTTTGGTGAATAGCATGTCTGAACTAAGCCCTGAAGCAAGCAGGCCAACCAGATATCAGATTGATAAAGCTGGCTGAACTACTTTTGAATAAAAGGATGACCTCACTGGAGTGCTGTTGGCTGGGTTAATATATTTTGCTAAGAGCCAGATGTAACACAATAGGGAAGGGAAGGGAAGGGAAGGGAAGGGAAGGGAAGGGAAGGAAAGGAAAGGAAAGGAAAGGAAAGGAAAGGAAAGGAAAGGAAAGGAAAGGAAAGGAAAGGAAAGGTGTTAAAATCTGGTTTAATTTGAGTGTCTTCCAAGGTGACCCACAAACATATTAAAAATAAACATGGCATCCATAGAATTCATAGAACTATAGATTGCTGTTGTCATCTCACATTGTTCAATTGATTTACAATCTTACTGACAGGACTGTGGGGTGAGTTGCAGTGAGAGAGAGAAAATGGAAAAGCAGTTCCCTATTCTGATGTGGCAACACACAAATATTTTCATGCATCATGGCATCTTGGTAAAAGAAAGCTATCTGAAACAGGATTTTCCTGTTGGCAAGGAGACACTATATTTGCTTAAAACAACAGTTGTATGTTTCTGCAATATTCAACAGGTACAAACAAGGAAACATACTGCTAGATGAAAAAGACAAGGGGGGGAGTTGATATCTACAGGGATTACAGCCTGACATTTATAGAGATGGTTAAAAACATTTCAATGAGTGACATAAGGTACTCAGGTATTTTAAATGCCTTGCTCATTCCTATATGTTTCCTAAAAAATACGAACAGCCTTTAATTCTCCCTGGATTTGGTTTAGTGGCATAATAAATGAATAGTTTTCGGCTGTTAGAAGCACTAACATTCATCTCGCCATCAGCTACTTTAAAAAAAAAAAAAACCTTAGAAATGTCCTTCCAGTTTTTCATAGTCATTGTTCAGACTTGAGTCTCAGTTTACACTAAAGACACTTCATTCCATTTTTTGACAGATTTGTAGAATTGCCAGTTCTTGCATTTCTAACAAGCTCAACAAAATGACTTATGAGATTTATTTATTTCTTTATAACTCAACACAAGGTCAAGAATGGAATACGAGCGAGCGCGTAAGGTTTGACACAGAGCAGGCTTATCCCGTGAAACTATAAAAACTGAAAGTCACCCATCCCTCTGAGGGAAGCTTCCCACCACTATCAAGTACTGACATGGAAAGAAGCAGCAGTGCTTAATTTTCTGTAAAGTTTTAAACTCTAGGATGTCATTTTAAAGGTGTTTGACGGGTCTTATTTAAAACATAGGCGCATGTTTTACCACAAGGGGTACCATGATCATAATTAAGAAAAGAAGATGGAGGGAGCAGCTGGAGGAATGACAAAATTGGTTGTCCCTGCAAAGTTTGGTGTGTTCTATTGTTACTTCTTACTATCTCTTTCATTACCTCACCTACCAATTTGTGGGTTAATCCGTGGTTTTAAAAATGTGATGTCCAACAATTGGAAGCCACGTTTTGCTGGATAGTAATTCACAGAAGTGAGCCGGGTTGTTGTAATGGTTAAGGCAACCGGTTAGAAACCGGGAGATCATGACTTCGAGTACTGTCTTAGGCACAAAGCCAGCTGGGTGACCTTGGGCCAGTCAGTCTCTCTCTCAGCCAGTGGTAAACCACTTCGAAAAATCCTTGCCAAGAAAATTGTAGAGACTAGTCCAGCAGTTAAAAACTGACTCAAAGGCACACACGCACACCATTCACAGAAACCACAGTTCAACATGTAAGCTGAACCCAGAACAGGTGCCTCTGTGTGTGTGTGTGTGTGTGTGTGTGTGTGTGTGTGTAGGCTGGAAAGTTTGTAAAGTGGAGCAGCGGCAGCATCTCTAACATTCCTCATCCTCTCCTTTTCCACGTCCATGAGATACTTTAGGTGTGAAATGGGGATACAAGGCCAAAGAAGCTCAGCCGGTCCGTGATTTTTCCATTCATAAATATTCCACTGCAGGTTCATTGAAAACAAAACAAAAAATCAAATTGATAAGTGGGAAGCGGAAGGAATGGAAACAAATGTTCTCGTGCCATTGCAAAGGTGATTGGGATACTGGTCAGAATGAAAGCTAACCAAAACTAGTCGTGCTGTAGTATGTACTCTTTTTGTCAATAAATAGTTAGCTATCAGATTGCCTCTTATTTACTGATGAGATGAAAGCTGACATTACCGTTGTCTGAGAGTCTCTTTCCTCCGAGGATGTATTTATATGAGATAGTAACTGATCAAGTAGAGAAAGGCACATAACATTTGGAAGCTTCCCACTGAAACCCTTCATTGAAATGGACAAGGGGACATGTACCCTTTTCATATCCTAGAATGGAACCTCCAGAACAATTTAATATCTAACCTTACTCCTCTAATCTCTCTCACTCACCTACCTAGAAGCAGGAGAGGTTGAGATATAATTGAAACTCCATCTTCATACCAAACAATTTCTTCTCTTACGCAAATACAAGAAGTCACTTTTCCCGGGTGTTTCATCTGGAAATTGTCTTTTGAAAATCCACCTAGCACCAAAGCCTATAAATCACCTTAGAGTCTCTGAGTCTCGTGTTCTGGATTCTTCTGGAAGTTATTGTACTTAAGACAAATTCCCGTTGTAGCAACTTCGAAACCTTGAATCCCAGCTAATATCCGAAGAAAGTTTAGCCTGATTACTCATGACCTACTATATAAATGATGCTCTCTTTTTCATTTCTATCAGAATTCAAGAAAGGCTATATCTGGGAAGGACACTGGAAGGTAAGACTTAAGAAAAAATGTAAAAAAAAAATATCTGAAAATATTTAAAATTACGGTTCAGCTCTATACAAACTTCTTAAATATTTTGAAATGTGTCCCTTCTTTTCCTCTGGTAAGAAAAAAAAAATATGAGAGAGAAATGGTGTTCGGAAGAAGAACTTCAATTTTAACTTTCAGAAAAGCAAAATTTGGCAAACGATGGTAGCAAACGTATAGAATACATATACAGCATATCTTTAAAAATTGTAGTAATCTTTCACCTCTTGGAAACATCTAGCTGATCATTTAGAGGTATTTATTCATGTATTTCATTAAATGTGGAGCCTTACATGCGCCTTCAGATCTTCTTACCTCTTGGCTTGAGAGAGAAAAATGTAACTTGGAACATTCCACGGATACATTTCTGAATCGCTTGGAGAAAATAAGCACAGAACAAGGTGTAGGTCATCTGGTTTATTCATATGAAAAAAAGACATGTATTTCAAGGTGTTTTTTTTTTAAAAAAAATGTGCATGTGTATATATAAACATAGTTTATTTCTAGAGAGTAACATGTTTGGGCGTGGTGGTTTCGTGAGTTTTCTCAACCTGTTTATCCATCTCTAATTAAACACATCTTAGAAGACAGATTGCATAGGAGATAATTAATATGTCTCTTAACAATTATGTGTTTTTTTAAGCCTTTGTATTGAAATATGATTGGGTTCATCAGTTCCATCTAGGCTAATATGTGGTCCTTTTCAGCTGCTTCTGGCCATGGTAGCGTGCCACCGTTTTTGAATGTTGGGTTCATTCTACAAGATGGCTTAATCACTCTGTTCTTTAGTGAAATATTTGCTTTACTACCGGGAAAGAAATGCCATTCAATTGTGGTAGCTCTCTGTTGTAAGCCTTTCAGCAGACATTGCAACAACAGTGGAAAAAAAAAAGTTCTTGGCATGTGGTAATAGCAAACAGAGAGATAGCAGATAAGAGGTGTTGGGCATAAAAGTAGCAATAATGTGACCAGACATCTATAGAAAACTCAAGCATAACTAGATTAAACACACATTAGCAACGGAAGCCCTTGGACCGAACCTGTCCTCTGAGGATACTATCTAATGGCCTAGCTGCCAGGGTTAAGGAGGGTATTACCCTAGGATGGCAGCTGTTAGCAACATGGGTGGAAGCCTATACTGATGAACTCAGATTGTTGTCATATTTGTTTCGCTAGAGGACAACTTTTAACGTTGGTATCTGGGCTACCATTGCATTCACTTGTCAGCCCAAGCTCTTACCTCTCTTGACCTTTCTGTATGTAACAGCTGAAAGGAGTGCGAAGGATGCATACCCACATAACGCTTGCCAAATTTCTCTGAGAATTTTTTTTTAAAAAACTCCTCCAAACATAATTATATGGTTTAGAAGAGAGAGAGAGAGAAAATAAATAAATCCCGGTTTCTGCTGCTTTTAGAGCACATGTGAGGCCTCCAAAGGTTTAAAAGCTGTGCTACAGTGCCCTCAAAAGGAATAGGTTTATCGCTACATCTATCAGCTCAATACAACGTACTCCAAAGAGTTTATTTTCAAAAAGGCTTAAAAAAAGAGAGGAGTGAATGATAAAACTGAGAAAGCTCACTTCTATAATGTTCTTTATGTGTGTGTGGGGTGTGTGTGGGGGTGTGTGTGTGTATACACACAAAACTCATGTCTTTTATATTTTGTATAAAAAGAACTCCGTGGAAGAAATTCCAGAACTGGGAAAACTGGACTCAAGCTGGAACATAATTATTCCCAGAAGATGACATTGGTAGCAACTTGATGTCCTCCAGATGGAGCTACACAGTAGGTTCCATGCTATTACCTAGGTAATAAAAAGGGCAATTCAGAAATAAACCTCTGTTTATTTTTGTTTTATTATACATGTTAGAAAACTACAACATTACATTACTTTTCGACATAATCGCCATTCAAATTGAGACACTTGTCATAACGTCTTACAAAGTTTGAAATTCCTTAGTAATAGTCGCTCAGTGCTAAATCTGGGCTATGGGGGGGGTGATCAAAAACATCCCAACGGAACTGCTTCAAAAGTTCTTGGGTGCGTCTAGTGGTGTGCGGGTGAGCATTATCGTGAACCCACACCACACCGGAAGTGGTGCCATAGAAAATCCCGCCAAATGTGAAGATGCCAAAAGAGTACTGCTAGTGAAGTTCATGGACTGTGGTTCGACTATCAATTCAGACGTCTACTGTGAAACGTTATGAAAACTCAGATAACCCATCCATAACAAGCGTCGGGGCATGCTGATTTCCGGTGTGGTGTTGGTTCACGATAATGCTTGCCCGCACACCGCTAGACGCTCCCAAGAACTTTTGAAGCAGTTCCATTGGGGTGTTTTTGATCACCCCCCCCCCATAGCCCAGATTTGGTGCCGAGCGACTACTACTAAGGAATTTCAAACCTTTTAAGACGTTATGACAAGTGCCTCAATTTTAATGGCAATGATATCGAAAAGTAATGTAATGTTGTAGTTTTCTAATGTGTATAATAAAAGTTCTGTATCTGCGAGTGTCTATCATTGATAACCAAACGGAGGTTTATTTCTGAATTGCCCTCGTATATTGGGACAAGATAAGATTGGGAAATGAAGCTATGTGGTGAGACATGGATCAGCTAGTTGGACTAGATGAAGCCAATATTACCTTTCATGGAGAAAAGTATTTTACCTTCTTTTTCCAAGTGGCGACTTCCACATTGTCAAAATAGAGAATAAGTGGCTGTATAGATAACATCATTTTTGCTCGTGCTAAGTTATATATACAGCTTCCAATTTAGAAAGCTTTGCTATCATGTAACTACAAAGTGACACTTCTAAAACTGCAAAAAAGACTGTGCTACCCTGAGCACAGGATTGTTATCCAGCAGTTGTTATGCTGACTGCTGGTTCTCTTGTCCTCTAGTAGGGTATTTTCAAAATAAAACTTCTGATGGAGCAGAAGGGTCAAATAGAATTAAAATCCTGTTTATATCAGTCCTAGACACCATGACCAGTTATGAATTATCACAGTGGGAGATACTGGCCAAGAGTATCTGAAGGCCCTATATTACCTTTTCCTGAAAGAGTAAAAGTATTTTCTCTTTAATCAAATTTATCTCCTAGCCAGCTCAGCACACTTTGTTGTTGACTTCGCCTGGAATGTTCCTTCAACTTAATAGAGCAGGGGTGTCAAACTGCTGGCCCGCAGGCTGGTTACATCATGCGGAGGCCGCGGCAATGCGTGATGCAAAGTCGTGATACATCGTGACATGTCATGTGACACGGTGAGCTTGACACCCTGTAATAGAGGGATTGAATCAAGATCATGTGAAGGGTTAGTACCGTTTTATAATGCCTTGGTAATAACACACTTGAATATTGCATCCAGTTTTGATCACCACGATATAAATTTTTTTTGAGATTCTAGAAAGAGTGCAGAGAAGAGCAACAAAGATGATTGGGGTTCTGGAGGCTAAAACATATGAAGAACTGTTGCAGGAAGTGGGTATGTCTAGTTTAATGAAAAGGACTAGGGGTGACATGATAGCAGTGTTCCAATACTTCAGGGGTTGCCACAAAGAGGAGTGGGTCAACCTATTCTACAAAGCACCTGAATGCAGGACGAGAAGCAACCTGGAATTAAGGAGAAATTTCTTGATTGTTAGAACAATTAATCAGTGGAATGACTTGCCTCCAGAAGTTGTGGGAGGATTAACACTGATGGTTTTAAAAAAGAGATTGGACAGCCATTGTCTGAAATGGTATAGGCCGGGTTTCCTCTTTGAGCAGGGGGTTGGCTTAGAAGATTGGAGGCAAGAAGGCAAGAAAATGGTAAGTGAGCACCTGTCCACCCTAAAAGAGTTCAAATCACCAGGACCAGATGGATTACACCAGGGTTCTGAAGGAACTGACAGACATGATCTCAGAACCACTGAACTATATCTTTCAAAGATCCTGGAGCACCGGGAAACTACCAGAGGACTGGAAAATAGCTGATGTAGTTCCCATCTTCAAAAAAGGGAAAAAAATAGATCCAGGGAACTACAAACCTATCAGCCTGACATCAATACCTGGGAAGATTCTGGAAAAGATAATCAAGGAATGAATCAGTGAACACCTAGAGGCATACAAAGTCATAACCAAAAGCCAACATGTGTTTGTCAAAAACAGATCATGCCAGACAAATCTTATTGCATTCTTTGACAAAGTGACAAAATTAGTGGACCAGAGGAATGCTGCGGATATCATTTACTTGGGCTTCAGTAAGGCATGTGACAAAGTAGACCACAACCTGCTACTAGATAAGATAGAAAAATGTGGGTTAGACAGCATCACCACCAGATGGATTCATAACTGGCTGACCAACCACACTCAACATGTAGTCCTCAATGGAACTGCATCTACATGGAGGGAAGTATGCAGTGGGGTATCCCAAGGCTCTGTTTTAGGCCCAGTACTCTTCAACATCTTCATCAATGATTTGAATGAGGGGATAGGTGGGGAACTCCTCACATTTGCAGATGACACCAAGCTGGCAGGAATAGCCAACACTCCAGAAGATAGGCTTAAGATACAGAAGGATCTTGACAGACTTGAACATTGGGCACGATCTAACAAAATGAAATTCAATGGTGAAAAAAGTAAAGTTCTACATTTAGGCAAGAAAAACCAAATGGACAGGTATAGTATAGGGGGTACCTTGCTCAATAGTAATAACTGTGAGAGGGATCTCGGAGCCTTAGTGGACAATCACTTACATATGAGCCAGCAGTGTGCTGCAGCTGCCAAAAAAGCCAACACAATGCTAGGCTGCATTAACAGAGGGATAGAATCAAGATCACGTGAAGTATTAATACTTTACAATGCCTTGGTAAGGCCACACTTGGAATACTGCATCCAGTTTTGGTCACCATGATATAAAAAAGATGTTGAGACTCTAGAAAGAGTACAGAGAAGAGCAACAAAGATGATCAGGGGACTGGAGACTAAAACATACAAGGAACGGTTGCTGGAATTGGGTATGTCTAGTTTAATGAAGAGAAGGACGAGGGGTGACATGATAGCAGTGTTCCAATATCTCAGGGGCTGCCACAAAGAAGAGGGAGTCAAGCTATTCTCCAAAGCACCTAGGGAAGGACAAGAAGCAACGGATGGAAACTAATCAAGGAGAGAAGCAACCCAGAACTAAGAAGAAATGTCCTGACTGTTAGAACAATTAATCAGTGGAACAACTTGCCTCCAGAAGTTGTGAATGCTCCAACACTGGAAGTTTTTAAGAAGAGACTGGACAACCATTTGTCTGAAATGGTATAGGGTTTCCTGCCTAAGCAGGGGGTTGGATTAGAAGATCTCCAAGGTCTATTCTATTCTATTCTATTCTATTCTATTCTATTCTATTCTATTCTATTCTATTCTATTCTATTCTATTCTATTCTATTCTATTCTATTCTATTCTATTCTATTCTATTCCAACTCTGTTATTTTGTTCTGTTCTATTCTTTCCACTCTAGCTTACAGCCTTGTGTTAGTCTAGTTCAGGGGTGTCAAACTACTGGCCCACGGGCCAGTTGCATCATACAGAGGCCGCGCCCACCCCAGCTCCGGCAATGCAAAAAAAGTTGCAATACCTTGCGACATATCACGTGACGCAGCAAGTTTGACACCCATGGTCTAGTTAGTCTTTCATCCAAGCTCTATCTGAGTCTAACCTTGCTTAGATGTCTTCATGATCAACCAAGGTCTGGTGGATACTTTCCAACAGAAATTACAGCCATTACAGCCATTCACGTCTTGTGTAACAGACTTGATTCTTCTCCAATTGAACACTTCCTTGCTTGAAACATGCAGAATATGCTATTGAAATGTTGAAAGTTAACACACTTTCTCTAGGCTGCAGAGAACAAAGGACAGATACACTGCCCTCATTAAAATTTCATTATTAGCGCCTGTTGTTAGTTTAGTTCTCCCCTGCTAAGGACATTTATTATGACTTTTTAAATCTTCAGTTCCTATAAAGCAGATCTTCAGTCTGTATTGTAATCTTTGGTTATATGCCCAACACCTCAATGTACAGTGAAAGCTGCAATGGGGGCTGATGAAAGCCAATGAATGTACATTTAATGAAGCATTGTTTTGCCATATGTTCTGCTGATGTTGAAACAAATGCCTGGTATTAAATGACAGTTGAAATCATACAGGAACTGCTTTGGGGTCTGAATGGGCCACAGCTGTGCTGTGTTTTCCTGAGAGCTCAGTCCTAGTGAAGTATGATTTGCTCCTCTCCATTAACCCCAAATGTGCAGAGATCTTTCTGTAAGGCAAGACTCTAGCAGCAATTCTGTCCCAGATAAGATCACCCAGACATTGCTGTAGCAACATAATGCCTATGTTGGCATATTGTCACAGCAATGACTGGATGACGCTATCAGTATCTAATAGGAAAACACTCTGCATGCATTTTCCAAGTTCCTACTTCTGCTTGGTAAACAAGCCCTCTGAAAAAACATTGGTCCAAATAAAACACAGCCATCTTCTCTCTTATGTGACCAGCAATGGCAAGAAAATCGACCTCAACATGTCCATATCATCAAGGAAGTACTGGGAGTCCGAATGAAGCATTACTACAGCAAAATCTTCTTTTTGGTGGAGTTTCAGTGGACTTTGGAGATGGTTGCAGTTCAGGCTTCACCTCCAAATAACAAAACTTCGTTGTTTCCAAAACAGTCCAGGCAAGTGAAATGCTTCATGGAATGTACTTTGATTGCACAATTATGCACGTACTCAATGTAATTAGAATGATTGCATAATTATGCACATGGCCTAAATTACATTAGCTATGTATAGTTGGATTCAACAGGCCCTACTTTCCCTTAATTGGTCTGCAAAGTTTGAGATTTTACGCTGTAGAAACAAGATGGTGCTGTCTCTAGTCTGAGCTGCTAGAGATGCAATAACTGGATTGAATCAGCTCACATATCTCTGTCCTTTTGTCTGATTATGTTTGTTCCACAGAGTAAATAACACAGGGCTTTATGGTTCGACAACAGTTTGAACATCTCCCCCCTTTTAACATTCATCCCCTCCCCCATCCCAATCTTGCATGCTCTAACTGTACTGGAATACAGAACTCATCGTCCCTGGTGCTGAACATATTGGGTGGTAATGATTAAAGTCAATGCAACAATGCATCTCGAGATCACTTTACAAAGCCTTGGTAAGCCCACACTAGGAATACTGCATCCAGTTTTGGTCACCACAATGTAAAAAAGATGTTGAGACTCTAGAAAGAGTGCAGAGAAGAGCAACAAAGATGATCAGGAGACTGGAGGCAAAAACATATAAAGAACAATTGAGTATGTCTAGTTTAATGGAAAAAAGGGTGAGGGGTGAAATGATAGCAGTGTTCCAATATTTGGGGGGCTGGCACAAGGAAGATGGGGTCTATTCTCCAAAGCACCTGAAGGCAGGACAGGAAGCAATGGATGGAAACTAATCAAGGAGAGAACCAACCTAGAACTAAGGAGAAATTTCCTGACTGTTAGAATAATTAATCAGTGGAACGATTTGCCATCAGAAGTTGTGAATGCTCCAACACTGGAAGTATTTAAGAAGAGATTGGACAACCATTTGTCTGAAATGGTATGGGGTTTCCTGCTTGAGTAGGGGGTTGGACTAGAAGACCTCCAAGATACCTTTCAACTGTTATTCATCTGAAGGATGCATGTAGAAGCACTGAAATAGGGCTAGGAAGTAGAATTAGGAATCATGAATTATCCTGAAGAGGCATCTGTAGGATCCAAAGTTTTCACCAAAATAACCAGAATAACATTGGATCATCATATGTTTGTGCAATTTATGGCCCCAGGATCTCAGTGGATTGAACACCTGATGTTACTTGCAACTTCTGAACTTACAGACACGGGTTATGTATGGACAATTATAAAGGAAAAATGGTCTCCCAAAATTACTCCCCTGGGAGAAAGATTGCCTATTTAGTACTGTAGCCATTTTTCTGAGTAATATGGGGCTCACTCATAAATCATCCATTTATCCCCCAAACAAACTGGAATTCATATTCTTCAACCCCCTTTTCCTCTCTAGCTGACCAGAGTGCTTCCCTCCCATCTGTTGGGAGTTGGTCCTTTGACTGGGAAGGTAAGCACACATTCTAAACAAAATGCTGGATTATTATTGTCATCGTGTTCTTTTTTCTACGAATGGTTTTGGGGAACCACACATGGACTCCAGAAGCATCACTAAAAACCACAATGACACTCAAAGATTGAAGGTTGTTAGGTTGTTAAGACAGCTATCAGATTAGGTGCCTGGAGGTGCACTGTGGTTTGAACACATTGGAGGCCCCATAATAGATCAATGATTGAATTAAATAGGTGACCATTATATGTTTAGGTGCTCCACATGTACAGATCCCTTTTGGTATTTTGTCACCAGCTGCTCCCAATTTATATATTGCAATGTGATGTTCCTCTTCGTTTACTTCCTTTCAGGAAAGAGGAAAAAAAAAAGGGGGGGGAACCTTGGCTTTTTATTATAATTATGGAGCACTTTGAGGAGGAAAGAGGGACAAGCTTTGAAATTAGCTTTACATCTACAGGAAAATATCTAGAATCCATGAATTCCAAATGGCAAAAAAGAACAGAGCTATTAGAGAATTTCCTTTCAAAAAAATGAAGTACTGCTGCCACCTTAAGTATATCTTAATACTAAGTTCTTCCTTTAAATTAAAGGTGCTGAAGAAGGAAATCTGTATGTTAGGCAGACAGGATGGAAGTGATGGAGATATTGGTCTTTTATGTTTGTTTCTCTTTTGTCTTGTTCAACATATGTCAGAGAGTAGGTAATTTTCTACCGTTTGGGTTAAGTGTAGATGTAAATTAAATAAAGGAATAGTCTGCTATTCTCTTATAAAATCTCTAGTCTTATGCAGATACAAGATGTTTCAAAGCTTCTGTGACTGGGCTTACACACCAAACACTCGACGGTTTAATAGCATTTTGTTGAATAAGCCAACATGGAATCAGTTCAAATAACCATGAGCCATGATTTACAAATCACACCAGTTAGACTGACATCATGCAAAATCAAACCGGAGAAATTATATGGTGGTTTAGTGCAATTCTTTCTTTCTTTCTCTATTGTTACAGTATACAAATAGGGGGGGGGGAATAAAAATAAATGAAAAGGCAAAGTATTTTTGTTATGGTCTTAAGATGTGACTCAATAATTAAATAATTCAATAAGATTTCTCTTCCATGTTTGTTGGATGTCATAGACAATGTTTCAGAAGGTTTGGCCATACCCTGAATAAAAGATTTCTATCTACCTTGCAAAGGCAAATTGATCAAGATTTGATGTATTGTGATCTCCCAATACCAGCTTTCCTTATTTTGAACCTTAATAAAACTTTTGATGAACTCAAACAAGATCTTGGACATATATTCATTCAGGTTTAGAGTTACCAGATGTTCAGCAAAAGGACAGATCTCTGTCCAGCAGGCATAGATTTAAATTCAAATCTCTAGATTTTTTGAGTTTTTAAAATTCACAATTTTCACAATCACAGCTATTCAAACTTTTCTGTATTGTGACTTTGTACATTGCTTCTTCTTTACCTGTCAGTGAACAGACTCAACATCCTAGATTTACATTATTTCTTGATCCCAGCCTTCAATTTCAATCCAGCCTCTTCAAATCTATAATCAACGTAGCCTGGAGATCACAACCCACCACACGTTTCTATGGCAAAAATTTTAAAAACATTGCTGGCAATTCTACATTATTGCTAGCATATGTTCTTGAAAATATTTCTTGCAAAAATATTGCAATTGAAAAACCAGTTTTTCTGAGGCTGGAAAAATAATTCCATACACATGCAGGCCAAATGTTGGTACATTTCTGATGCAAAAAAGTTAAAAGTTATTGTAGTGCCTCTTCCTTTCCCATTTGTCATCCTTTCCTACTTTCTGTGTCCTCCTTTGTCAGGGATCTGGTAATTCTAGTCAAGCAGAACCAAAATGTCCCATCCAGGTGTTGACTGGTTCATTACGTTATCTCCATTGATGGATTGGTAGAAACATTTCTGATTCAACTGAAATTAGAGATTGTGCCTGCTGTGCAATCTGAGTTTCATATCTGATCTTCTTGGCTGTAGTTATTTGCTGCTTCATTATGTCTACTGCTTGCTTGATCTTTCTTGTTTCTAGGTGGTATTTCTTGAACAGGTATTCTTAGGAAACAAGGAAGATCAAGGGAACACTTGAAATATTATAATATACAGAGTGAAATCACAGCTGCCAGTTCTTTAACTGGCATTAACCTTCATACATATCAAATTCTTCCCAATTCCCCACAATGATCCAGAAGTACTATGTAGAATGTTTCTTATAGGTGTATTACAGGTTAGGGTGGTGGTGAAGTTTTAGTGTGGTATTTTGGATATTTAATTAATACTGTATATCCCTTACATATTTAATTAATTGGATCTGTGTTATAGAATTTAGACCAGACATGTCACAACACAAGGCCCGGGGGCCGGATGCGGCCTGCGAAGTGGTTTCATGTGGCCCGTGAAGCCATCCTGGAAACAGTGAGGGAACGGCCCCCGTTGCCTTGGCCCTGGCCCAGGCTGGCCGGGAGCAAATGTACAATTTTATGGTGGCCATCTATGCTGAAACGCAGTCTTAGCTCCACAAGGCCATATGGAAACAGCGAGGAAACAGCGAGGAACCAGCCGCTGCCACGTCGGCCCCGCCCCCTGGGTGCATGCTGGGGAGGTGTCACCTTTGTGAGGAATGAAGAAATGCACCATCGCGCTGGCCACTTCCAGGCGATGGTGCATTTCTTCATTCCTCATGAAGGGTGACACCTCCCCAGCTGCGTTTCTTGCCTGTTTTTCTTCCTCCCTCATCTCAAATATTTTCCCACCACTCTGTACTTAGGAAAGGAGGGAAAGAAGGAGAGAGAGGGTCTGAGGGAAGTCCTACCTTAGTCCTGCCCTGCTGCCCTTTCACCATCCCCTTGCCCCCTCCTCCTGGCTATCCTGGGAGTCTCCTATCCTATTGCTAAGGAAGCTTTGGATATAAAGCCGGGTCTCCTCCCATGGAGAGGGAATGGGCCTCCCTCTGACTTTGCCCTTGTACCCATCATGAGCAACCTGGCTAAGGAGAGCAAGCACAGCAGCAGCAGCCTTGAGGAGGAGGTAAGTGCAGCTGGGCGCCCCCTTGGGGAAGTCGGGCTGGGCTTGGTGCCACGGGTGCTCGAGGGCCAGGCTGGGCGTTTGACCTCTGCTGCCCAGGGCTCCAGTCCCACTACCATCCCCCCCCCCCCCCCCCGCATGGCCTGAGAGGAACAGTGAGGCTCCTCCAGTGAACCATGCCTTGGCACTTGCCCCGGTCCCACCCTTCTGCCAGAGACCCTCAGATCTGTCCCACTCCTGCCCAGGCCCCCACAGGCACCTTGATGCGAACATAGAGCTGGCCACGCCCACCCAGTAGGCCACACCCACTCCATCCACGAGCACCCACCCTGGCCACACCCACCCAGCCCCGAGGGCAACCGCAATGCTGATGCGGCCCTCAATGAAATTGAGTTTGACACCCCTGATTTAGAGCATCTTGAATGAAGTTTATATCTAGATATATCTAGTTTAATGAAAAGGACGACTAGGGGTGACATGATAGCAGTATTCCAATATCTCAGGGGTTGCCACAAAGAAGAGGGAGTGAAGCTATTCTCCAAGGCGCCTGAGAAGTAATGGATGGAAACTAGTCAAGGAGAGAAGCAACCTGGAACTGAGGAGAAACTTCCTGACAGTTAGAACAATTAACCAGTGGAACAACCTGCTTCCAGAAGCGGTGAATGCTCCAACACTGGAGGTTTTTAAGAAGAGACTGGACAGCCATTTGTCCGAAATGGTATAGGGTTTCCTGCCTGAGCAGGGGGTTGGACTCGATGACCTCCAAGGTCCCTTCCAACATTATTATTATTATTATTATTATTATTATTATTATTATTATTATTATTATATATTAAAGTTCAAGGTGTTTTTGACACTAAAAGCAGAATGAAATTGCATTCAGTGTGTTTATAATTTAGCTACTTTCCAAAATAAGAGTTTTCATAAGTGAAAAACTTTAAAATTCCAAGCTGAAATGGCATGGAACTGAGCTCTAGCATTTTATCCCTATCATTCTGCCTAACGTCAGGCAAATTTAAGCAAAGCACCAAGACTGGAGAACATTCCATGCAGTTGGCTTCCCAATAAAGGTCAAGATATGTGCAATTAATTATTCATCACTGTCTAAATTTATGGTTTGGCGATTGTTTAACTAGATGATGTTGAAGAAACCATATTTAATCTCTAAACTGTTATTTTCTGATGAGATTGTTATGTTACCTTCCAACAACAGTATAGCACTACATGAGTTATTCAGAACTCTACAAAGATCAGTTCCCCCGTTAATAAGAAATGATGCTCACAACCTTACAATTAAATGTTACTTTTAATAGGAAGTAAAAGGGGATGTGCATAATCTTTAGAGATCCAATAACTTGATTGTTCATCTATTTTTTCCACTTTCTGAACATCTCTTCAAGAGTAAAATGTTTCACAATGCTTTTAAACAGAAGAGAAGGCAAGTTACTGGACAGTCCTTATTAAAGCATACAAATGACAAAAGCCTTTAGAGGCCCAGAGATTGAAACTATAAGATTACAAGCATTTAAAGACACCTAGTTTTGAAATACTTGCAGCTGTATTCATCAGATCAGTTTGACTTTCAACAAAATATAGGTAGGATGCAATCTGATTTCTTCATAAATACTTTCACTAGATTGGAGAGTTTACATTTTCTTCATTGGCAATAAAAAGTGCTCAATTCACAAAAAGGGATACATCAAACCAAAACATGCAAAGACAGCTGTTTGCTTTTCCTTTTCAAAAAAGCTTTACTATAACCCAATCTTAAAAGTAAGCAGTAATTAGGCTATCTGGCATTTGCTCCAACTGTTTCCTATGTGTATATAGTCACTCTATTTATTACTTATTATGAAAGGAGCAAAGGGATAGGGATAGGAAAAGTTCTCTCAAATCAATGATCAAGAATCTAAAACAATGAGTGGTTTAAATCTAGCACTTCAGCAAGAAATAATGGGCATCCTGCAAAAATTAGATACATCTGAAGCAGCAAAACCCCACCACCCTACTATTTTTGGCATATGTTTTTAATGTTACTCAAATATATTTTCTCTTAAATTTATGAAGCCGTCATCCAGTGTTACCATGAAATACAGACTGTTGATCCTAGGTAGTCTTTTCTATCTCCAAGACCCAATGTTATTTAAAAAGAAACGAAAGCAGGGCACCACGCTAATTTTGGGACCTAGTATACTAAAGAAGTGAAAATTGGGGTGGGGGGGCATGAACTTATAGTTTTTATAGAAGAAAGGAACTAAATA
This sequence comes from Azemiops feae, assembly GCA_023970755.1. Classification (NCBI taxonomy): domain Eukaryota; kingdom Metazoa; phylum Chordata; class Lepidosauria; order Squamata; family Viperidae; genus Azemiops; species Azemiops feae. Next base: position 6,004,296 of record JALGBA010004228.1, on the reverse strand, counting down.
TCTGCAAAAAAAGCTAATTTTTGGTGTATAGTATTTTACATTTTGATCTGCTTCATCTGCTGATTTAGAACAGATGTGCTTGTCTTTTCCTGTATCCTTTCTATATTTTCCTCTCTTCTCCCATTTCCCTCTCCCCTTCCCCCTTACACCAAGTATCATGGATATGAACCCAAGTATCCCAGACAATCCAGTGAGTAGCTAGTGTAATGCACTGGTGTGATGTGTGAGATTTTAAAAGTCTCTCCTTTTCAATCTTCATCAAAGTTCTGCTGTAGAAGGAAGTTGGCTGCCAAATTTTCATTCTTCTCACATGCAAAATATGCTTGTATCACAAGTCCTTCAGGAAATCCTAGGGCCTTTAACTATAGGAAAGAAAAGGCTATTAGAATTCACATTCATAGCATAAACTTCTTTGTCAAACCAAGTATTAAAGATTAGTATTTTAAATAAGTTAGCAATATCAGTCCTGATGCATGACACAATTGTTGCCGATACAAATTTGTTACACTAAAATCTTGATACGGCTAAACTGCATTGAATGGGCTAAACTGCATTGAATGCTGACCCTGAAACAGAGTTGACTACGCAAAAATTATTCAAATATATTGATTACATTTATAAATTTGAAAACCAAGAATAAACAAGTTCATCTTTCAACTAAACCTTTCAGTTCAGAACCCTAGTTTAGCAGCAAATGTTAGGCCTGTATAAGTATAAATGATATTAAGATTATACATACAACAAATAACCATAGCTTGCTTTTCTGTCATTTCAAAACTGTACAAAAATGCTCTGTGTAGAGAAGAATCATATTTATGCAGTAACATCCGAAATAATAACTTCATTTTCTACTTTGAGATATTAGAATAAAGGTTTAAAATAATTTGAGGGAAACAATTTATGCACTGCACATGAATACAGCCTGAGCAAATACAAAAATCCCTTTCATACTATCAAACAAATACTATGGAAGTTAACATGAAACAAAATCATGAACTTGGAATCAGTTGGGATATACGGCACATATAATTGCATATTATAAGTAATAGGTATGGGGTACATATTCCCCCAATTTTAATATTTATTTCCCACCTTTATTTTTATAAGTAACTCAAAGCAGTGAACGTACAAAATATCTTTCCTTCTCTTATTTTCCCCACAACCATCCTGTGAGCTGGGCTGGGCTGAAAATGTGTGACTGGCTCAAGGTGATTCAGCTGGCTTTTTTTATGTCTAAGGTGGGACTAGAACTGAGTTTCCTGGTTTCTAAGTCTGGTACTTCAAATACTGGGGAAAAGAAATCTACTAAATATTATTCACTTTATGAGGATAGCAGAAGAAATTGAAAAAGTTGTTAAACCCCCCCCCCACACACACACACACAAAATCCCCACAGCCTACTCACATGTGCTTTATGTAGATTTTGGCTAAGTAAGGATTATTTAATCTCTGAATTTAAGAAATTGAGAGAAAACTGGGGTTGAGGATAAAGAAAAATGCTCAACTCACCCTTTCTATAGCTTCTTTTTCCTGAGGTGTTACTTGAATATAGTTCATGTGACGGCTTCCAGCTTCAGCTACCCCGCCTCCACTTCCACTGCTGCCACCACCACTTCCTTGTCCTGATTCTTGAACAGGTTCATTTAACATCTGAATGAAATGCTCTTGATGTTGGCTTATTTGCTATGGTGCATGGGAGGACAAAAGCAAATAATATACTGAAATAAAGACTGCCTCTCCTGATTACATCTGCCTGTCCCACCAGATCCAGCAGAGAGGATATGATGCAGGTCCCATCGGCTAGGGAGTTTCACCTGGCAGGTCCTAGGTAGTGGGCCTTTTCAGGTGTGTTTCCCCCCATCTTTATCTCTCTTAACTTTCTGGAAGTCCCTCAAGACCTGGTTGTGTCATCAGTCCTGGAGACCCCAAAAATTGAGATGACTCCAGTGTAATTAACACCCGCTCTTCACCTAATTTTTTTTAATTATTGTTACTTTTATCATTTTAAAGTTTTTAATACTATTAATAATGTGTACATATCATTTTTAACACTGCTGTATGCTGTCAGAATCATCTGTTTATGAGATGGGCAGACAAACACATAAATATGATAAAGGAATATGTATTCCTATTTACCTTAAAAAAAAAACATTCTTTCCATTTGAACTATAAATGGTAAAATACAAGCCAACAGAGACCAAATAGTAGTAACAGATACACCTATATGGTAAATTATTACACTGAGAGACCTTTACAACTCACTTCATTTAATTCATTTTATTCTTTCCTCATCTGACATTAGTTTTAAAAAGAATGTGAAACTACAGAAGACAACTCGACATGATTTAAAAGTCACCTGCAATAACTGAGGATTTTCCCGTCCTATTTGTTGTAATAATGCGGGCAAAAGCGATGGATTCTGCTGAATAATTTGTCTCATTTGCTGGAACTGAGGCTGATTTCGTAAAAATTCAAGAGGATGTCCTGAAAGAGGTACATTTTGAACAAGATTGTAAGCGAGCCTTTCTCAAAAGCTTTTTTTTATAGGACTCGTGCTAGAGCCCAGTATTAATTTTTACCACAGTTACTAATGATAGGAAAGAGTAGATTTGTTCATCTGTCTGCCTAGCACAGCTTCATGTGAAAACTTTATGACAGAATGGTACAGAAACCTAAACTAAAAAGCCAAAAACTTTTATAAACCTTGATGCAATATTCTACAAAGAAATAAAAAAGCCCACCAACCTATAAGATGAACTATCAAGAATAGAGATGTTTGCAGAATTATATTATAACAAAAAAAAATATGCCTTAAGGGCTATTTTGCAAACCATTTCTCTAGTGAGTCAGACTGAGACTTGTAGAAATGGCTATCTTACCTCCTGTAGAGCTAGTGGTAGTAGTAGTGGTAGTGGTAGTTGCTGCAGCAGCAGCAGCTATTGCTGAAGATGGAGAAGCCCCAGTGCTGGCTGCTTGAGGGGGGTCAGCCATACCTTGACTCTCCCTATCTCCAGGGATACCCTAAAATGAACATAACCTTCATGATTTCGATACATCCATCAAGTCTAAGGACTGAGATTGAATGAAAGGAATAATCCTTTACTGTTAACATTTTTTTAAAAAAATCTGCCATCTGCTTTGTTACTTCTGCTGAAATAAGAACATTTAAATATGTAAATGAGCTTAGCCTATACCACATAGCCTGTCATTAGAGATTATGAAATTGTCTAAAACAGTGTTTCTCAATCTCAGCAACTTTAAGATGTGTGGACAGCAACTCCTTGTGTCGCGGGGGAATCCTGGGAGTTGAAGTCCACACATCTTAAGGTTGCTGAGGTTGAGAAACACTAGTCTAAAATACTAAAATCAGATTGAGTACATATATTCTCGGAGTCTTCCATTCAGAAAGATCTGAATGCAAGAAATTCAAACCCTCATTGAACAGTTTTGCTAAGAGAACACAGAAACAGCTAAGCTCTTTTTATATTGATATATATCTCTTTTAATGTTATTAATGTTTTTGCAGTTCAAACGGTGGCACCAAGAACAGCTCTACCGACAAAGAAATTGTTCAGTTTTCATTAAAGAAGAAAGTTCATTACTCAGTCATTACTTTATGCCTTATGTCTCTACATCTCGCCTTCCCATAAAAAATGTGTCATGATCAGACTTAAATGTAGAAGGAAGAGCAAATCATGAAATAATAAGAAACAGACTCACCATTAAAAGATACTCCACTGCTCTGTCAGGATTATTGAAGCTGGCTCTCAATGCAGCAATTACCTGCTCTCTTTCATATCCCATTGACATAATCTCAGTCACCATGTTTTCATACGACTGACCTGTCACTTAGAGGTTAAGAGAAAAGATAAGATATATGCAAATTTTGAAGGAAGTAGGGAGAAAATAACCTATTGGCATATTCTGTCAAGAAAATAATAGTACAACAGGGTTTGCATTAGTTATTCATTATAGCAATCTAGGTGACGTGTTATTTTCTGCTATTCAAGTTCACTATATTATTAATAAAAATAATTTATCTCTCATTTCTCATAATATGTATTAGTTGCAATAATCTATGTCTCACTTTAAATAGTTATAATCAAAAATAGAAAGTGATTCCCTAGATAAAAAACAATTATCCTTTTTTTCTTTTTGCTGTTTTTATAATAAAACTCCTTTCCTGATTAATCATTAAGTTTGTATTACAGTCACTAATCTGTACCTTTTAAAAAAATAATTAAAAACAGTATCAAAGCTTGAAGTTGATCAACAATAACTTGAGGACAGATCTGTAGTGTTAATACTAATTGAGGGAAACACAGAGATGACTATGACCTTTAAGAATTCTCAACCATATATAAAAACAGTTTATTTATTTTTTTTAAAAAAAGCATAAAAGCTACAATATGCTTCAGCTGTCACACTCCATCATTTCACAGTAATCCATCAGGGCTCCCATTTATTTTATCAACTCTATTCAGGTCTAATCAGGAATGTTATATAGAAGGGTGGGAAATCTTACTTAGCCTGAAGGTTATATTCTTTCACAGATGACTTTCCAGAGACCACATGTTAGTAGTAAGCATTGCTGTGCTGTGACAGTCATCAAGATTATGTTTCCCTGCTGGCCCTTACACTTCTGTTTCTTAACTCTTACAAGCAAACTTAGGAGCAAAAGACATTTTTCAGATATTTTTTTTGATTCAGGGAAATCAAGTAAGTTGAACTGACTGGAACCAGTTTAGCAGAAAAAGAAGTGGAATAGAATGGACACAGAAGAGGCTGAGAAGACAGCTGACACTGACAGATAGTTCCCCCCTATGTTTTGTTAAAATTACTGCAGATCTTATCCTGGAGAAATGCTGAATTGTAGCAGAAGATTTAAAAAGGAAAAACTCTCAAGTAAATGTTGTAACTGGACTAGCATATTTTAATATAAAAACAAACAACCAGAAACCAGTATTCAAACAGCCTGATTAAAATAGTTCAACCAAACATTTAAAAAAATGCCCATCCCCTCTACTGCATCATTCAACTGATATATGCTTGGAAATAAATTGTATATGAAATGTACAGACATCCATGCTTATAAAGACTGATCTTATATCAACACTGGCAGCTGGGGTGGAAAGTAAGAACACCTGATTGGACTATAATTCAAAACTGCTTCTTTGAATAGATGGCTTTCTCTTAAATCTACTAAAACATGTTTTATCACAAGATACCAAACAGCTTAAAGAAATGATTCAGGTTAGAACAATTTGCAAGTAACTTAGAAATTCAGAAAGTTTAGCACATAGGTTGAAAATCTATGTGGCTTTTTCATCTTCATGGATAATTTAGTATTGAAAACAGATTTATTTGATTATTATGATAACCCATTCTAATCTGCAGACTCTGGGTTGTGTACAACAGAGTAAAAATATAGAATAAAAACAGAAATATATACAACTGACAAAAATCCCTCAAAGAGACGTATGCAATCCACTTCCCTTCTACATTATTCCTTAGCCTTTCACATAGAAATCCAAGATATATAGGTAACTTGTGGTATGGAAAATAAAAATATTATTAAGAAGCAACTGGCATCTTAAAATTATAGTAGCAGAGACGGGGAGAGGAAAATGATGGTAGCGAATATTTTTTTTACAAATGAGCCACTGAACTATCAGGAAATACTCACCAAGTGCACTTGTAGCATCCTCAAAAAGATTTGATCGAGAAGTATCTCCTACTGAACTGTATTGGAAAAAAGCAAACATATTTAATACCTGTCCTATGAGTTAAGGTATTTTTCTTATTAAAAATTTGTTAATAAAGAATCTAAAGTGACTTAAGAATTGTATAATAAAAACCAAGCTTCACTGGTATACATTTGATTTTTACCAGAGCTTAAGGTTGGAATCAACAAGACACAGAACAGTACAAGGTAGACATTTAGGAATTACAACTTACTTGAGTTTTAATCATGTAACATTGTGTGAACTTGAGCATGGTTCTTTATTTAAAATAAACACACTTTTATCGTTGTCTATTGAAAATGACTTAGCAGAAACTAGTAATACTTTCCAAATTAATACTGACAAGCATCCATCTGGCTACCATTTCAGGGGAAAAAATTCATAGTACATTAATTTGCAAACCACTGAAATGCAGATATTGCAGACCCAGCTAATAAAACTGTTCTCTTTTTTACTACTGGCAAAGCTGCACCAATGCTAGACATCTGGACCAGGACCAGGACTTTTCTGCCAGAGGTGGCCAGATATGATTGCCTGTTTGCTAAATTGGATAGCTGAGACAAAAAAGGAGGCTGTCTAAATACCAGCCACCTTGCTGTTGAGAGAGGGGGGGTCAGGAGGGAGGGAGGGAGATGGGAAGCCTAAGGAGATCTCACATTAATACAGTTCTATCAATTGCCTGACTAGCTGCTGACAACACAAGGTGACATGGGCTTAGCAAGAGCCAAGAGAAGGGCAGTCAGTTGGATCCAGGAGATAATTTACACTGCAATATAGGATGGCGTTTCATGCTTTCTCCTTACAAAACCCTCTCTGAATCCCACTGTTTTTAGTTAAGACAGCAGCCTAGAATTATGTGCCAGAGTTTTTAATTTTATTTAACACATGGCAAAAATGTTAAAAAGGACATCACAATTATATTCTGTTTTTATATCATTTAATGCTATATTATTATTGAATGATTTTTCCCCCTAGAAAACTGCTGAGGATTGTATGACTGTGAAGTGTATGGTTATGACCATTTACAAGTCTAATACACAATTACAATACTATGCCCACCTGAGCAACTCAGAGTTGCAGTCTCTTAATAATAAATCTCTATATATGTTAAAAGGCAAGCAAGAGCTGCCATGTGTATGTACAGTGTGGCTTCAACAGCTAAAACTTTACACCACAAAAGCTTTAAAAAGACACAGAATGTAAAAATACATCTGTAGGCTACGCTGCCTTTCAGATATTTACTGTGTTAAAAAGCCTAAGACTATCAATTCCCTTTCGGTTGCAAATAGTTTTTAATATTCACTGCATTTAGTCTGAATTTGAATGAGAAGCAAAAGTCTGATTTCCAACGTTCTGCAATACCTTTCTGTAGATGTTGGGCTGGTGGCTGGTGGCGTTTCTACTGGTTTGTCTGCTGGTTTTTCTTCTACAGTAGCACTCACAGGTGCAGGTTCACATGCTGCTGCTGCTGCAGCTGGTGTTGAAGCAGTGGGTGCAGCTACTGAAACTTGTGCAGGAGCAGGAGTAGGGACTAGTTTCGGCACAGCAGCAGGTGTTGTAGAAGTAACCGTAGTGGTGGTATCATTTGACTGCTGTGCTGTAGTTGGAGATGGAGCAGCTGCCGCTTTGGGCTATAAAGATGAAGAAGGCAAGTTCCTAAATTATGCCTTTCTCTAAGTTCATCTAAAAGTTACCTCTTTACTACAGTTTGAATTGCTTCATGTGAATGAGGCACAGCTTCTCACCTGCATTTACAGTAGTTTTTTCTCCAGTAGAAATAGGTCTGAACTCATAATTCAATGAGTCAACCATTTCTCTGAACATGCTCCTCAAAGCTGTAAATCAGACAAAGCAAACTGAAGGCCCAGCAAAACTCTTCGAAGGCCTTCCTAAATTCTTGCACAATATGTACATGCCCTGAAGCCTCAAAGCGGCTTCAATAGGCTTTTAATCGGTTGCTTTGCCCCTTGAAAAAGTAAATCTATATTCAGCTCATTATGATTTCCATAAACCCAATAAGAGAATTAGGTAAGCACATCTAAGTGATTAATGCTGCATGTCACAATACAAATACTAGTGATATTACCTAGCGTGGGAAGAGAACATTTAGAACTATTCGTAATATTGCAGTATCACGACCTACAGTGCAATCATTCATCAATAAACAGATTAATGTTAAACAAATCACACACATACATACATATGTATTGTGTCTGGTCTTTAATGAAAGCATGGTACACACTTTTGCTCTGTTTGAAATCCTCAGGAACAACCATCTTTCTAAAGGGGTAACCAAATGTTACAATTTATGAAGACAATTAGATGTGAGTTGAAGTGGTTTTCACCTATTACAGAACACATATTTTGGCTGTCCCCATTGAAATCTTCACTTCATAACATGGGTTTATGGAACTGAAGCACAGTCCAACAACACAAAAAGTTATCAGCAGATTTTAGAAAAAAACCTGCTGATATTCAGGATGCTGAGAAGGACTACAAAAATGTGGCCTTCATCAATACAAGATAAAACAGAGAGTGTATAAGTGGAGATGCTGCCCATCTTGCTATCCAGTTTTTACTCCTCATAGGAGTACTTATTAATGTGCAGTATTCCAGAATGGAACAAAGAACTCCAAGGTAAATACAGAATGCTTCTCATTGCCTAATATCACTGTTCATGAGTTTCTCATAAGCAAAGCTTAGAACAAGACGTAAGAATACCAAGACGAAAACCACTATTCTTCAGGAAGCACAACAGCAAAGTGGCCAAAGACCTCCTGGATGATCCAGCAACAGCTTGTCAACAGATCAAATGAAAGGGGAATTTCTGGCATTAATGGGGAAGGTTATGTATTAAAAAAAAACAGAACACTGAAATAAAATAATTTCATCTCATAAACATTCACCTTCAGAATAAAACAGAATAGCAGAAATATCACCGTTTGGAGCTGCTCTGCAACTTCAGAATTTGGACAATTTTCAATAATCAAGGAACAATGAATTCTAAATTATATCAGCATGTTCTATAGGAGAATGTTAGATACCTGTCCATCAGTCTAAAGATAAATAAATATGGATCACGCAACACAATGATCCTAAATGCATCAGTAAATTTAGAATATAGCTGAAGCCAAAGAAATTTCATGTTTTGGTATAACCAATTCAAGTCCCTAACATTAACCAAACTGAAATGTTCTCAGGTGACCTGAAGTGAGCAGTTCATGTAAGGTAGCTCCAAAAGTATCAATAAGTGCAGGGAGTTCTGCAAATGGGCCAAAATCCCTCCAGGCCAATATTGTCTATTGATGAAAAGGTTCAAGAAACATTTAGTTGAATCATTACTGCTAAAGAAGGTAATATTCTTTATATTATTATTATATTCAAACCTAAAGCTTCATATTTTTTTCCAACAAAGGCAGTGAATGTTTAGTTACAAGTGATTTGGCACCACAAACAAATCTGAGTGGCTTACAAAAGCAAAAACCAAATATAACTATATAAAAATAAATTTCAAATTTCAAATCATTACATTACACAACTTCTAAATATTTATATCCCTTGGTCTGGGATGCAGATAAACAACTGGGTATTTTCTTCATATTGATAATACTTTGGGTACAGTACTCCAGAGTGGTGAATAATCTCCTAGCAGTCTCAAGTAAGTGTTAAAGAGAATTCTGCTAGGGTATCTAGGTCTAGATATACTGGAGTGCCCCAGGGTTCAACCTCTCAAACTTATGGCATGCTGAATGCAATCCTTCAGAAAGGTTTAGAACCACTGTGCAATAGTGCCTTCTGTTTTAACTAGAATTTCTTATTAATTAACAGGGCTTCTATGAAGCTCTGATGATACTGTAGATCACAATATAGAAAGAGTACCCAAAGTTCACAAACTTTCACCACTGTAAGACAATTTAGTAGTCCACAAAACAGTCTGCATCAAGATTCTTTACTAATCCAAGAATATGTCCAGAAAAACAGTAAGGTTAACAACAAAACAGTATCTACAAATAAAAGTATAAAAAAAATAACTTACTTTTGTTACCATAACCACCACAAAATTCTTTTCATCAATTTTGTATTCATTAAGAGCAGTATCATCATTAAGTATTTTACCTGGAAAATTAAAAAGATGTCATATAATGTCAGCTTTCTTTAACATTAAATATCTTCACGTCAATACAATGATTTACTCATTCTATGTAGAAATCTAGAGGTGGAATCAAACAGCACTAATTATTTAAATCTGATTAACTAATTATTGTTAATGTATGTCCTTTTTATTTTGCACAACTCAAGGCAGCATCCATTAATGCTCCCTCCTATATTCCCCATAACCACACCCTGTACAGTGCATTCCGCTCAGAGAAATTTCAATTGCTATTATCACATATTAATTAGAAAGACTTTCCCAGATGACTTTATACAGTACTACCAAAATTGTTATTGATCGATTACTCTGACTTCATGCTGTGCCTCTTTGTACATATGACTTATCAGCTAGGATAATTTTGGATAAAGTTAGTGCTCTTTAAGAGAAATATACAGATGTAGCCTGCCTAATCTATTGCAGGCACAGAGCATCTCCATGTATGTGACCAACAGTCCAGCAACTTGTCCTATTTCATCTTGCCACACATTAAGAAGGACACATGAATTTCTCTTCAGGTTTTACCAAAAATAAACAAATTGGTCCAAACCAAATTCAAAGGACAATATCCCAGCTTCAAGAGGTAAAACAACTGCGGCTGCTGGAAAAAGTTAAAAAAAAACTCTTACCATCCAATGCTATTTAAAACACCTCATTCCGAGATTATTTTCCTAAGGAAATATTCAAAATACATGTGCTTCATTCTGATTCTTTTAGGGGCATTTCAGGCTCAAAACAGGAGGGATGAGATCATGATTAGTATTTTTTTTTAAGCATAATTTACAGGAATTATAGGACTTAATATAGGACATGTGTTTTACTAACGATTGGTAATTATTTGCAAAAACAATATTTTCATTGTGCTCTTTGGGAGAATACATGTCAACTCCTCATCGCTGTCTTATATTCAAATAGGGAATAGGTGTGGAAAAAGTATTTTGGCCACAAAGATGGAAAAAGTAGAGGTAAAATAAAATCTAAATAACTTAATAGCTAATAGATTAGATTTTATCTAATCAAAAGAAAAACTAGGATTAAATTTTATGTCATTCACAGAATATTAATTACATACTGCTTCTCTAACCATCCACACACATCCCCATAAAATGTCATAATTGCATTACCTGCATATATTAATTTTTGGCCAGCTACTGGAAAAGCATCTTTTCCCTTTTCTAATTCAATCTTCTCTTTCAATGCTTTCACCTACAATAAATATTTTTAGTTAAAAGAAGTTGAGTAGCTTTCATATAAATCATTAGGGTAATAAACACTTTATTTTCAAAATGCCAGCAAACACTTGATATTTTCTGTGGTAGCTTAACAGTAATCCAATTGTGACTTATCTATGGAAAGACTATATTTTGCAAGATAAAATTAAGTATTAGAAACAAAGCTTTCCAACTTCAAATCCATATACAGTAAGCCCAAAAAATTGTTGCTTTTGAGAATACTGTAACACACACATTATTTAATCCTTAGTAAGATTGGTAAAGTTTGATGAAGTCCCCCATACTACCGCACCTCAGAAAGGCAAGTGTGTACTGACAAGGAGACCCCAGCCTGTAGTCCCTGGGTGTATCTCTCTCACATGCACTGCTGCTCCTCCCTCAGCTTACTCCTTGCTCCTCTCCTCACACACATACTCTGGCGGGCCATCCCAGTGTTGGAGGGTTTTTGTTCCATCTCTGCTGATTTAAAATAAATCATTATAGCCCAGGGAACCCTAGTGACCTCTCCAGGAATCTTATAACCTCAGTTGAGAAAAGAATTGTATGATCCCAGAAAGAGGAAGGCAATGGCTCACATGGTTAGGATGCTAGGTTGGTAGTTAGCAAGCCTACATTTGAGACCCAAGTGCTGTTGCATGGCGGGGTGAGTTGTCATCATTTGCTCCAGCTCCTGGACACCCACATAAAAGGAGCCCCACAGGTGTCCTCAGGGCAACGGTGATATTACCAGCTAATCCTTTCAACCCAGAAGAGCCATAAAATGGTGCCTCTGACACAAATGGGATGGAGGGGGAGGGATCCCAGAAAAAGATATACAGGTGGTCACTTGTCACCAGTTGCTTAAAAACTATTCAACATTACAATAGCCCCAGAAGGAGTGCTTTATGGTCCCTTTTGGCTATTATATAAATGTTTGCAGCATCCTGTAGTCATATGAGGGTAATTGATGACTTTTTTGCCAGTTTTCAGCAAAAACACATTCAGGTATAACAATATGGTGATTTGCTTAATGGCCTTCCCCAAAAATGTTGTAAATTTAGGTCTATTCATGTGAGTGCCTCAACATAGGACCAGAAATCTGGTGCCAATTGCAGTCATAAGTCAATCTCTACCTGTAGCTGATTTAAAAAGCTGCATATAGGCATTATATCGGTGTTCCAAGACATCTTTTTTTGCTTGCAAATCTGAACCACCATACAGCCCAAGTATTTATGTGCAGATGGGTAATTATTTTTATAGATTGCCTATTATTATTAAGCCAATTGTGATCATCAGTATTCCAAGGACTTTTTCACAAGCATTATTCCCAAGGCAGATATTTCCCATCTGGATGATTTGTATTTCCTAAATGAAGAACTATATGTTATTTATGTTATATTTTGTTCTCTAAATAGGAATCATTCCACCAGATGAAAAGAGACACTACTTTTTGGAAATTATATTTTATCTTATTTTCCAGACCTCAACAATTAAAAAAGGACACTCTAAAGAGGTAGAAAGCAAAACAAAAACACCGCCCCCAACCCTTAAATTCGCCAGGCGAGAAATATGCTGATTATTTGGTCATTTGAAGTTCCAATCTCCCTAAAAACTACTATTCAGTTAAATACTGTTTATAAAAATTATACTTGTAAATGCATAATCTAAAAGAAGAGATTCAAAATCTGCAGTTACTGACAAATCTGGGGGGGAAAACTAAATCATTTCAGTGGTTCCTATTATTTCCATGTGTTTTATACAACTGCTTTAAAGCTACATTTGGCAATTCCAGGCAATTAAAACTGAATCAATCACTAGAAGTAAAAAAAGAACCTACAAATAAAGGCTTGCTAAAGTTGATTAATGACCTAATGACCTAATTAACAAAAGGTAAAATTCAGCAGAGATTAAGCAACATTTATCCTATGCACTTGAAAAACTATGCGGGATGGAGACTTGAAACCATAAATGTTCAGTAATGCAAGATAATGATTGCTGAAGAAACATGATAAAATCCTAGTGCCAAAGAAATCAAGTTACCAACACTACAAGAAAGTCTTCAAAAAGCTGCATATTCCAGTTATGATTCCTTCATTTTTCCATACCCAAATAAAGGTACCGATTCAGTTTGCCATAATTTTCTAAGTATTACAAAAAAAGTAGAGTTTTGTTCTGTTGGGACATAAAACTGTTGAATTTTGTATTACTGGAATAAAATCCAAATAGAAATATTTTATAAGTAGCTTTAAATCCTTCACTTAACACTTTACTAATATTCTATGGAATCCCAGGAATTCTCAAACTTTGTGGTACTAAGTCCACCTAAAACAATAAATGAATCTGTATGAATCCCCATGACTAAAACAAACGATTTAATTGGAGATAGGGAAGGTAAGAAATAAACAAAAGTAGTCCCTGACTCACAACCATAATTGAACCTGGAACTTCGGTTGTAAATTGTGCTGGTCATTAAGCAGGTCACGATGTGACTGCATCCCATTTTATGTCCTTTTGTTACAGCTGTCATTAAGTGAATATAGCAGTCATTAATCAAAAGTGGCAGTCATTAGAGAATGCAGCATTATTTATTAATTATTAATTAAATTAAAATAATTTATCTCGCTGGAGATAGATCTAAGTCACTTACATTCAATTAAAATGCACTATAAAACATTAAAACAAATAAGAATCTTAAGTATAAAATTCAATTGAGCAAACCCACTGTATTTGCTGCAAACCCAGGACCAATTTCTGACAAAAACGCATAGATTGTAAGTCAGATGACTAATGTTGCAAATGGCCATAAATAGAGGCTGGCATCATGAAACCACAATAGGGTTTTAAGTAGCTTTGGAGCAGTTCATTGTAACTTTGAACAGTGACTGGTCATAAGTATACCTGTATTCTGATTAATTTTAATAATTATATTTCAATTTATGTATTACAGAACTCAAAATTTGCAATCAGCATGCAGCAGGCTGACACAAAATCAGAACAAATCAAGGAACAAGTTTTAACAGTGTGCCCATGTTCCCAGTAGAGAACTCCTCAGGTTTTTTATTTCCTTCCTTCTTGGCTTAGACTATTATATCATCAGTGGATGATGTACTACTAATGCTGGTACTACTAATTGAAGGCATCCTGGAAATACCAGTGCTGTAAGTTAGCCTTAAATGTTTTTTAAAAACTTACAAACCAATATTTATGTACCCTTACAAAGAAATTGGCATGAAGTCACCAGGAACTCAATTTGACTGGAAAGAAACATTACTTTTTTAATTAGCAATTTTATTATAAATGTACTTGAAATTAAGACAGGAACTTGGTAAATAGTTCATTTTTATTTTATATTTTATGTATATTTGAAAATGGATCAATAGAATTATTGAGGTTTTTTTTTTAAAGGCAGTAATTTACTTTGAACCACACAATGAGTTCTGTAGAATAAAAACAGTTGTGCCTCATATTCCAGAATGAACTGTTAATAAAAATGTGCTCCCAGACACAAATTTTAATTTATGAGGAAAACAAAGGACACTCAACAAGAAAAAAATCCTTTCATAGACTACAATATTTGTTTCAATACAACTTAAACCACCTCCCCAAATAATGAAGTCATAAATGTAGTTATTAAACTCTAGAAAATGTATAATTTGACATATACAGAAAATATATGTGAGCATACATTAGTTGAAAATTATTTATAATCTGTTAAACAATACTGGAAAAATTGTACAGAGTCATGCTTCACAACAGAAGCTTCTAATTAATAGATCACAATACTAAGCCTGGCATGAAGCATTAAAAATACAACTGTAGTACTTGGCCCACTATTTAGGATATTTGCTAAGATAATGTAAATGTGAAATCAGGACTGAGGAGATTCAGGTTCATGAGACTTAATGAGTGGCTCTGGGAAATTACTAATTCTCAGACTAACATCTCATACATTCGTTGTGGCAGAAAAATTATATATATAACCTTAAAGAAAATTAATCCACTAATCTATATTTCTGATTATAGAGGTAAACCAGAAAGGTTTTTAAAAGTTTTGAGATATACTACCAACGCTAAAATTACATATATGGTCTATACTCCAGAGCATTTTAAACAAACAAAAATAAAAAACCAGGAGACATTCTCTCTGAATAAGTTGTCCATAGATATGAGATGGATATGTAAACACAATGCATCAACATTTCAACAGATTTGCTGAAATTAAATTTCCTGGATCTAATTGAAATCCTACTAACTGCAATGTAATTTTGCAATTTGTGCAACATTTTGCAAAATGTACTTTCTTGCTGACATTTGCTAGAATTTCAAATATCACTTTTGGAACAGAAACCGAGGATGAGGGGAGATTTGTGTGTGTGCGTGTGTGTGTATAAACATCTTTCTAAAGTTTTTAATGAAGCTGTATCTATACACAATTGCAACATTTTAAACAAACTTGTCCTTGCCCAGACAGAGATACAAGCATTGTGAAGAAGTGAATGGTTAAACATAGATAAGCTGAATGCAGTAGTAAATTAAAGCATCTTTATATGCCAAACTACAGCTACTGATACAAAATATGCAATGTAAAATAAAGAACATATTAAACCGTATGCTTTTGTGTTTAAATAACACAGATAACTTTGAATAACTTGTTAGCACCAGAAGTCAGACTTAGTAGTTGAAATCCCAAAGTTCAACAGTTTAAAACAGAGTTTAAACATCAACCGTTGCTTTTCTCATTTTTTCAAAAATATAGAATTGCCCACCAGACAACAGAAAAACTCTACTAGTGAGAACTGAGATACACTAATACTTCCCAATCATCTTTCTGAACGAACTCACTTTGGGAAAGAAAAAAATGATATGCATTAAAGCTATTAATAATAATTTATTAAACTTCTATGCTGTCTGATTTTGACTCACAACAAATTACAATCAAATCATAAAAGATAAAAAAATAAAGATAACAAGCACAATGAAGCAACTGGTCTCATTCTCTCTCCCTGATGGCATGGGTGAAGAGCCAGTTCTTCACAGCTCTTTTAAACAACAGAGTGGGGGCCATCTGGTACTCAGGGGGAACTTTGTTCCAAAGGGCAGGCACTACAACAGATAAAGAGTGCTTCCAGGGTCCTGAGAGATGAGATTGTTTAATTGAAGAAAATTGGAGTGCACCAACCTTGCAGCATCAAATCAGCCAGGCAGATGTTACGGGAAACAGGCGGTCCCTTAAGTAACCAGGCCTATGCCATGGCAAAGAAATTATCCTCTGCTATTCAGATTTGCCAATAAGCTTTAGCTCCAAAAGCTCCATTTAGTGCATCTAATGCAGGTAGCCCTCAACTTACGACCACAATTGAGCCCAAAATTTGTTCTTGAGACATTTGTTAAGTGAGTTTTGCCCCATTTTACGCCTTTTCTTGCCACAGATGTTAAGTGAATCATTGCAGTTGATAAATTAGTAACCTGGTGGTTAAATGAGCCTGGCTTCCCCATTGACTTTGCTTGTCAGAAGGTCACAAAAGGTAGATGACATGACCTTGGGATACAGCAACTGTCATAAATATGAACCAGTTGCCAAGCCTCTGAATTTTGATCACACGATCACGGGGATGCTTCAAAGGTCGTAACTGTGAAAAACGGTCACTTTTTTTCAGTGCCGTTATAACTTTGAACGGTCACTAAATGAACTGTTGCAAATCGAGGACTACCTGTATATTCTCAGGCTCCACCTGAACAATGCCAGAATAAAAGGGCTAAATACGAATAAACCAAAGGATGATTTAATACTATCTGACTCATGAGCTGGGGACTCATGAGATGAAGGAACATCATGGGGACAGGGCAGCTGAATGACAGTTCACTAAATGAACTGTTGTGAGTGGAGGGCTACCTGTATAAAGATACTTTGCTTCTCCCAGATCTCAGCAGAATGTTTACGCAGCATAAACCGTCAGTTTACCTCCAATCAACACACTGTACCTACAGTATTTCAATGCGTGGCGTCCTTTGCCTGTCCGACGCAAAACGCACTCCTGGCGGAAGACACTCTCGAACCTTTAGGAGCGAAAGCTGGCCTATCTTCTGCCCACCTTTCACGCATCACAGCCTATTACCAGCATACCTTGGGGGAGGGGGGAGGGGGGAGAGAGAGAGCGCGCGCGCGCGGGTCCCACGCGCATTTACACCCCCGCCCTCCTCGAAATAACGCAGAGTCATGGCAAAGTCCTATTCTAGGACACTGCAGCAGCCACTCGGCGAACTCCTTTCTCCCGTCGCCGTTCGCACACCGGGGGGGGGGGGGATGGTGGAGAACGTTCAGTTTAAACGTCACTTCCCACGGGGGGGGAGGGTGTGCAGGCGAGGAGATTCGTCCCCTTCCCCGAAAGGCTCCAAAGCTGCGCCAAGGCCTGGCGCCAAAGAGGAAGCCGCAACCTCGGACCGCCCGGGAGGCCTGGCGGACGTGCCCCCTTGTTCCTTTCTCTCAGAAAGCCCCAAGATTCTCCTCTCCCTCTCTCTCTCGCGCGCTCTCCTTTGAGGCCCTCCACGATTCCAGGGCCTCTCGCTGTCCCTTCGCTGATAGGGCCCCAACTTTTCGCGGCAGAACTTCCCACACCGCTGCGGAAAATGGGCCTCGGAATCCCGTGCCTCCGAAGGTGGGGCCTCCACCCGCCAGAGCCCCCACCACCACCACTAGCACACACACACACCAGCTCAGAGCTCCTGCCCGACCTCTCGCCCCTTTCCCTCAGGCCGTACCGTCTCGCCGCAGTCGATGTCTATCTTGAAGGTTTGCTGCTGCAAGGTCTTCAGAGTGATTTGCATGGCGGCGGCTGGCCTCTAGGTCCCGGCGGAACCTACCCCCGCAGCGGCCTCAAGACTGGGTGGCGGCAGCGACAGTTTCCCCCCACCCCCCCGGATCCTCTCAGTGCTCCGGCCTAGCTTGGCTTAGACTACGGTGAGAGAAAGGGGGAGGGGCCGGGGGAGGGGCCAAACCAGAGCAAATACCGTATTCTCGCGCACCGAGGGGGCGGGCGTTAACCCACTTCTCGCGCGCCGCTCGCGGCCCAAAGGCAACGGCTGCTCCCGCCGGCGCCGCCGTCGAGGTGACGGCGATGACGCAATCGCCTCGTGACCGCCCGCCCAAGCCCCAGGACAGTGAAAGGCTGGAAAGAGCGCGGGGAGTGCGCAAGTGCTAGCAAGAAAAACTACGGCCTCTTTTCCCCTTCCCCCACCCGCTGGGAAAGCGCAGGGGAAGAACTGCGCACGCGCGGGAAAGGAGGTTTCGACAGGGGGGCGGGGAATGGAAACTGAGGGAGGTCGTGCGAGGCGCTGAGGCGGGTTGGAGGAAGAGAAGCGGGAAGGCGCCGGCGGTGAGGCGAGGAAAGCGGAGCGGGAGCGGTCGGGAGGAGAGCTGAAGCCCGCGATAGGATGGAGAACATTTCCTTGCTTTTGAGGACTGAGTACTGTGCTCGCATTGTGACCACTCAGTTTTATGTTTCCTGGAGGGGGAGAAAAACAATCTCCCTTTTATAGTCCAGATGCGTTGCTTCCCTCTCAGTGGCGATGGGAAACCGCCCTGTGAGGCAAATGCTCGGATTACACGTTTGGGTGTCAGCCCTGTTGCTCCCGGTGGCTCCGTACTCCACGTGCGTAGGATTACTCTGCAGATTCTTTCCTCGCTCTGCTGTTTTTAAACCACATTCACGTGGGAGTGTAATTAGGGGGGGGACAGCTCAATGTATAGGCCTGTCCCCTTGGGCAGCTTCCAAATTATGCACAGTCTTCTGCAGTTTGCCGTGAGCTCGTCTGTGTTAAGCAAACCTTGAATGCCTTTGGGGATTGCAGTGGCTTGATGTATCTGACAGGACTCTGGTGCCCAACCCAATTTTGGGATAAATCAGTTTAGTCATTAAGAGGGTTTTCCTCTGTAGCTTTTAAACCTTTTTGGTTTTGCAATGTAATAGTGGAATGGATTAAAGTATATAAAAGCATTACTTTTAAAGTATAAAAGTATACTTTGCTTTTTAGTAAACATTGTTTCTGAGCATATTTATAGATCACAATTTCCTAATGGATGTACTTAAAAGTATATAAAATATATTTTTTTCCTCAGCTAGTGGACTATATACCACTTTTGCTAACTTCCAAAGTTAAATAAGCTTGCGCCTGGTGTGATAGGAGATCACTAGGAAGTCATTCGACTTGTAGACCATTGGGGAAGGGGGGAAAAAATCTTAGAAGGCAATAGCAAGTCACTTATAAATTGTTATCAAGACAACTACATGGCCATGAAGTCACAATAAATCAAGTTGGACTCAAAAGACTTTACCTTATATCATGTTAACGTCCTCCAATGAGTTCTCTGTGATGAAAATGAAAAACTTGACTTTTCAAAGGACTTCAGTGATTATTACAACCAGGATATATTTTAGTAATATACATTCTAAGATGGGATACAAGTAGAACTTGGTTATGGGGAAGGGTGGGGACACAAACTGTTGTGATAAGAGTTTATAGAACTGGTGGTTTTCTTGGTAGGATTGAGAGCTGGAGTTGGATAAGAGAGGTGTAACAATAGACAGGTGCAGAGAGATGAAAATTGTAAAGATTGGGAAAGCAAAAAATGAATTTTAAGGTGCCTGGAAAATCTGTTTTGTAGGCTTTGTAAGAAAGTAACAAATTTATGTTCTACTGTAGTGTTTTTGGGAGGACTAATTTTCTATAGCTCAGTTGCCTTTGTGCAATATAGAATAAAATTACTGTTCTTTTATATAATATATTATTGCTTATCTTTGTCACCTGACCATATTTCAGTGATTTCATGTCAGTATGCTTTTTCTCTTTCCCAGCCTTTAGCATAGATGGATATTCTCAAGGATTTGGTGTTGAGTTCCTTTTAATTTATTTTATACATGCTTCCTTTGGATCACCTGATTTCTTTGCATCAGTTAATTGTTGCACATATACTGACAATTCCCAAATGTATCTCTCTGTCCCTGTTTTGTCAGCATCCTGTTCCAAAAAAACATTGGTGGGCTTTTTGATTGATTGAATTCCTATTCTCTGAAACTCAAAGTGAATGGAGATTATTGTTTTCTATACTGATTAACCCATCCCTTTGTATCTTCATTGCCACCAACTGTGGGCTTTCTTGACTTTAGGAATCTGGGGGTCAATTTCCTTTAAAGCCCTTCATTAATAAATCCACTAAAATCTGAAGCTTTTGTGTAATGTATAGTCATAGATTACATTGGTTCTTAGCCATAGAGACAACAGAGCAACTGTTTGTCTTGATTATCTTGTATTTGGATATTTGGAACAGTCTGTTGACTGTTGGAGCAGTATTAAACTAATAATTTTCTCTGATCCCTGATCCAGTACAATTCTGGACCTCCCTGAATATTGAAGTAGCAGTTTAAGTTGCTAATGGTTACATGCCAGAGTACTTAATGACTTAGAATATTGGCTTGCATCGTACATGCCTTGCACTTGACCAGATCATCTAGATCAGGGGTGACAAACTGCCGTCATGCGGAAGTCGCGCCCACCCCATTGCCGGCAATGGCAAAACAGTCCCGATACGTTGCGCGACATCACGTGACATCGCGGGTTTGACATGTCTGATCTAGATTCTAGGCAGAGACAGCTGGAATCTCAGCATAGTAAAATAGCCACATGATAGCTTAAAGCTTTTCCCATCTAGTGGCAGTCCTTTGGAATCAGTTTACACCAAAATTATACCTTATGCCTAGAGTGTGGTTTACACAATTGAAAAATGTGTTTAAAGCATTTTAATTAGCTTTTGTGAAGTTGGATTAGAAATTAATTTTATGCAGCATATATTGTTATAGTACCTGCCATCTAGAATGTAATTCCCTCTGAGATCCAGGTGGCTCCCACCCTGTTAGGATTCCCAAGGGGCTTCAAGACCTGGCTGTTCTCACAGGCCTTGGGGGAGGTGGTTGGAGCCCATTGGGGTTTCTGTGATTTATGTTTGGTTGATCAGATTTGCTATCTTGTTCTTTATTTTGTCCTTGATTTTTGAGTTGTTTTGTATTTTATTCTCTTTGCCATATTATGAGCCTCCCAAAGTTATTCTGGAGTTGGGCAACACCTAATCATTAGATTAAAATGAATGAAATTAAATTACAGGTTATAATTATTGTTTTATTGTTTGGCCTTTTCAGGTTACCAATGCTCTATATTTTAATTATGGTTTTGAATTGGATTATAGCAATACTGATGTACTTTATTTTGTACTAGCTACACACATATGAAAAATCAAAACTACTTTACAATTTCATAGTTTGAAAAAATATTCCCATCTTAGTGAAGATTCCAAAATGGGAGTACTGTGAGTTAAAAATAGTTTTGCTGAGTCCCGACTACATGAATATATCTGCTTTCATATTATAAATTCATTGTCAGGAATTTATGATGAGCCAGTTTGGTATAATGGATTAGCTTTTACTTCTCCCATAGACACAGAGTCTGGCTGGGTGACTTAGCCAGTCACTCTCAGCCAATCCATCTCGCTTTTATTGTTACTGTTGTGAAAGAAAATCGGGTATGCCACCTTGAATTGTATAAAATAAAGGCAGGAGATAATGATGATAATATATAATTTTCTTTCCACTGTTCCCATGATTTCTATGAAACCTATCTCCTATGTCATTTAAATTGGAAGGATAGTACTCAGGATTCAATTAATTCCAAACTAAAAGACCATAAATAGATAAATTATATTTGTAAATGTAGTGCACAGTTAAATAAAAGATATTACAAATCATCTCATGAATTTCCTTGATCCAGAGAAGAAAATGTAGCATCCAGAACAAACACGCACATTCTGCTGTAAGGAAGAAGGCCAAAAACCACATACTATCTAGGATTAGTTGTTTAATTCATCTTGATCTGAGCTTTATTCATTGACTGGACCTCAAAAAGAGGATTAACTGGAAGTTAGCCATCTATTCTGACATCTGGCATAGAAACAAACTATAGTAACTTGACAGAAATAGGCGTCCTACAATTACAGTCCTGTTTTCCATGTACACAGATGAAGGGATAGGGAAGATTTGGTCAAATCTAGTGGCTCTAACCCTGATAGAGTTATTATGATTACAGTATTCAAACTAAAAGAAAAGGCAGTTGACCATGAAAACAAAATACCTTAGGGGTACTGCCCAATATGGCTGTTCCCTAGAAAACTGAGGCTATCATTGATAGCTTCATCATCTGGTAACATCACTATAAGGACAGGTAGTCCTCAACTTACAACACTTCATTTAGTCACCGTTCAAACTTAGAATGGGACTGAAAAAAGTGAGTTATTGCTGTGAGTCCTCGCCTGCCAGCAGATCCAGCAGCCGAGTCAGATGAATCGGATGAGGGGGAAGGGTTGCCTGGGTTCACATTGGAGTCTGTGGAAGGCTCTGAGGAGCATGAAGACTCAGAACTAGATGTGACACCAGGCCCATCTACTCACGCTCAGACAGAGAGACAGCTGGGTTGGGGGGCCTGAACTGAGCAAAGAGGAGGAACAACTGGGGCCTGTTCCAGATGCAAGGATGGGTAGAGGGGAAAAGCATGCAGGACAACGGAGGGCGATGGGGCGGCTCTCCATGAAAAGTAAAAGACTCTTAAGAAGCCACGCCCTGGCTGGACTATAGAGAGGAGAGAGGTGGGAGGGGCTGGTTGCCAAAGGCAACTGTTCATGCTACGGCTTTGCGGCTTTGTGCTTCTGTTGTTGGATTTTTTGCCTCAGGATTCTTGGATATTTAACCAGGTTGGATTTCTGTGTGTTTGAGTGACTTAAACCTTGAGCATTCCAGCTGAGAACTCAGAGACTGATCTTGTTCATTTCAACAGCTAAAGGACTGGTTGGAGTTTTGTTCCATAAAAGCTGTGTCAAAATAAAAGGGGTTTATCTTACAAAGTCCTGCCTTGTTCAATGCAAAGGGTTTTTTCCTCGCGAGTAAGCGGTTGAGCAGTATTCATGTAGGCTGGGACAGAACAGTTATGACCATTTTTCACATGACCATTTCAGCGTTCCCCACAGTCACATGATCAAAATTCTGACACATGGCAACTGACTCATATTTATGGCGGTGGCATTATCCCAGAGTCACGAGACCTCCTTTTGCGACTTTCTGACAAACAAAGTCAATGGGAAAGCCAGATTAACTTAACAACAGTGTTACGAATTTAACAACTGCAATGATTCACTTCACAAATGTGGCAAAAAAAAGTCATAAAATGGGGCAAAACTCACTTAAGAAATGTCTCACTTAGCAAAATAAATTTTGGGCTCAATTGTGGTAGTAAGTCAAGGACTACTTGTAATCATGTTTTAATATACTAAGATCGGTGGCTGCTTTTACCCAATAGCATAAGCCAAAATCCAGCCGCTTATTGTACAGTATGGTTTATACACTAAATGATCCACTCTGTTATGTTTGGTGTTAGCTTACATACTTCCACAAGAAGAATAAAGCTTGCTGGGCAGAATTCTGTAGGGGTAGAGAAATGTGGAGGTTTATGAAGTTTTTGTAATAGTTATGAATGTTGTTGAACAGATAACATACAGACAAGTCCAGAGTCAGGCTTGGTGAGTGTGCCAACAACAGCATGCATTATAAAAGGAAATTACATATAGTATTGAATATAGTGATAATATGCGTGATTCAGAATAGTCATTTTAAATTTGCCTATAGAAAAACTTCGCCTTCCAGTAACCATTGTTTCTGAGCATATATATAGATTACATTTTCGTAATAGATGTACTTAAAGTTGGAAGGGATGTATGACTATAGTTAGGAGCCTAATGATCACTTGCCCTTTGCACCCATATTTCTAGTTATGACTGTAATGTCCATAGAATGAAGACTAGAAGATGCCTTGAAAAAAGTTCATTTAGCATATAGGTAATTGCAGTTTCTATGAATTTCTTAGGGATCAGGTTAAACATACAGTTTCTTGATTATTTTTTTATTACTTAAATAAAAAAAGAATTGCCTCTTTTAGATCACAGTGTCAAGTGTATCAGAGCATATTGCGTCAACTACATATAAGGTATCCATGTAGCCACAACCTAGTCTATGCAGCTGCAGGTCATCTGGTAAACTATTGGAGATTATGTTATCCCATGAGCCTTTCTAATCACAAGAACAAAGAGCAAGAGACAGTGAAGGAGAAGGGTCTTCACAGACTGTCCTTGTGTGTATTTTTCTCCAGGCATATTGTTAGTAATTTTTTTTTGTATGTTTTAAGAAACAAAGGAAACTTCCTGTCTCTTTTGTACTTCCTTCTCTTCCAGACATACTTTAGACAGAAGTGAAGTTAGATTTACTGTTAGCTGGGCTTAGCCTGTAGTCTGTATCCAAGACAACTGTATTATTTTACTTCTAATGGAGTGTTCTGCAGCGTAATTGCTCAATATTCTTTCAGCACTGTGCTTATATTTAGAAGCATATCCTCCGGCAAAGACTCTTGCTGATTCAAATCTCCAAAATAAATTCATTCCAGTACTTTGCTATTTTAGATTACATATTCAGAATAGTATGTCTGAACATTCTTCTATATTAAATATTGCAATCTGAAAATATTAAGATTGCTTGAATTGATCACATGCCATGTGGTTGTAAGATAAATCTTGTCCATTACAAAGGTGGGAAATTTATGGTGCCAGATGTTGAACAACAGTGACCAGCAATCTTAGCGGGGCCATAGGCTACGGGTGATTGGAACTAAACAATGTCTTCACATTCTAGAGATAAATTTCACTGTGCCTAAGAGCTTGTAGCTTACTCTGTCTAGAATTTCATCTTCCTGATTTCATATAATTGCTGTCAATTTATGGAATTTGCTCTCAGAAGCTGTTGAGACAACCATCAACATGGAGAGGTTTAAAGGAATACTGGGCATATTTATGGGCACAAGACTATTAGAAGTTTATCATCATGATAACTGTATTAATTCTACTATCAGATTAAATTCCTAGAGCACATGAGATGAACGGGCTGATCCTGGTTGTTGATTTCTCAGAGGCAACTAACTAGAAACTCTGAGACCAGGAAAAACTATACAAAATATTATTTACAACAGGGTTTTGCAATTAGTGTAAACTTGTGTTGTATTTTATAGAGGGCAGTCTTTTTGAAGCGCCATTGGAGAACAGTTGCTGCCAATATATGCTGGCTCCTAGTGCAAAACCAGATCCAGTTCAGTTTTGACCAAGTTATGTTCCTCTTCCCTTATTGATATTATTTCTGTCAAGAGGGCATCTCTATGCAATCAAATTTGTGCACAAATCTGTATTTCATGCAGGGGTATCTGCAGCAGCAATCAATCACTGACTTGAAGATGTCATACATGACCATGCAATCAGAGCCTTGGCTTATTTTAAATGTAGGAAATCCATGTTTTAAAAAGGGCAGAGTTTCATTACCTGGTTATATCACTGCAGTATTTTGAAGCCAATGTCTATCATTGTAGAGGTTTTTATGGTGAGGCCTGTCATCAAGTTCTGCTTGTCCCTGCCATTATTCTTATAAAGACTTATCTACAATTTATATTTCAGATCATTACTTTTTGAACACTTATCCTGTATTATTGTCTCACCCTATTTTAAACAGACAATTCATGCGGGGGGGGGGATTACTTTCCTTTAAATGTCTGCATATTCATTAGTCACTTAAAAACACTGCTGACTAAAAGGGCTCTGTGAATGAATAAGCACTATGCAAATTCAACAGTTCTAAAAATGTGGAGTCAGCCTCTTCCCCCTACACTCACATATTCTTGATCTAGGAAAGAAAGTATTAGATGTATCAAAAATTCTGAATTTGGTTCTATAATTCCCTGTTAAGTCTATGAATTTTCCATAGAGTTCTTATTCCCAAAATGATCTATATGGAAAATTCAGAATTGAGCAATTTATATAACTTACTTTTTAAACTTAGACTTTTTAAACTTTTAAAAGATATATGACTCACTTCCTGTCAGAATCTGTGCCTGTTTCCTCCTACTATTTTACAATCCTAGAAAAGGAAAAAGAAAATTAGCAAGTAAATTTCTTTTGGGCTTTAATAAGTAGCTAGTGGGCTTCAGATTGATGTAAGTCTATCGGATATTGGCTACAAAAATCGAGATCACTAAGAGGCAATCAGAATTTGTTCCTTTTATCTCTTTGCTGTGCTGTAGTGGTTGTCTAGATTTTTCAAGGCCAGATCCGATAGCTCTACCTTGGAGTGTTACAACTTCAGCAGGTCTGCTCCAGCCCTTACTGTATCTCAGCATAGATTCAGAGTTGTTTTGATTTATCAGCTAATTATGTGCACATACATTCTAATTACTAATTGCATGGTTGTATAACAAAAACAAACAAACAAAGCATTCTGTAGAAGTCTTCATTATTACAGGTGGTAGGGCAAAAAATGAAAGAAGCAAAAGATTGACTTATTTCGGAGGTCTATTTAGTTACAGGTTTAAAATAAAATGGGAAACAGGCTGCAGACAATAATAAGGTTTATGGGGCTGATAAGGTGCTTTAGGTTGTGCCTAGGGCTCTTCTAAGGACACTAGAATACAGACAAAATAAAGCAATACAATAGTTAATTCAGCAGTAATTTCGATCTCTGCCTTATGTAGATTTCCTAATAGGCAATAAAAGATTGGAGACAAAATAGGCCAGTTGTATAATGATAGAGCTGGAAATAATTTTACATGTAGATAGTTTCTAAAAGTCATCTGAAGCCAAAATCAGTAGTTTTATCTATTGGAGGGCTGTACCCTCTGAGAATACTGCCCCAGCTTCCAAAGGTCAAAGGAAGCTTTTTAGTTGCATCCCAAATTTTCCAACAAAACCTAATATTTAAGCCTGTAGGTGGCAGTAGCTACCTCAGAAAGTCTCAGATTCAAGTTTATTCCTCTGAACCTTTTTCTAAATTAATGGTTTTGGAGCAGCCGCATCAGGGATGATGGCTAAAAAGTTCTAACTTGATGTAGTATACAGAATTGATAGACACATTTCACCAGCAATGTCAGAATATATTAATAAAAAACATTGCCTCAGGAGAGATTTTCTGAAAATGTAATGGGAAGTGCCTCAAACCTGACACAGAGTTAAGAGACTGAATAATCTATCACAATAACTGTAGAGATACAAGAGAAAAAAATCAATAACTATGGTCTAAATGTTATTGGTATACCTGAGTGGCCTATAATACATAACAGAAAATACTGTCCCAGATTTTAGGGATAAAATACTGTACAACTCCATCTTACCCCCAAATTCTACCCAAAATTTTACTCTGGTGATACCACTTAGCTGAGTTCTTATCTTCTTAATTTGGGGAAAGTTTTAATAGTTTTCTTTCCTTGATGTCTCTAGTTCCTTTACAGCTTCCAGCTCCTAAAGATCCTTAGATCGAAAGAGGGCAAAATTAGAATATCAATTGCATATTGATACCCTATATAGCTTTTTTTAAGACTGGGTGGATTCTTCCAAATCTCAGATTAGATGACAGTCAAGGTACAGTTCTATGCTCTCAATTAGAAGGTATTCTCAGAGACTAAATACAGATTGTTATCTCAACTATTTGGAGCAGGGGTGTCAAGCTGCCGGCCTGTGGGCTGGTTTCGTCA
Organism: Azemiops feae; assembly: GCA_023970755.1. Lineage (NCBI taxonomy): Eukaryota > Metazoa > Chordata > Lepidosauria > Squamata > Viperidae > Azemiops > Azemiops feae. The sequence goes on along the minus strand of JALGBA010004228.1, from coordinate 5,976,541 downwards.
TACCGAAGCCGGCAATGCAAAAAGAGGTGCGATACGTTGCGACACGTCACGTGATGTGGCGAGTTTGACACCCGTGATTTGGAGAGTCTGAATATCTATTATCATTTTGTATATTTAAAACACTTGAGCTGGTTGTGAGGATCCCAAATCATTTTATTAAGTAAATCTTAGAACTCCTAATACCACCCCCTCCCAGCCTAATGCTATATAGTCAGTATTAAATTCAGTGAAATTATTATAAAGTAACAACACATACATTGGATTGTAACCTTTAATTGTTGAGTTTATGTTCAGTTGTATATTACATTCTGAATAGATTTGAGATTGGTTTGAAAATGTATGATGGGCCTACTCTGATGCTGTACTTGAACTTTGTTTTAATAAAGCAGAAAAATAAGCAGTGAGATGCATCCTCTTTTGCTAGCAAGAGTTACATGGAGAAAAAGATTTTGTGCCCAAATTGATATCTGAGAGATAGGACGAGAGTAATGTAATTTCTTCAGCTACATAAGGGTTAATATTGATATCCCATTGCACTGCATATCAGATTCAAGTCAATAGCCAACAATTATCTATGACATCCTCAGTCCAAGCAGAATCAGGACAGTACTAAATAAGGAATTTCTTTTTCAGTTCCATACTTTGTCCTGTGATTAGAGGCCACTTTAAATTGCCGTTCAGCTTCATGTCCAAATATAACATCTGCTCTGAAGAAAAAATACTCTTCAATATTATTTTATTAAAATTTTGTTTTCATGGTCATTTTTAATAGAGCATAAATCATTTTTTCAAAGAAGGTAGGGAAGCTTTTTTTACATTTATAAACATGTGTAAAATGTTTCAACACAGGGAGATATTACTCATATTTGTGATAAAACCCAACTGATTCCTTGTAGGTGTTCTGCAGATTAGGTTTCTGTCTCTGTTCTTATTATCTAAGAGTCAGCCTATTCTGATTAATGCCAGAGCTTGTTAGCAAAATTAATCAGTCATAATCAGAGCAGCTTCACTCTTTGCATTTTTATAAATTGCATAATCACGTTTTCCTCCTGTACTTGAGGGATAATTACTGTAATGAACACTTGATTTTTCCCCTCCTAGTTAGAAATGTCAGAGATGTAGTCATTTTACAAGGTAATATGAAAGTAGAGCAAAGGATGAAAAAGAAGATTTTGGTAAACGTGTAGGGCTGACAATAATAGGACTGTTACCTTAATTTGGAGTGTTTTAAAGAAATGCATATAGTTGGAGCCAATAATCTGGATAACAAATTTTGTCTGTTAGTTGTATACTTTAATGGTACATGCTTGTATTCTTATATGCAGCAGGAGGAAACCTGCTTAAAAAGTGCCCACACCAGAGAATTCACCACAATTTGATTCATGTATTTTGGGTGTCATATATAGCCTTTTAAAATCTGTGTACGTTTCTGTTAACAGGCTCTAATTGAAACTGGATTTCACTTTTTAGATTTCCATGTTGCCTAACACCTGTTACACATTACCCTCTTGATTTATTTTTAATTTAATATTTTACTCTGCTGTGGCTTTTGTAGAGTTTGGATTATGCATTTTGGTTCATGCATTTTTGTGCACAATGGATTTTAGGATGACAAAAAAAATCTGAAGCATTCTAAATTGCAAACTCTTACTTTTTTCCTGTGGATTGAATGAAAATACAGTGGAACCAATCCTGGTTGTGTCCTTTCTGTTAACCGTAAACACTGAAAATCAGATACATATTGCTTTTGCCTATACGGCTCAATTCCAACTACTGTACTGTTTCTTTAATCATACTAGAATACCTCGGAAGGTTGATGTCATCCTTGATTCCAGTTCTACCGTTTGCCTTTATTTAATGAAACTTAATGAAACTGAATAAAGAAACATAACACAACAAGCAAAATACATTGAAACAGTTGTGTACAATTTTGTATATATGTATATACAAGTATGAGAAGTCATTCTGTGAATAATTTTTGCCATTTGCTGCTTGCTTGCTTCTGCATTACTCATCTTCTGCTCTAAAAAGCAAAAGATACAATACTTTTTCTGGACTTAGAACCATGCTTGGGTTTTTGTTTTTGTTTTTGGTTTTTTTAAAATATATTTTATTGGATTTTTATGGGGGTGGGAGGATTACATCAAAGTGCTTAGGAAACACCGTGGAGATGGGTATATCAAACATCCAAAAGAAAAATCACAGATATATAGCTCAAATTAATTCATTGAAAATTCCCTCTCTAATTCCCTCATATAGTATTACATATTCAAATTAATACATTTCTAAATGAACTTCAAACGATCCTATCAAACATCAATCACATTTCAATTGTAAAAATCCAAATCCTGTTTTTAGGCTTTACTAATTTACAGTTATCATATTCCAATTAGCCTTAAATAAACATATTATTAACACTTCGGCTATCCTTCATTTCCCTTTTTAACATAATAGTTATATCTGAAATGAGTATATTATTCCCACAATAACATTCTTATATTTTATTCATTAATACCATTTCTTCTCTTATCACCAATCCCTCTTAGTCTCCTTCTATTACAATATAATTATCTTATTTAAAATAAAAATATCAGTCCAAAAGATACATTTCTGTCTGTTTTAAATATATATTCTATCAATTCATCTATGTCTATAAAAGTCTTTTTAGCCCAGTAGATAAAGTTTACCTCTCCAAGTAATTATCATATCTAAAACAAAATATTATTACAAAGGATATCCTCTTACAGAATTCACATACTCCGTTAGTTATTAAATCAGTCAAAATCTCAAAAGCCTTTTTAACCCATTAAATAAAATTTTAAAACACATTTTTAAATCTAACTCTAGGTTTCTTTCTGTGCCACACCGGTTTCCATAATAAAGTTCCTGGATCATCAAACCATAATATTAGAAAGTCAGTATTTCTCAACGCTTCAGATTGGTCAAAGTTCTCTTCCCTTTCTTCTAGTAACCTTTGGACGATGGAAGCCGTTTTATTCCATGTTGTAGTTACTAGTTGGTTATCCACATTATCACAATTTTCAATAACTTGTATCTGGGTGTCAGTCTCTATTGGTGTTGACGCTTCAAGCATCTCAGTTAAAGTTATTCTTTGATCATCAAGCTTCTCCATCACTTGTATTTGGGGTTGTATAAAGTTGATTTGTTCCCTAGTTTCCACAATTTCTCCCGGTATAATTTCATAGTTGAGTTGTAGGTATGGTTTCTCTTTAAGTTGTATATATTGCTCACTAGTCTCTTCAGCGCCACTCTGCTCCTTCTCCACTGTTCTTCGACCTATAACTTGATCCGTCAAAGTTTGGAAGTAAAATTTCATATCCTCCGTGGCTTCCAAGATTTTTTCCAGTATAAGGTCATAATCCAGCTGTGTGTTAAGTACCTCCATTTCAGTGGTGAAAGGATCTTTTGGTCTTTTAGTGAAGGCTATATTTAATAAAAGTCAACAAATATTCACCTCCAATTCTTAGTAAACAAAATCACCATCCAGCTGTTTCAAATTATCTTATCCTTATCATCCTTTGAAGGTTAGAGCCATCCTCCAGCAATGAAAAAAATATACAGTTGCAGTAACACTTTTCGTCACAAGATGTCCTCAGTAGGCTATAAAGTCTTTCTTTCCAAGTTAATAGATTTTGTTTTTTACATTAAAAAAATGAAGAAGAAAGGCCTCTCCAAGATAGTAAATAGCGTAGTTATAATGATAATAATCAAAAATAAAAATGTTTTCAGGCTCCCTCAGTATTCCAGGAGTTGAATAGTCAATAAAAAAATAACTGTTTTATTTTTACTTTTTTTTTTTCAATTCCCAAAGCTGTTTTTCCCAAGTGCCCAAACGCTGCTCTCTCACAGCAGGGAAGTAATTCAAATGCAAAAGCTTTTTACAGGAGAGTAATTAGGGAAAGAAGGGGAAGGAACGGTCTCACCCGGATTCTCCACGGGGGTTCTTTATGCTTAGTTGTTCTTCTGGCTTTCGGCTGGTGCAGCGAAGTGATCGTCCATTTTACTGGGCGATCTTTTCTCCGACGGCCCTAAGGAGCTGGCTCGGACTGAGGAAGGAGCTGCCGCCCTTCCCCAGTCGACGAGGGCCTCCTCAACGGTGGTCGCTCCTCCAGGGCGACTTTCGACCCGATTAAGGGTCTACCGGCGGAAGGAAAAACAGCCGGTGGGAGAGACGGAGCTCTCCGTGCGACTGCGTGTGCCGCGATCCGGAACCGGAAGCCTTGCTTGGGTTTTTTTAATGCAATACTAAGTTCACACTAAAAAGCAGAAGGTAGGGCCTGAAGAAAGGCTGCATTGGATCTGATTTCATTGCTTTAAGTATATTTAATAATTTTAGTACTATTTAGAAAATCCTGGCTTTCCTTCTATGAAAAACTAAAATTCAAAGACTACTCGTGGAGGGTTTTGGGGTGCATACCTGAAGTTTTCATGGACTGCTTGTGGTCCTGGAATCTCAGATTTTGTGCACTTGAATTAGATTTGTGTTAAGTCAGGACAACAGTGATGATTTGTGATACATATTTGCTAGGGATAAAGTAGCCAAGATCCAATTAGGATTTGCAGTCCAATTTTTTCCATTAATGTTAATTCAGTATTGGTTCTGTTAGATAAACATTGATATGTACATTGAGATCTCCAAGAGATTCAGTCTGATACATCCAATTCATGCAGGTATCTGATTTGGAGATTCATTCAGAACAATAAGTCAGCTTGAACGTGTCTCATTCTAATACTTGAAATGAAGCTTTGTACCAATATTCAACACTTTATGAGGTCTCACTGATACATCATCATCATCTTCCTAACATTATTACCCCGTGTGCAGGGTCCATTTCTTGAATTGACAAATGCCAACTTTCACAATCAAATGCAACATCTATGTCCAACTGGGCAATTTTCATATCTGCATTTATTGTGTCTTGCCATCTTTGCTTTGGCCTTTCATGCAGGCACTTGCCATCTGTGTTAAAGTGGAAGGCTGGCGTCTTATTGATACAGGAATAATTAAATACATATTCAGAACCGGACTCTATGAATTTGTACTGTTCAAAGACTTAAAGCTGCTCTCTTTTTAGGCTGGATTCAGTGCTCCAGAAACTCATACAATCCCCAATTGATTCTGTGCCCTCCATTGTTGTTGGAAGCATTCCTCCTGTATTATTAAAAAAATAAATAAACCTTTCTTCAAAGATATATATATGCAAATGTATTTTTTTTCTTTAATTGGAAAAGTAATTAGAGGATTTGTGCCATATATCTAGGTGCCTCATTTTGCTTTCTTTTGACTAAACTAGCGCTTAAACCACTTCTGTACCATTTCCAAAGCCCTCAGTGAGCCTTTGTGAATGCAGTCTTACAGATATTCACCTTGCTTTGTCAATGCCCACAGTTACCTGGATGTTTCTATTGAATTCCTAATCCTGTTACACATTCAAAATCCATTATTGGGGTCACCAATAATATATGACCTAAGGGCAGACCTGTCGATGCCTAAATCAGTATCCAGTTACCTCCATTTGGTATAAAACACCAAAATATTCTGTGCAAACATCTTCCTAAAACTTTTTGGACAAAATTAGCTGGGTGTGTTCAGTTCTAGTCAGTGCTGACTTCTGGTGTTTGCCTGGGTAAGTCCCTGCAGTTTTCTTGGCAAGATTTTGGAAGTGGTTTGCTACTGCCTCCTTCCTAGAGCTGAGAGAGAATGCCTGGCCCAGAGATATCCAGCTGGCTTTCGTGCCTAAGGCAAGTCTAAAACTTTCAGTCTCCCAGTTTCTAGCCTGATGAACTATACCACATCAAACTGGCTCTCACAATTTCCATAGCACTGTCTAAATTTATAAATAAGGGTTGAAATTTCATGGAGGTTTTTGAATCAGGATGAGTGGTTTGGAGTTATTCATTCTTGCATTGGCTAAGTAGTTTCTATCCTGAATTGCCCCCATTTGCCCAAGTTTGATCTTTACTTTGGGCTGGATCACAGAACTAATAAGTATCCTTGATTCAAACATAAAACACCCTTTATGTTTTCAATATAAACACAAAATATGAAGTGAGGAGGTTAAGGTTAGGCCCTTAGCTACAAAGTCTTGGACGTGTCAGTTGCATGTTTGTTCAATGTTTTCTGGAAATCTAATCTAACCAAACTGCCTGTTAAGATTTTTCTACCCTTTTAATGCACTTGTGGGAGCCAAGAGGGAATTCCAGTTCATGCTAATGAGGCTTCTAGGGTGGCAATTGTTCTGAATTAATTAGCATTGCAGCAAACAAGTGTAATTTTGTGTACATGCCAAAAGTACAATAAGGGGCTTGTTATCCAGATTTGTTAATGTGATTGAACAGTGTGAGATGAGAAGGCAAAGAAATGCATCCAAATTCCAACATATACTAGGGCTTCATTTTCCTTCTGTATTATTCCTTTGAAGTCAGTAACATTGCAACAAGTAAGTGGGTCAGTAGAACACAGATTTAATATTCATACTGAAGGGCATGCTTTCCAAATTTAATGCTTGCTGGTGTTGGCCAGATCACCCTTGGTTTCTACCATAAGGCTGATTCATGGCCAATCAGTCACGCTCCATCCAGCATCTCCCAACTTCAGATGCCAGCCTAACTACTTCAGAAAACAGCAGCTACTTTAATCAAATGCATATGTCACAGGCTCCTCAGACAGGAATATTTTAGTGCATGTGGAGTGCAAGGTTCATATGGCTTGTACAAATGGAAGATAATTTAATTCTGCTGTTGGCCACTCTGAAAATAAAAAATTCAAAATGCAGAAAAATGGATCTTCCTGTGATCGTAAGAACATCAACTAACAGCGATTATGTCCACCCATTGCAATAAACCAGAAATCCTTCTAGGAATTGAACATCCAAAACCTGCCAAGGTTTTGCTGGCTGTTTAGGAGGGAACAAAATCAGAATTACTTATTCATATGTTACATGGCAGGAGGAGGAGCTAAATTGGAGAAATCAAGCAACATGTACACATGACCAAGGAATGTGAATATATCCAGTGTTACTCCCCTTAGATGGCCAGATTATTCAGGATGAATACACACTGATAAAATCTAAAATCTTCCTCGCAATCCTTTGAGATCTTTATTCTATGGGCTCAAAAGAGAAATGTAGCTTTTATTTTGTAGATTGACTAGTTTGTCAGATACATGAATTGGTTTTAGCTGTTTTTAAACACATGCATATTATTCTATACAGAGAGAGATGGGTGGTGGGTAGCAAAGTGTATAGTGAGTGCGTGGGAATGGAATGTATGTGTGAAAAGGGGATGGTGTAATTTCTGTGTGAAAGGATGTCAATTGCATAATTCATTGCAGCATATAGAATATGAAATAGCTGCATAGATGGAATTTGGTTATTTTAAAGTTGAGCGGTAGAGAAGCTGCTGAAGCCTTGGTAGTAGACTCTGCTAGTTATGATCGTCAATTCATCTGAGATTGATCTCTCACAAAGGGAGGTCTTCGGAGGTAGTCTCAAAAGATGCATGGTTTCATACCTCTCTACAGTGCCTTTATTATGAAGTTGCTTGAATAACTATGGGATACAACTGCTCCCAAAAATAATTTGATGAGGAGCGAGTGGTAAAACCTAATGGTCTGCTATGCCATATTCCTGGCAGTACATACATCATAATTTGTAGGGTGTTAATGGTTAAAGGCTGTATACATCAGTGTGTCACAAACAAAGACTGCAGTCTTTTAGGATAGTACCTCTTCACCTGGTCCCAGTTCTTGAAATCTCACCTCTCATCTTAAATCTTAGCATATCTATCCTTTTCCGGTCCAAAACCAAAAAAGCAACATAGAATGATACAGATTGCTTCCATGACAATGATATAGATTGCTTGAATAACAAACAACAGTAGAACTGAGTATCAGTAACATATTGGTTCAACCACATTCAAAAGAGTGGAATGGCTGAACATAGTAATTTCCTGTAGGTATAAAATGAAATGGGAAGTAAGATAGAACTTTATGAGCCATGGAATTGAGCAAAGGACTAGATTCCATATGTAGTCTAATAGAAATGACATGATATCCATACTTGTCTCCCATCAATTCTGCTTGCTCTATTAGATCTAGCGCAGAGGACATTAAACAATGTCATTGTGTTGGACCCAGGAGTCATGCTTTCCCGTTGCAGCAACTGCCCTACAGCATCCTTTCAGCGATGTGGATGGCCCTGGCCCTGTTAGCCTTTTGTAGGGCATTAAAAAACTGGGCTGTTCCTCCAGGTGTTTGGGCCAGGAGGTTAAGTGAGCTCTGCCAGCTAATACGGTTTTACTTTACATTGAAATTTGTTATTTGCAACCTCAGACATGGTTTGAATTATTTTAAATGCTGTTTTAACTTTCCCTGCCTTCCAAAGCCACTATTGTGAGATGGTGGCCATACAAATTATTTAAAATTAATTGAAGTGTGGCTAAAAAAAATGCCTTGATTAGCAGTCCAAAACAATCCCCTGTGCAATTGCACTCAATACTTCTACAATAATTACTGATGCTATAGTTTTAGTTTTAGAAAAGGCTATGCACAATAGGCCCAGATAATGTGACTCATCTCACTTCAGTATCAGGTTTAGACTCTGATCTAAACAAAGTTTGATTGATGATGGTTAATCTGAGCATTCCTTTTCTGTTGTTTATTAGCCTTTAGTTGTTGTGGGATTGTTCAGAATTATCCAAATTGTCTCAGTTATTTGTAATATCTGCCTTATCATCTCTGTGTACCTGCCTGGTGACTCTAGCCATCTTTAGAGATTGCCTTTGTTTGCCGAAACAAATGAAGCTGGGTAATTGATTTCAAGAAAAGATCTTTTTACCTGTGGAATATCTGCACTAAAGAGACATAGCTGGCACCCAGTCTAAATTATTTTTTACCCCAGTTTTAGACCCTTGTTTAAATAATACTTATTTTTTAACTGAAGTGCCCATGTTACTTTTATATATGTATTTTTTTTTACATATTTTCCCATGTTAATATACCATTTTATTGCTCTATCATGTAATTGTTTTACTTTTGTATGGCTTAAAGATGGTTTTTGTATGGTTTAAAGATAAAATAAATGCACAAACAATCTGTTAAGAAAAAAAGTTAATAGTTTCAACCAATAACTTACCATACTGTTCCCAAACTCAGCCTTTTCCCCCTTTTTAAGAAATGCATTTAAAATTTAAATTAATTAAATGTAATTAATTCAAATGTATTTAAGAAATGTATTTAAGAAACAAATAACATACTCATTTTGTGGAAGAAATACAGGATGCAAGGAACTATTTGAGGAAGACTTCTTAATGTTTCTCAGTTATCAAGCGGAAGGCATAAAATTGAAAGCAAGAAATGTTGAAGAATGGCTCACTTAAATACATATGTAAAGTGTACATATATGCAGAGACTGTTGCAGAAGGCAATATACATTGTTGCAGAAATACTACACAAATCAAACTCATCTTGATCCAGGTTTGATTTAATCGAAGCTATGTATATATCTTTGTCATGCATGCATAGTGAACCACGGTACATCCATATGTTTCTTATCAAGGAAAGCAGCAGTACATATGTTTTTAAAAATATAAGGATATAATTCTCACAATTCTTAGATTTCTTCCTTTTCTGTTCCATAGGCAACTTATTGCAGAGTCGACACTGATTCCTAGTTCCCAATTCACAAACCACTGACTAAGCCAAAGGAAGTTGTCATTTTTTTCCTTCTTTTCTCCATGAATTCCAATTAACACTTTTTAAGACCAGCATCGGTTACATGTTTGCTTAGAAGGAAACTGGGAGTATGTATTCAGGATCCCTATAGATTTAAAGCGTCCCTCGGTGCATCAGTTTTAGCAGCCTGCTTCTATTTTTTTTTAAAAAGAAAAAGGATTTATTTGCCAATCAGATTTTCCCCCAGTTCTTAACAGTCCCTCAAAATAAATCACACGAAAGGAAATAAACCGAAAGGAAGTTAGGAGTTGCATGGATAAGGAAAGAAAAATGCCAAGGCTGCTACTTTGAGAAATCTCAACAAGCTTTTCAGTACTAGCTCTAACTTTATTGAAAGGTTACATTAACAGAATCTTGCAAGTCTGAAAGTATATCTCTCCCCCCTCCTAAATTTGCAGTCCAAAAACCTGGGGGGGGGGGTCCCCTCTGAGGTTTGTCACGTTCCTATTCCTTCTACAGACTCAATTGCCATTTGTCTGATCCTTGTCCAGTCAGGGGCCCTTCCGTTTCCCAATGTCATCCCCACGTGACATTGCAAGTATTCAAATGGCTCCAGGACTGCTACAACCATCCCTTTGAATGATGAATTAGTTTCATTTGGGGCTTGAATGTTAATTCCCACGTTTTATGTTATTTCATGTTTTTTTAAAAAAAAACCAAAAACATTGTTTATATATTTGTTCCTAATCCAATTCCAGATTTGAGTCCTGTGTCACTCAAGAGTTGGTGGGCCAGAGCAGCCTATAAGCTGTGCAAATGAATACCTGCCCCTCTCAAAGCTGATCTGTATCAATCTTCGGAGCCCCTTGCTCCTTAAGAGGGATGTGGTCTCGGCGCTTTGTGGCTCTTCCGCAAACATTGACAATTTGTGAAAACCAGAAGACGGTTCCGTGCAAATTCTTTCAGCTTTTGCGAATCCTGAAGGAAGCTTGGGGGCAACGCTCCCCTTCGTGGCCGCTTTTCAGAATCTTCCATTACGGGTTGTCCTCGATTTACAACAGTTGGCTTAGTGACTTCTTTTCAAAGTTACAACGGCACTGGGAAAAAGTGACTTATGACCGTTTTTCACACTTAACAACCGTTGCAGCATCCCCATGATCACATGATCAAAATTCAGATGCTGGGCAGCTGGTTCCTATTTATGACGGTCGCAATATCCCATGGTCATGTGATCACCTCTTGTGACCTTCTGGCAAGCAGGTTCAATGGGGAAGCCAGATTCACTTAAAACAACTTTGTTATTAATTTAGCAACTGCAGAGTTGTTAAACTCTGACAAGAAAGATCGCAAAATGAGGTGAACCTCATTTATCAAATGTCTTGCTTAACAACAGAAAATTGGGGCTCAATTAACGGTCGTAAGTCAAGGACTACCGGATCTTACAAAATTGGGAAGGCTGCAGTTGCTCTTTCCAGCTTTTGCAAATGTCGGGAGGGCTGTTGATTCTTTTGGCTCTCAAGCTTAAGATCCTGAAAGGGGAATGGCTCTCCCTGACTTAATCAGAGGAACAAACAGGACCACAATCCATAGGAGTTTTGATGGTTCCTGTTTTTATTTTTGGCACTGAGTCAGACTACATGCTTGTTCCTTAATCCATGTGCATGAGGGTCTCTTTTTTGATCTACATAGGTTATTCTTAGCATTGGCAGGACTAAAGGTGGAACTACTTCCGAAGGATGGAAGTAGAATAAAGCCCTGAAAAGTACCAGATCTGTTGGCACTACAGATTTTAAACTACTACCAGTAAGCTTCTACTCTCAGAAAAGTTTGGGAAAATCAGAACAAAACTTCTCAGACCCTGTTGCCAACAAAGAACCAATCAGAGACCAGGCCTTTCTGACCTGACACCAATTGGAGACGAACTCAGCTAAAGACCAATCAGAAGTCAGATCACCTGGTGATAAATACAGGCACCCAGTCAATCCCTGCTCAGTTGGTTACATGTTGTCTATGTGTAGCAAAACGCTTTGCCTCTGAAGATGCCAGCCACAGTTGTGTAGTCACTAAACCCTGAAGCTCAACACTGCCCAACATATACAGACTGTGAAAGCCTACACCAGTACATTACTCAGATGCTCATATTTATATATTGTACATAAGGAAAGCACAGGTTTAGATTTGCATGCCGAAGCTAGTTTTCCAAAACTGCTCGAACTGCTGAAGGCCAGTTCTTGTTTGGCTGCTAATGTTAGCAGAGGAGTGCATTTGGGGGGAATGTTTCCAAATCACACTGTGGGATTAGCTAGATTGGAATTCATGCTCAGTTCCAATCACAGCAAATGATTACTCCTTGCCAAGCAGGAAAAAAAAAGTGTCAGCAACTAAATCCAGAGAATTATATCAGCATTAATAAAGTGGCAAGGGCCAAGGCAGACATGCCCTGCAAATGAAACAAAAAGCACCACTTTGGCATCTCTTGAAAGCTGTTGTGTGTTGTTTAACTTGGCAATGTTTTGCTGTGTAATTATTTGGATCTGGATTATTTGCCGGGATGGATGCATCATGGTTTGTCAAGCTGTGAGCAGCTTTTGGAAAATCAGCATTGGAGGGAAATGTTGAGACAAGATCAAATTTCTCTCAGGTGGGGGTCAAAATGGCAAGGGTTAATTGCAGAATGCAAAATAGGCAGCAGGCCTGATCCAGGCACAAATTCAAGTTAATTATAGTCCATCTGGGTATGCAAAGTCCAGGTGGAATGGGAATCACCAATAACAAAAGAGGAATGCTATTGCAAGATAAATGACTATACCTTTAGCAGAATGTAATAGGTACACAGATATATTGGTGTACCCTTGTCTGAGAATATATTACAGTTGTTTAGAAGAGGGTCTATTAATTAGTCTACAGCTATTACTAACTGATGACATTATTTCTACCTACAGTGAAAGCTCTGTGACCCTGTTTATAAGGTGTCCTTATTTCAGCTGACACCTACATCTTCTCTCCATTAATTTGATCTAAATCATGTGGTCTGGTGTCATGTTAATGCCACCCACGCCATTATACTAAAGTGAAGTGCTGGGTATAATCATTGTGATTGATATAAATATCAGCCTTCCATAGGCTCTACAGATAAATGGGATTTAAATTCCTGCAATATTCAGCCATTCGGGCTGGGAGTTGGTCCAATGTGTTGGAGAGCACTAAGTTGGAAAGGTTGTTATAGACCTTATTAGAAACTCTGCCACGGGTATAATATTTTGGCAGTCTGTATTGCATGACAGATGATTGAGCTAATGCTAGCCCTGAAGCCAAAAGGCTAGGAATTGGGATTTTAAACTTCAGAATTTCATTTACAGGTAGTTCTTGACTTAACGGCCACAGTTGGGACCAGAACTTCCATGGCTAAGCATGCGATTGTTAAGTGAGTCACTGCAGTTGTTAAGTGAATAATGCAGTCATTAAGCTGGCTTCCCCTATTGACTTTGATTGTTGGAAGATAACTGGGAAGGTTGCCAATGGCAATCCTATGATCCCAGGACATTGCAGCCATTGTAAATACATGCCAGTTGCCAAACACCTGAATTTTTATCACATGACTGGGGATGTTTCAGTGGTCATAAGTGTGAGGACTGGTAGTCAGTTGCTAAATGAATGGTTGAAAAATTAAGGACTATCTCTATTTTCCTTATGTATTTTTGAAATAATTCTCTGAACGTATGATATCTACAATTACCCAGAGGTTTCAGTGTAATTTTTATAATAGACTCTCAGTTGCTTGCAATTGAAACAGTGTAAATCTACATCAACCACTTACGTTTCTTATTAGCGCCCAATAATACGAGCATTCTGGGAACATACAATAAAAATGTGTACAAGCCTAGTTGAAATAAATAATATCATTTCAATTCTCTTCCAAGGAATCTTTAACTAGTGATAAGGTTATATATACATCATTATCATGCTCCATTTGTAGAGCCTTCAAAAGCCGAACAGTTGAGGTTGTGCACATTTTTAAATAGAAGGACTGACTATAAGGTTTACATAAGCATTTTCTTTTTCCAACCCTGAAAAGACCTCTACTAGCGATAGAAAATAAATGCACTTAACAGACCTCATTTGATCAAAAACATGCAAGAAAGTTTACAGCACATTTCAAAAAGTGATTTAATTAATGCTAAATACACCTGGAAACAATCTAATTAAACTCAAATAATCTTGTCAAACTATATTGAGATTAAACATTGGTTTTTCAAAGAAATGTTTATAACTGGCAATACTTAAAATGGAGCATACCTGGAGGGTGCCTGGAAATTCATCCAGATCTTCATGATAATTTGTTTTTCACTCATCTTTGATGTATAAGGCAAGGGAGATACAACCATGAGTAAGTCTAAAGAAAAAGAACCAGATTTGTCTTTTTCTATCTTAGATTTTCATACAAGGTCTAATAAAACTTTCTGCAACTTGGTTTTTATCATGTTTTTATCAGAAGAGCCCCAGGTTGTAGAAGGATGGGCTACATCAAATAAACACTTTGTACAAGTACATTTGTAAAATACATTGTTCACATATTATGTGTGTATCCCATAGTACACTCTAGGAACCTAAAACAATATGTATTTCTCCCATTTCATTTTATCTTCATAATATTACTTCTATTAGATAGAATAATTCTACTCTAATAGAATTGACTTCAATCAATGTCCCCATCAGAGTGAAGATTTAAGCCTATGTTTCTTTATTTCTATTCCAATGTTCCAACATTGTGGTCACCACTGGGGGAAAAAATGGAAACATCTCTTGAGAAACTTAGTCCAATGAGATAATACTATTTAAGCAATGTAGTTAGGTTTTGAATCATAATTTACCTCTATTAGCTGAGCTTTAATCAGTGCTAGATGACACATCATTAGATATTTTAGTCCCACTTTTCATTTCTGTAGATTGTCTGCTAGAAGTTGATCTAATTTATAGATCTAATATAGGGTTTCCTACCTGAGCAGGGGGTTGGACAAGAAGACTATTCCTATTCAATCCTATTCCATTCCATTCTAAATTTATGAAACTGATCAGAGCCAATATTGTCTGCTTAAATCAACAAAGGTTTTCCAAAGTCTTATGCAGACGTCCACTCCTGTCAGAAAATTTACTACATGGGAGGAGCCAGGTAGCAATCTGGAACTTTCTGTTTGTATTCTTTAGCTCAATGTTTCTCAACCTTGGCAACTTTAAGATGCGTGGACTTCAACTCCCAGAATTCCCCAGCAAACAGTCTTCTGATATCTAAAGGACTGCCACAAAGAAAAGGGAGTCAATCTATTCTCCAAAGCACCTGAAGGCAGGACATGAAGCAATGGATAGAAACTTAAGGAGAAATCCAGCCTAGAAATAAGAAATTTCCTGAAGTTAGAACAATTAATCAATGGAACAGATTGTCTTCAGAAGATGTAGGTGCTCCATCACTGGACGTTTTTAAGAAGACATTAGACTGCCATTGATCTGAAATGGTATAGAGCCTCCTCTATACCATTGGACTAGAAGATCTCCAATTGGACTAGAAAACTTCTGTTATATGTTTATTAGAAGATTGTTTGCAAATGAATGCACCAGTATTTCTCCACCTTAGCAACATTCAGATGTGTGGACCTCTCAAGATCTAAGGTCTTCAAGCGTTCTAGCTGGGGAATTCTGTGTTGATGTCTATATATCTTAAAAGTATTAACATTCAGGTAGTCACTCACTGAATCATACAGACTGAAATAATTACCTAGTTTAATGCTCCCTGTGGGCTAATTATACTTGATGACCACAACATCCAGCAATAGCTGGTGGATGCAAACGACTCACTGCTTTTGTGTTTGAAAAGTCTGACCCAAAGGTGTTTTCTCAAAAGGCAACTGGACTTTCTTGGTTTTTTCTTTGAAAACATTTCACTTCCCATCCAAGAAGCTTCTTCAGTTCAGTTCTCGCAGCTTCTTGGATGAGAAGCGAAACGTTTTCAAGGAAAAGACCAAGAAAGTCCAAGTGCCTTTTGAAAAAGCACCTTTGGGACAACCATGACCTGGTTGATTGAGAATCTCATAGACATTTGAAAACTCTTGAGTTACCAAGTGCTTAGAAATGGCTTTCATATGTTGTCTTCCCTAATCTGGCCTGGCCAGATGTGGCTAGAGATATCAAAGGGGGGGGGGTTAACAGGCTCAACACATGTGAAGTCAGGAGGTTGGGAAAATCTAAACTAGTCAGCACAAGCAGTTACAAATCCCCCCAAAATTGAGCTGATCCAAATTAGTTTATTTTTTTTTCTTCCCTTCACAACCTACCAGGTATGTAATAATGAGCTGTCAAGAAACAAATCAGATATAAATATTCTGTGTTAAGTTTAACCCATGAATTGCACACTCTCAGATAAGATCAACACTGATTGCTAGCAAATGTTTAAAATAGTTGCAGATGTGCGGGTTAGCCCTTCGTAGCACATTGATATCTGTGGAGCAGAATGAGAGAAGGAACTTTTTTTCAGTTTACAAAAGCTTCCCTAATCTGTAACCTGGATGTGCTTCTTAAGAAAAAAAATAATAATGAGGCTATTTATATATCTATTACAATGGCCAAATTCAAGGGACTTTGCTTGACAAAATTGAGGCAAATTTTCTGTAGTGTGATGCTGAACACATCTGCCTCCAGTTCTCTACTGAGTTATTCTCTGAAGTCATGTTTATTGACCTTCGAAATACAAAAATCCACCTCAAATATGTCTTATGTTGTCAAATTAGCCACAGTAAAACTGTGATGAAAAGCAGCAGTATTCTACAAAAAGGCAAGTACGTTTCTCCATCCCACTCAATATGTTCCAAGCTTACATACACTACCGGGGGTCATTCAGATAGATTTTTGTCAAAAAATAAAAAGACTGGAAGAATTGAAATTTCTTGGGGAAGCCTGCCTTGCTCT
This sequence comes from Azemiops feae, assembly GCA_023970755.1. Lineage (NCBI taxonomy): Eukaryota > Metazoa > Chordata > Lepidosauria > Squamata > Viperidae > Azemiops > Azemiops feae. Next base: position 5,959,890 of record JALGBA010004228.1, on the reverse strand, counting down.
TCTGCTCATCATTTAGTAGTAGCAAAATAAACTATCCTGATTCTTAAGGCCAGAGAGCCAACCTCTGTTATGATCAGAATTGCCAACATTGACTGGCCTGGTTCTCCTGAACAAATAGCCGTAATGGCGGTTACTGTCTATTCAAAATTGTAATTATCGCTTGGTGATTCCAAGCCACCATTGACCCTGTAATGTCACCAGTTCAGCCACTGCTACTCCTGGTGATACTCACTCCGCTCTACTATTCACGAACAGAATACCAATAAAGGAGAATATTTGTAGCTCAGGCTTGAAACGAGGTGTCATTGGTAGACTCCGAGGTTGGTTGTTTTCTTTCAGACATTTCATTATCCAAACTAGGTAACATCATCACTGACTAACACTGATGTTACCTAGTTTGGATAATGAAATGTCTGCAGGAAAACAACCAAGCTCAGAGACCACCAAGGGCCCCATACTAACAGAATGACAGAGTTGGAGGGGACCCTGGAGGTCTTCTAGTCCTACTCGAGCAGGAGACCCTTTCAGATAAATGGTTGTCCAATCTCTTCTTAAAAACCTCCAGTCTTTTGAAAGCTACCATTTATCTACTTCCGTCCTATGGAATGAGAGGAGGCAGGAACTGTAGTTATTGACAGATCAGCAGTGGTGAAATGATGACCCCTTCTTTTACAATACCTTTTAAAGCAATGTTTATCAAACTTGATGTGTGGACTTCAATTTCCCCAAATCCCCCAGCTAGAATCTCAAAAGTTGTCAGGTTTGAAAAACAGTTTCAAAGAATGGGAAAAGCAAGACTTCCCAAAATCAATTGGCTGACTTTTTAGGTGGCTAACCACGTGCACTAAAAACATTTCACTTTCATTATAGGAAAAAAAAAACCCATAAAAGACGATAAGTTCTATCTCTGTTTTGGTGCTCTGCAGATGAGTTTAAATCCCATGGTCCCCAGCTAATGTAGCCAAAACAGCTTTTAAATAATTTAATTTACAAGGAAAGCCATATTGGTTGCAGATAAAAGGGTTTAAAATCCCACAATACCTTGGTAGTCATACTTTGGGGAAATTTGGTGTAGAAAATGATTTCAGTGTTTCTTGAAAGTGAGAATTTAACCTGAGCAAGGATGAGTGAAGCAGCCTATTTTAAGTTTAGCAGAAAGATGGTGCATTATATAAAATACATAGAGAATAAGAAGGAAACTATACTGTAATCAGGAAAATACAAAGGAGAAAATCACATCCCTGCCAAAGTTGGCAGGGCAAGCTACTGTGTATCAGCAGGGAACAAACTTCACACTCACCAACACTGAAGATGTTACCTAGTTGGGTAATGAAATGTCTGCAAGCAAACAATCAAACTCGGCACCAAGGACTCCACAGTTCAACCCTATATGACAGTGATGGCGAACCTTTTAGAGACCGAGTGCCCAAACTTCAACCCAAAACCCACTTATGTATCACCAGGTGCCAGGTGGGTGTGGCCGCTGGGTGAGTGTGGCCTGCCGGGTGGGCGTGGCCAGCTCAATGTTGCTCCTGGGCAGGGACACCTGTGGGGGCTGGGCAGGGTTGGGGAAGATCCAGGGGGTCTCTGGCGGGTGGGGCGGTGGGCAGGAGGCTGGTCCTGCGGGGTGAGGCAAGGCGAGGCAGGGCAGGGGTACCATTGTCGCAGGGCGAGGCAGGGGCCTGGCACCATCGGCCCCCGCACACAGAGGCCAGCAAGCGCATGGGTGCTGGGATGCATCCGACCACGTGGGACCTCGGCGAGTTAGCGGGCGGCTGGTTGAAGATGGTTGCCATCTCTGGGGTATGGCACGGGTGCCCACAGAGAGGGCTCTGAGTGCCGCCTCTGGCACGCGTGCCATAGGTTTGCCACCACTGCTATATGAGCTACACAAATTCTCTTCTATTGGAACATAGAATAGTTTGAAAACCTAAACCTTAACTCATAAGAGTAACATAATTTTGTGACTGTACTTTTTGCTGCAAGGAAAATCATAAGCTTTTTTCTTTTCAGTTCTTTCTTTCTGTGCTTTTGCTTTTCTTCCCTTTTTCTGTATTGCTCCTTCTTAGCTTCTGTTAGTTTTTGTATCTTTTTTAAAACTTTAGTGAAGAAAACCCACGTCATAACAAACAACGAGGTAAGAAACAAATATACTTGCAACAATAAAGTCAGGAAGGAAACATCCTGTAATTAGAATCTCACCACCAAAGAGCAGAGAAGGAGATAAAGAAGGAACAATACAGAAGAAATTCTTCAATCTATCTATATCTCTGTCTTGTGGTCAGTGGGCTCCGAAACGCTGCGAAATATTGCAATTAAAGTCACACTTGTAAGACTGACTTAATTTCTCTGCCAAAGTGGAACATAAGTCCCAATTAAAGATATATCTG